>JACAXG010000027.1:4120555-4638055 GCA_018881555.1 Amblyornis subalaris | reverse complement strand
ATGGGAGTATAATGCCAGAGACTGACAATAATTTAGCAATGATTTTTGCCCTTGTCTARTGACTTTAGGTGTGTACCAAGCTGCCTAACACAGGCAATGTAGAAAAAGAAATAGTATGATCTGGGAGAGAAGAAATTGATTTTTGTAAGCCTTAAAACCTCAAAACCCCCAGATGATACCAAAGTTTTGGCTTTTTACTTAGCAAGGTGTGACTTATAAGCTAAATGCCCATTGACTGGTCAGTTCTGCCTATACCATCATTCCCATTATCACAGTAAATACTATAGTGCATATGGAATAGTCCTCCATGAGGTATGTTTATCTGATAATTTTCCACCATAACCCCCTATTATAGATCAGATACCTACTTAGATGTTGGTAATCCAGACTGATCTTGCTTATTTAGTATTGGATCTTGCTTTCATAGAATGATCTTGGGGAGAAACATGAATTGTGCTTGAATTTTTATTCGAAGATCAAGGCCTGTTTTCCTCAGGGATGTAGTCATCTCAGGAGCTGATCACTGGGAACCCTGCAGAAAGGTAGGGTTAGGTGCAGGATGTTTTTCTCCTCTGTTGAGCAGAGCAGCTTTACTGCTGCAGCAGTTTTCACTTGTTTCTGTTCACAAATTTCCATTTTCTATGCCCTATCTTGTTTTCCGCATGCCATGGTACTATGATCTGTCCTATTGTGTTTTGTGTACTCTCTACCTAAATAATTTCTTCCAAACAGTGTCTGAACAATATTTGGCAGAATATGTACATACAGGTAATCTGTGGGTCTTTCTCATGTAAAAATCTCATACTAGGGAATTCTACCCTAAAAATAGGTGTTATTTTATAAAAATTCACAGTGATCATTGAAGACTGCACAGGACTTATGCTGCATGGGTGATGGAGTGATCCAAGCAGTGTRTGCTTCTAAAAATTCAAAAGATGGCTTGTTTGGAGCCCTCTTTTTTGTTGCCTGAGGGTTGACTGGCATCCCTGGAGCTGCTGACAAGCCCACATCATCTCCTGAGAAGAAAGTACAACTAACACAGAGAGGAGTGCATGTTGTTATGGAATAGAACAGGGAGGATTGGAAAGATCATGGGAAAGGCTGTTGGATGCCTCTTACGATGGGAATGCTGACTTTGCCTCTCTTTTGGCCCACAATTTTCAGCTGTCAGGCTTTCAGCACACGAGGTGAATTGGAACCCACATGTGTTGTTTGTGCTGCAGTCATTGACAGTATTTTGCCCTAAATAAGGTAAAAAGCTGCCAAGAGACATCACTAACTTGAAAGARGAAAAAGTCAGAAGTGTGTGCTGTTAACCTATTTGAATTTTCCAAACAGAATTCTAAGTAAATGCCTGAAAGGTCCTTTGGAAAAATAGCAGGACATTTAATACSTGCGGTCAGCACGAAGCTTCTATCCTGCTAAGAAGGAGCAACATAAATGAAAAGAGCTGAAAGAACAAAATTTCTTTATCTCCAGTAAAGCTTTGACTGCTGTATTATAACAGCAGGTCTTCATTAAAGGTCTTGTATCTTATGTGTACACTATAGGTGATACTGTGATTTCGATTATGTGATGCACAATGTAGAGTGCTGGTGCAACAAACTCAATCTTAGAGGTAAAATGTAGAATCTTTACGTCCTCTGTAGCCTCTGAATTTCCGACCCAGATGACAGACAGGCACACTTAGAGTACTGGCTGCTCCCCATTAAGGGAGTTGCTCTTCTGTTTCATAGGATATGAGGACAAATTCCTAGTGTGAACCACAGCTACAGGAATACTCGTCAGCTGGCACAGAACTGAACAAATATGACAAGTTAAAAAGGTAGCAGTAAATAGCCAGGCTGATGTGGGGAAACTCATTCTGCTATCTGTGATAGTTRGTTGGACTCTTAACCATGGCCTGTATGATCCATACATCTCATGATGTTAGTCTGGTGCCAGTCATGAATGTTTAATTCTGCTGTTATATACAGAATATACTTTATATCCAATGCAATGAAATACARTATCATCAGCTGGCAGGATACTGGCATGGCAAACCAGGGGTGCTCGCTGTTTTACATGTTCTGCAGGTTTATAAAACAGTGCATTCCCTTTCTTTCTTGAGGTTACACGGAGGGGATCCAACCACGCACAGACTGTAAGGATAAGGCATAACGAGGATACTTAGCTTGCATGGCACAAGGCATATCCTCGTGTTAGAGAAGGTTGCTGTGTGCCAGGGTCCTTCTGGGTAAAGAAGATTGACGAGCTTGTTGGGGCTGAGAAAATGTCCAGGCCAYGTGGGTTTCCTAGAAAGGTCGGTTGGCAGGCAGCAGCCACCATCTACTTTTTGCAGGGTGAGATTAGGGGTGAGAAAGGGTGAGATTAGTAGAAAACCTCATGAGATCCACCTTGAAGTGTTTCTTGATACTAGTGCCCTCTTGAAGGTTTTTTTGTGAGGAGGTAGACTGAGGCATTTATTCTCTCAGAGTGCAGACCTTTTGTGCCAAAAGAACTTTCAATAAAAATTAAAATAGGAATTAAAAGAGAAAAGAGGTCCACTTACAAAAGAATTGGGGGAGCATTATGTTTATACTGAGAAAATGCATTCTATCCTTTCCATTGTTTTAAAATGTAAAGAACACAAATAGCTATTAAAGATTTTGTAACAAYGAAAAAGTTTAACTAAGCATTTGAGAGCACTGTGCAACGAGCAGCAAAGCTGTTTCACTCCCAAATAAAATGCAGCCTGGAAATGGCACTTCATGCTGCTGTGTACACAGATGTGTGTGCATGCACACGTCACGCATTGTGTGAAAAGTGCATGCACTTTGTGTTCTTCATTYACACAGAAAAATACTTCTGCATTTGAACCAGTTGTCACTTTATTTGAACAGAATCCATAAAAAGTTTCTTAAACCAAAATCAGATGAAATCTGCACATTAAAAAAAAGTGTTCTTTGGACTTTACAAGGTTATAGACTGCTGACTGCAGGGATTGCAGCTGACATTCAATAACATTTGAAGCTTGGAAGCAAGCTTTTTAATTTATTTTTTCTATTTATCCCTTAGAAGCTGCTTGCTTTTCAGCTGTTAATGCATTTCCAACAGAAATTTTGTAAATTATATTGAGCAACATTCTCAGTGAGAATAGATTGTGTAAGTAACGATAATGGCTTCCTCCTGCTGCTTCTGGCAGTATGGATATTCGCCACACACACTTATTTAAATTTCTTGGGCCAAAGAACTCTTCAAGGTTCAAAACATTTGTTACTCAGGGACTAAATTTAATGGATAATAATTTAGGAAACAGAATTGATGGCAAGGGTTTTTAAAACAATTGGCTGTTGTATATCACAGGCTTTAGTTTCTAACAAGAAAAGTCTGGTGTGAACCAACTTTTTAATATAGGATATTTTTACATTATGTTCTTTATCCTAAATCTCTGTCAAATTAATTTTTTCTTTCATTAAAATCTGGAAAATATAAGATTTTTTTCACTACTTGAGTAAAGCAATTACCTGCCATGGTGAATATTATAATTTACAATTTTAAGGTTTCAGTGAGTGTTCCTTTCTCATTACCTTTTTGACCATACCTTGTGCCAGGCTGAGCTGAGGGCAGGAATCCATATGTAAGAAACACTGCATTCCCAGCAGTTTCACCAAGAGCAGATTAGTACAGCAGGGCATGGTTTAGGCCTGGCCACAAAAGAAAGTATTTGCAGGATGCTACTTGGTCTGCACTTAACTGGAGAAAAGGCTTGGTACGTGAGCTGAGAAAACTCAAAGTGATTTAACCACCAACATGGAAGTAAAAGGGAAATACAACTTTTGTCTCAGTAAGAGTAATAGGGAGTTCTTGGAATCTGCTCTGTTTTTATCAGTGCTGACTCTATTACTGAGGCATAAAAGTGAATTCTTTCATCTCTTAGTTCATTCGATGCAAATTTTGGGTATTTGCTATCATGGATCTGCTTCCTGTTCATAGGCTTTTCTTTCTCTTCCTATTTGTAAAATATAAGAATTTACAAAGCTTTGACTTAGTCTCCTTTCTCTTCTAGAAGACAGTAAGAATGTGACAGTAGGTACTGTGTTAAAAGATTATTTTTGATCAATTGAGTGTTGATTTTTACAAATTCAAAGGTGATCTGAAGTCTGTTTTAATTAATACTGATTAATGCTCCAAGATAGTGATTAATACTCACTGAGTTTAAAATWAATGAGGGAAGTTCAGCAATTGCTAGACTTGCTATTGCTAAACAGCACAAATCCTTACTGTTGTTTTGCTTTAGTTCTTTTGTGGATGTTAGAGGATGTTAGGAGATCTTTGTTTCCCAAGTTAGAAAACTTTTTAAAATATTTCTTTGTTAGACCAATAGCTCTAGATATCTGAAGTGATACTCAAARAAATATGCATGTAAATGGGCCCTAAGTGTGGGGTTTTGACATGGAAACTCTGTGAGAGAAGCTGGAGAAGCTGGCTTAGACACAAGGAACAGTTTTCCCTGAGTTCCACAGTAAGCACTGTGCTGGGATATGTGGAAACAGAGCTAAGAACTGGAACAAAATATGTTTAGTTTTTATAACTTCCTCTTAAAAACCAGTCTTATCTATCTCTGCTTTTTATTGTAATAGTAAAGCTGTGCTTCATATTTCTATGCATATTTAACATCTGCATATTTCAGATTTGCATGTGATCATCAAGAGAAATGAAACTCATCTTAATTCTTTGACTGATTTAGTGGGGAATCAAATCACAAAACTAGAGTCCAAAGCTTTAGTACCAGCATAGTTTTTCTATATATATATACATATAAATATATAAATAAAAAAATATATATATAAATATAGACATGCATGCACACTCACAGAGAGTCTCTGTTTTGCTCTTATGCTGCCTCACCTGKGCTAGTGTGACTGCCACGTGTGTGTGTTTCTAAAGCAAAACTGAGGTGTTTCAAAAGCAAGGTTGCAACATGTTTGCAAAAATAGACCAGTAGGTGTGAAATACATTTAAGCAAAAGCCATGTGARAGCCATAATGCAGGCATGGGTATATTGTTAATTTAAGAAAGTAACTTTTTCATGGTTTCTTGGAGAAAATGATGCATGAATTATTGATGCATGTAAASTTAACCACAATTTTCAAATTTTGGCTTATGTAAAATAGCTGCTTTTTTTTCATACTATATGAATGTTTAACCAAAGCTATTTCTTGAAGAAAAAAAAATTATGCAAATGTCCCAGAGTAACATTCCTTTCATTGTAACTGCAAAAGTGTATAAAAGATCTAAAGGACAAGGACTGTGGACAGACAGCCAAGTTTTAAATCGTATTCCTAATTTATGGTAGCTTGAAATGCCAGATGTTTGCTCTGCCCCTGCAAACAACAAACAGCTCCTGCTCTCATTATAGGTTGAATCTTGCATCTCTCATAGGACATGCCCATTTATTCATTTTTAAAAACTCCTGAGTTTTCAGGAAAAAGCCACAGTTGTTTGCAAAAACATTTTGATGACAACATTAGAAGTGTGACAATATAAAATGAATCCTGCCAGCTGCTGACTGATGTGGCTCTCAACCCTTTGTGCCATRTTTCTGACTCAGGCTTGGCTTTGGGGGTGTGAGTGTTCCCTGTGTGTATGGAACCAAAATCACCAGCTGCTAGGAATGGCGGTGCAGAGGTAAACACCTTTAAAAAGATAAGGAAGGAGAAGGTTGGGGGGGGGTCACGCTACTGAAGAAATGGATGTGGTGAACATGCTGACATGAACAAAAAAAATATTAGAAAAGGAAAACGCTAGTCTTCATTCTGCGAGAAAAGGTTTTTTATGGGAAARAGTGACTCAAAGTAGTTTTAAATTCCAGTGTTGATAAAAGATTATTTACATTATAAAAGAAAAAAAGAATCTATAGGTAGTTTTGAGATTCATCTCAGCAAGCTACATTTAGAAATGTCGGCTATTGCTACTCACTCTTTAGCAGGATTCTCAGAAATACCTATTTTCATGTAGAAAAACCAAATTGTTTCAGTCAACTCAGAGCGAGTCATAGAAAGGTTTTATTTTCATAAGATCCCAGTAGAAATTCTTTTTAAACTTATGTGATTCTTTGCCTCAGAATTAGTAGTAAATTATGCTTAGCAAAATCTCCTCTTTTTGGATAACAAGACATCACAGCTTAAGGTGTCTTCTTCCTTTCCTCCATTCCAAACGCTTGTTTTGTCATCTTTGAAGCAGTTACGTACCAGAGAAACTATTTTTGTTTACTGACTGTAATTGAATTTTGAGGGTACCCTGCATGGAGATAGTCCTTTTGAGTAATTGTGCGAGTTAGAGTAGAGATGTGAATATATCCTGAGAAAATCTGAAGCATCCCAGGCATTCTTGCTGAAAACTTGTTGTATATGTAGCTATTACTCATGTTTTTAGCCTTTGTAGACTTTCAAGAGGTTTTTCACACTCCATTAGGCAATTATGGAAAAGGATTAGTTTTTTTTCTTGAAGTTATGCATTTGGTTTTGGTCTTATTACAACATGAATGAAGCTCAAGGAAGTAGACTATTGTTTATAGTTATAAGGCAGGGAGGATTAAGTAATGACATTCTTATTAAACTTTTGATAAATTAAATGCAATAATAAATTTTCTTTTGTTCTTAGCTATGGGACACAATTGTAAGGTACTAACTTGTCATATAGATTTATGCACCTTAATAATTTTAAGCAAAACATTTCAACAATTAAAATATTACCTTGATGAAATTAAATATCAGCTCCTTACACCTTTGTTTGCCCATGTTTGGAACAAATTCTAAAGAAATTTATGGTGGCAGATATTTTGACAGAGGTATGTGGAAAAAGAATTAGTGTGTGCTGTTGCTGTGCTTTGTGCATAAAGGATGTGACCCAGGAGAAATGGATCTGTGGGACAAAATCGAATGGTCGGCACCGATGTTATACTTGTGTCTTGGGGATATTGCATCTTATCTCTCTGCGATTGCTTGGAATGAACACCCATTAGTGCTTGGAGCCCATTGGGTGCATTCCTGGAGCATGCCTGTTTTTCATCTCTAAGACTGTTCTGTGATTGCTTCAGAAGCGGTAAATGGGGGTGGCTCACCTCAGAAGCCCACTTTTGAGCCAAGTTACAACTTCTTGTGTAGGAAGTTTTACAAGGTGATTAATATGATCCTCTTGATCTCGATCCTCTTCAATTTTATTTATGACTCTTATGTAGAAAGTTTTCTGTTTTCTYGTAATGAGAAAACAGAATTAGGGAAGTCCCACCTAGAATAACATGAAAGTAGTTGTTACCTTCTTTAACAGAATGTTAACTTGGCATAATATATAATTTCTCATTTTTTACTTCCCACCTTCATAATTTTAAAATTTTCTTGTCTATTTATCTATGGAATCAATTATTCTTTAAGATTGCAGTGCAATCAGAAGCTGTTAATTGCTGAGATCTTTGGTAGTGAAGTTTGCAAATTTACAAGCAATGCCAGGTTCATTTTCTTACAGTGTGTTTCTAACAGTCAGACGTGTTGAAGTGCTTTAGAGAGCCTGTAACTATGTGCTAGTGCCAAAGTGAGTTGGCACAGGCTAACTGGCTGGCTCTGCTTCCTGCTCTGTCCCACCACTGCAAGGAATACTGGTCAGAGATCTGAAAGTTAGAAGAGACAAATCACAGAACGGGTCAGGCTGGAAGGGAGCACGGTGGGTCATCGGGTCCCACCTCCTGACTCAAKCAGGGTCATCCCAATGCACATGGCACTGGATTGAGTTCCAGAGTTCTGGAATCTCTCCAGTTAAGGAGACTCCGCACTCCCTCTGGAAAACCTGTTCCAGTGCGTGGTCACTTACACAGTATCTGAAGGGGGTGCAGGGAAGCTGGAGAGGGGCTCTGCATCGGGAACCATGTGTGTATATATATGAAACACATTCTGAGGTATAGTTCGAGTAATGTGGGATCTTTTCTTCTTAGGATGTACCTTCATCAGTATCCTGTTCTGCCCTAGTACTGCAGCTGGTTGCAAAAGCACCTGCTAGAGAGGCAAAAGGCACACCTTGGGAATGCCTCGGGTTGGGGAGTAGGTGGAGTCCACACTTCACTCTGCCGCTCTGGGTGCTGTGAGCTGTTTGCGAACACAGTGAGTGGCAGCTGCTCTTTGGTGCTCTGAGCCACTCCTCTGAACCYAAGGGAATTACTTGAGATGTGGGAGAGCTTTTGAAAACGAATCCCACTTTCCCATTGAGGCCTAGTGCCGAACTATAGGGAGGCATCTTAATGYAGGTGAGACACGGGGTCTGAGACAAGGCAGCCTTTGACATTCCATTCAGTGTCGCTTGCCTTTCAGTTTGTTGGCTGCTGGAAAACCCATTTTCAGGCACTGTACTTGCCTGTGTCTCTCAGCATGCCTGCATCCCTCAGCTAGAGCTGTAGCAAGTGAATGTTCAGCAAGATCAGTGACCGAGTGGTGCGGAGGAATACTTTAAAATTTCATTAAATCTATTGGTTGTCAGCACAGATAAATAAGTGTCCTACACAGGAGCACATTTTCATATCCTTCCTTTAGTAAAAGGAGGAAGATTTTGATGGTGGGAGCTTTCTTTTAAAATTGCATTTACTCTTTCARTTGCCATATTCATTTCTCATTAATGGAGTATTTCAAGGCCTTGCACTTTTGAAAGGGAAAAGGTTAGAATTATGGGCTAGCAGCTGGTTTTGATAGGGCGCAGTGAGCAAGTTAATGCTTACCAAACATTTGAAATTGCTTTTCAATTTCTGAAATCACTTTGCAGCTCTTCAGCTATTTTTTGGCTGGCTGCACTTTATCATATTAATATAATACTGTGCAGGAAAATATTGCATTTAAGTGTTATGATGAAATCAAGCTGTTATGCTGCATGTGTGTGGTACAGAGTACATTTTAGTGGCTTTTTTAACCTATAATTATGTGAGTTTTGGTGCCTTTCAGAAGCTATTTGTCAAGGGAAGAGGTTCTGGTTAGTTTTGATAGGGTAAAATGCATTTTACAACCTTACTAAGCCTCATTTAACTGAAATAAACCTCATTTTAGTGATATCTGAAGGTAATATCTAGTTAAAACTAGTTGTGATTTTTCTTTTTGATATATTTTGCGTTTGGTCAATCCTCTTTCTCATCAGTTTATCCAGTTGATTTYTGGATCCACGAATCCTTAAATTTCCATCACACTCTACATATGCAGTCTTCTGCCAGGACCAGAGATACAATTCCAGATGTTTCAACAATAGGATGTAGAATTCTGTGTAGCTGATATTCCTGAGAGCACTACCAATATTGTGCTGTAAAGAATTCTTGAAGATTTCAACTGTTCATATAATTCAAAGAAAATATGTTCTCTGTAATGCCCCAATCAAACTTTAAGAGAAAGTAAATCTTTCAAAGTATACTTCTGTAGATGAAATTTCTATTACAAATTAATCACGATGAAAAGAAGGGAAGGAAATCTGTTATAAATTTTAGTAAAAGACTTAACTTATTTAGTCATATCAATCAGATGACATAAATATGGTAAAAAGGCCATGTATCTTCATTATGTGGTCAGAATGTTCCCTCCAGCATCTACTGGTATTTTTTTTCCCCAGTCGTTTATTTTCCCCTTTTATAAACAAAACATATTTTCCCCTCAAAAATACACAAATTATCCAAAGTAATATAAGTATAATCTCAAACATTTATTTCTGCTTACTCTTAAGGGCTCTTCACAGAGTGATTTTTCTGTTGAATTTTTCTTCCAGAATAGTTTTGTCTGGTGATAAGGTAGATCATTAATAGGACCTTGCATTTGTTGCAGCTCATTGGTGTTTATATCTTCAAAAACTAAATATTTCAGGTCTGATAATAAAACCTGGGTCGTTTTCAGTACCTTTAAATTATTTTTACTGTGGATGGTTGTGGAGTTGTTCCTTGCAATCTTCAACCTGTTCAGTAGAAAAAAATTGATTATTTTACTTTTGAATCCAGCAGGTCTTTTATTTTGTGAAAGCCTAGCAAAAGCTCATTGATTTACACCAGAGTTGGTTTGCTGTTTTCTTCAGTCAATACTGTCACATAATAAAAATCTTGACTTAAGCAGGCAGTTTCAGCAATGTCTTGTTTAGTGTCTGCTGCAACCCTGCAGCTTTGATTTAATTAAGAATAAAATTTTCTTCATAATTTAGAATTTGATCACTGTATGTGATGGAATATTAGTAAATTATTTCAGTCCTGGATAGTTTTGCCTTAGCAATTCTATAAAAGACAGAGGTGACTAATACTGTCTTTATTTTTATTGTATTTCTAAATGCTTGCTCAAAGGACAGAAATTAACTATTAAGCTACAAAATATGAAAAAATTATAGTAGCTATTTGGAGAGATGTTCAGATGGCCTAAATCTAAGGCATGGCRTATCTAGTGTTAATGTGTCATTGGCTTGGTGCCTTTGAAGGCCTAGAATTAAACAATARGAAGCACTTGACACAAAGTAGGTGGAATTTTGTTTGTCTCTGGCTGAGCTTCCCAGTTTCACTGAATTTATTTGAACTTCAAGGTTGATATGAAAAGTTCTCTGCAAAGATTGTGGACTGAACACTGGAGAAGGAGCAACTGCTTTAAGAATGATGCAGAGGGAAATTAGTACAGCAGCATTGCTGTGTTCATTAAGCCTGGCCATTCCAGAGGTGCAGGGAAAATCCAACTGCTTTGTCACCTTCTCGCATAAAAATACAGTCAGTCCCCAGCCAGGAACTGAACAAACACATTTGACTAATTCGAAAAAGAGGCAGGCACCACGATTTTACCTTCTTTTGTGAAAGCAGTATTAGGTTAGACCTGTGGATGTAATTGAAAGATGGAATGGTTTGATATTACAATATAAAATTCATGCTGAGATCACAAAGTAGTGTAATGGGAAAATTTCATTTGTAGTATAAGTAAAATTGACCTCAAGCTGCACGTAAGTGAGCGCTAATGTTTTTCATTTTTTTATTAAAAGAATGTGGTTTGGATTAAAAGAGTACTTATTTTTATTTTGCCTGAATTTTCTCTTTCAGGATATCTAAATTTCTAATAAAAGTTGTACAGTTGGATTTATGTACACTCAGCAATTTTTCATTTTGAATAGGTTATGATCATATGCAATTAGTAAATTATATACTGTGGATCCTGTTCTCTTTGGTGAGTTGCAATCCTGGCTTGTAGAGTTTTTCTTCTTACATGCAGTGATGGTACAAGGGGCTTGGATCCAGCTTTTCTCACAGGATTTGATAATAAATATTACCCTGTCTAAGGCATGTAAAATCCCGCCCTTTCTAATAGGTGATGGGATTCATTCGTTTCATTTGGCCATTCTGAAAATGTGCAAAGGAGTGAAGTTTCAGGTGTTCAGAGCACTAAACACTCATTCAACAGCAACACAAAAAAACCTTGAGAAATATGTGTAGCAGTGATTAATCTACCGTCCATGTAATGTCATTACTGCAAAMGTTGCTTTTATTCAAAGTTGTAGCAATTTCAAAGGCTCTGTTATCAGAACAGCTGTGGCTCAGGTTCAGCAAGCCAATATGTGGGATTATGTAGCACTCAGGGTCCTAAAGTCTGCAGTGTTATATTCATTTTACATGAATATAACAAAAGAACAAAACCAGCTAAACAATGGTTCTTTCTATTTCCTCTGTTTTATATTATATTAGTTTCCCTTAGATAAAATGGGATGATTTTTGATTTCTGGTCCAAATTTCTCTGTGTGACAGTAGATATGCAGAGAGCTTTGGTCCTATTAAGATTATAACAAAGAAATTAATGTGATTTATGCATTTTTTTGTTGGTCTGTATTTGTATATGTAACGTAGGGATGCACTTATGTAAATATATGCAGTTATAAGTGACTTCCAATAGTCAGATAAAATAGTTTTTGTACAGGAACAATGGAAAGATCAGAAATTAACTACTAACAGTAGGACACTGGTTATTATCAGTCAGAACTAATAATCAATATTTGAAACAGGGCTATGAACAAGTTAGAGGATTCAAAGATGGGGTATCATCCTGTTTTCCCCTTATCTGCAGAGAACCTATTGCAGATGCTTTTGTCTTGATGTGAGATGCTCTTTCCAAAGTAAAACACAATGATAAGGAACAGAGTACCCATGAGGCGAGCTCAGCTTGTGGATAGTGGGAGGACTCTGCAAGAAGGATCTGAAAACTGAATGTGCATGAGAGTCTTAAGGGTCTAAATTTTCAAACAAAATTCAAATGCAAGATAAGCTCTTTCTCTTCTTAGCAGTACCTTGATCATGTTTGTGTTCGTGTTCCTTGTGAGTTTCTCAGTGTAGTTTTACTTCAACTTCCATTTTGTCCTGAAAGCGTAGATATTAAATTTGAGAAACAATTCTGGCTAGAATTTCCATCAATAGATGATGAGCAAGAAAGTAAACATAAGCTGATCACGATACACTATGCCCTTGCTCATGTGGTGATAATGTTTAGATAAAGGCAATTCATGAAAGATTAAAGAACTGACTTTTCAAGTACTTTTAACATATTTGGCTAGATGAATGAGTAATTGAGTGTCATCATACGGTTAAGCCTTTCAAACCATACATTAATTGAGATATCCTAAATGTCGACTGAATCCTCAAAAATATGGAAACCAAATGTGAACCTCACTGCTATGATCTAATTACATCCTCCTTCTCAGATGGTTTCCTTAATAACTTAAAGGTTATTGATGCATTCCTCATATGCTGCAAYACTTACATGTGTAGGTCGAGTGCCTCAGTGCATTATTTTGGTGGTGGCTTCATTTTATCTGGTTCCTTTCAAAGCTTTCTCTCCCTTTGGAGAGCTTGTTAAAGCAGGAAAGGAGAGAAATGCAATGTGCTTTTATTATTCATGCACCACCAGGGCCATAAAACAGGCTGCAAAGGTTTTGAATGTCCTGCCCAGCGCAGCAGGGCAGGCACCCTGGCTTAATATTGTAGGACATCACCTCTTATCAGTCGTGGTAGAAAAGAACAGGCAATGTACATTAGTAGCCTTTAAAATCTGTAAACAAATTGCATATTTGCTTCAAAAATGTGAAAGCAGTTATTGATTAAATGGCATTAGAGTGCCCTTGGCTTTAAAAGACATTCAAAATAGGAGGCAATGCTCAAGATCAATAATGGATTTTATATTTGTGACCTGAAAAAGTAGCAGTACCTCATAATTTAAAATCAAATGGTTCCTTGTKATTCTTGCTCACATATCAGGATTTTCTTTTGTGTCCTTTACACATCTGTTAAAGCATCTGTGACCAGCTTCCCTTCTGCCAAAAGATGGCTGGAATCTCAGGATTTTTTTGACTATAGTGTTATTTGTCCCATCGTGCAGTTTTGATTTGGCCAAATTCTCCTACCAACAGAGAGTAAATCAAACAATAAATATTTTTGTCACAAATCAATGCAGAACGTGAAGTTCTGCTAGTGTAGTGACCTAAATTCTGGTTTGTGTAAAGTAAGGCTGATACATTTTTTTTTTTTTTTCTGAAAGCTATTTGTTCTCAAAGAGTGCATATAACTTCTGTGGGTGACCTACAGCAGAGGAGGACCTGTTGGTTGCAGCTGCAGTATCTGACTGCTGAGGTTTATTTTATATTGCCCAGAGTGAAGTAAGCTTTTTCCCACAGTTGTAGGTGTGTGTATTTGCTGGATTTCTGACTCAGTCCAGTGAAACTACCCATTTTTATCATTGCTTTGTTTACAAGTGTACAGAGTACAAAGGCTTTTCCTTTAATTTTATCTCAGGGTAAAATAGCTAATCTGTTTTGACATGCTATCTAAATGACACTCAAACTAGTATATGGACTAACTCATCCATAAGTCATTTCTTTTATACACATGTACTGCTGTGTCCAAGAAAAAGAGTTATATTGGCTGCAAGAGTTTGAATAATAATGGTCATTAATATGTCGAATTGAGGGTCACCACATTCATCCCACATATCAAATCCCCTTTCAATGAGATCAGTTCCATCAGCTGTCAGATTCCATTAAATATATCCCCCAGACCTACTGACCAGCTGACAGTAGAGAAACTCAAAACCATACACCCACTATTAGCATTATAAAATGTGAAATCAGCTGGAAGGAATGATAGCAGAACTGAAAACAAAATAGATGAAAATCTATAATGCCCTTGTGTCTTCCTAAACAGAAACCCCTAAGAGTTAAAATGCCCCCATAAAACATGGAGGTAAAAACAAAGGTTGTCACATTGTTTTCTTCATAACCTATAATGATTCTTTTACCTTTTGTTAGTGCAAGATTTGCATAAATGTTTCATGAGGTTAATACAATGCATAAACTGAGCAGTTTATTAAGCAACATCTGTGCTGTTTTCTCAGATAATGCAGTGTTGTTTCCAAGTCACTGAAATATAACCTATCATAAGGTTTTGGTTGTTAAAATACTTGTTTTGCAAGGCCTGTGATCACATCTGACATTTTTAGCAGATGCCAGAGTAATACAAAAGAATTCCTTAATACCACAATATGCGTTAGCAAAGCACCCAGTAAGAAGTGGATAATATTCCACTGAGCTGTTGCAGTTCAGTACCATGCACAGGACGGGAGAACATCTTGTGTGTCATCTTTCAGATAAAAACACCCCATTTCCAACCTCGCACAACTGCCCGTGAGACTTTTATCGAGCAACATCTTATCATACTTGACAGTTTTTGACTTTGCCATCAAGTCACTTCATAGTTTTTTTAAAAAGTAAGAGTGGGAAAAACTTTGCATGGCCACAGTTTTATCTCGATATTGGTGCCATATGGGAATCTTTTGGAAGAGAAAAAAAAAGTTATGAGACCAATAATTTTTAATGAAACTTGGCTTAGCTCTCGAAGCAGGTCATGCAGATAAAAAGTGGGTGCATGAATTCTGTAGCCATATTCTCCTGTTTTTCTGGCAAGGATTGGAGAAACATAGTTTCARTTAAACCGGGACATAATGGAGATATGTTTTATATTATTGCTCCTGTAAGCAATAATTTGGGCATTTTCTTCCCCTTTTTTTCATATTTTTTTTTTTACCATGTGTTTAACTTACTCTTCACCAAGAAGTATGGTAATTCTGGTCTTTAAAATCTGCATTTGTATCTGCCTTCCCTCATAAATCCCTGATTTTTTTTGGTTGCTAATTTGAAATAATTTCATGCTTTTGTTGTAAAACATCCTCAAACTGGAAGTATGCAGGGCCTAATAATGCATGGATGTTTTATCTTTGGCTTAAAGGTTTTAAGATTACCACTGAGGTAAGAAAATAATATTTTTGGAAACTTTTAATAATAYGTTTTAATAATATAAAGGCCATTACTTTGCCTTTTATAAAATAGTACACTGGAGTTTATGCTTCTGTGTCCATGCAAAATGCCCACTGACCACTGAGGAAGTCTCTGTGAGAGCAATTATGTTGATCAAGTATCCCAGCTGAATTCCAGGTTGAGTGACAGTAGTCCAGAACCTCCAGAAYGGCTTCTTGTGTTTCCATTTGGGAAGATATGTTTATTTTCTGATCTATCTTGGATAGTGTTAGTTTGCTTTTGAACAGTTACCAGGTCCTGCAACATGGAAAGGAGAAAGTCTCTGTGCTGTTCAAGGGCAGTTGCCTCAGCAGRAAAATGTACCAAGGTGCGTAAAATCTTAGCAAGTCAGAACAAAATTGGGCAACTTTATGTGGAAAAATTCCAGCTACAGACATTGGCTCCATAGCAGAAAGTAAAATGCTGMATCTGAGTGAAACAAGGGAAGTTTAGGTAGCAATAAGGACACAATTATCCCATTAGAATTTGTCTGGAATACTATTGTTAACACATAGTTAGTTTCAGTGTGAACTTAGGATGCACAAGGAATGCAAGATCAGGCCCTATATAATGAAGGGATCGTTTACACACATTATCCCCACAATGAAATGCTGTCACCCCTTGGTGGAAAACACAGCTGCTTTTTAAAGCTGCTTTACTGTAATAAGTGTGTAACTAGAGCTGGTTGAAAAACATGAAAATTATTTTGTGAAGCATTTTAAACTTTCAAAGCTGTTTCCGTTTTGTAGGTGCACAATAGAATATTTATTTCTCCCTCAGATTTTAAAATATACTGTTCATTATTGTAAATTATTCTGAGTTTTAAATTTTTTTTTTTTCCAAAAACGTGTTTCAGTAAACTAAAAATATTATGATTTAAAAATTACTTTGAACTCTGCAGGGTATTTTTATTAAAAACAAGATGTGTTGCTAGCATATAATTTTAGAAAAAAAATGAAAGGGAAAAATAACGGTCAAAACTTCAGATAAAAGTGTTGATTTAATTTTGTGTTTGATCTTTGGAAGTCATTAGGGATTTCTTATATCAGAGGACCAAACAGCCATTAGTATCGATGTAACRTGTAGAAGTCAAAGGCACCAGCAGACCCCTGATGGTTTAAACATAAAGATCCCTCCTAGCCTGGATATAGGACTCAGAAAGCAGACTTGTAGAAGAACACAAGAAAATAATGTGACCAGTATTGGTCATCCAGATGAAAAATTGTTCCTCTTACATGCAGAGATCATTACTTTTCTCATTCCTTTAGGAAGCAGCATATCTCACTTTTGCTTTTCAGTTAAAATATAAGCRATGTATTAAGGGCAGTCTATTAAAGACAAAAAATACATGAACATTAGAGGTTTCACATTTAGAACAGATGTTTATTTTCCAGCCTTCCTGACAAAAAATTTTCTGATTTTTTTTTTTCTTTCTGGTGTTTACTATTTCTGTCAGTTGTGACAGYGTTACCTGTTCAGGTGGTCTTTGTCACGGATCTGTACTGCTGTTGACATGGTTCTACAATTTGGATCCCCACTTACACTTTTTGGTTCATTTCCTTTGCCAGGAGTCTGTCTGGGACTTGTGCCACACCTTCCTGCTACTTATTTGAAATAATTTGATTCATCCACCTGGCAAAAGTAATTCCCCACCCAGAGAAGGTTATAGTTTTCTGAGGTCTCACAAGTTGTACTGACTCAGAAAATGCAGATGGGTGACAACAAGGGAAGGCACATGGAGGGAGAGGACTCACCCTCAGAAGAGGCAGAGAAAATAGTTTGACTCAAAGTGAAGCTGTTTCTTAAACTCTTTGGGGTTATTTGGCTGAGGTTGCTGTACAAGCTTAAATCTTGGGTTTGCATTCTTTTTGTCATCAGACTTTGGCTCTCAGGGGTTTTTATTTCTTTGTATGGACTGATACATCTCCACAAAGTGAGGCTTCTCTGAACACATTTAGCATTTGAATTGCATCTGTATCATGTTCAAATCTATTTGTTGCTTCTTATAGGGTTTCTTTTCTGTGAGTTGATCCACATGATCAGATAAATGCCAATGCTGGAAGAAGCGAAGGGACAGCAATGTATTACCAGGAGAGGGGATGAGGTAGGAGTGACTGGGACTTTTGCAGTATTTCTTTAGATAATCTGCAACCACTTCTACATGAGTAAAGTTTGTTGTTGTGCATTCCTTCCAGGATCCAATCGTGGAGTAGGAAGCTATGGTATCAGAATTAATTGAGTCATAGGGTTTGGGGTATATTTATTTACTTATTACTTTTCTTGAAGATTGAAGAACACGAAAGGAATSGCAAAGTTTTTACACACCTCAGAAAATATCGTGATATGGATTTTTTGGGTGTCTTTTTTTTTTTTAGTTGCAAATATTTGATGAAAGAAATGGGATTTCATTTTGAATAGGATATGAAGAAGTCCTGAGCACTGGCCTAGCCCTGAGCAGACCAAAATGAATATGAGCTTTGACTTTGATTTCACCCAAAGTATGCTTAACATGCTAACAGCTCTGACATGACTCTGGCAAAGATTGGAGMCCCCAAAAAATCTGGATTATGGATAGATGGCTCTATATTACACAGAGTTCTGTTTATAAAACAAGCTGAAGGCTTTTTATGAAAGTGGAAACCTTTTGAGAGTTTTCTTCATTAACATTGCCTAATTGCAGCTCTTTGATCTTTAATTCCCCTGGCCCTCTCACCTCCTCTCCTCACTCCGTTAATGGATGCTCTGGCCCTCACTTTCCAAGACAGGATGAGCCTGTTTCAAATACTCAGAACTGGCTGTTAAGAGCCATCTGTTGCAAAGACGTACACACAGGACTCYATTGAAGTCACTGCACTTTCAGATTGATTTCAGTGGGCTTCAGGCCATACTTTGTGTACCAGACTCTGCTGCAGCCCTGGGTGAGGATGGGTACCAGCAGTAACTAACACACTGATGGACACATGCAATCATATGTGTAAAAGTGTCCCTGGGCTTTTGTTTCAGTAATTAATCAACATCAGCGTCCAATTATTTAGAATTTTACTTTAAATATGTTTCTGAAGCAGAAAACATTTGCATTCTGGTAGTTCCGTAGGAACAGAAACGAAACAAGAACTATTCTGGCATTAATGTGTGACAAATAAAAATGTTGGTTTTGGTTCATCTCTGTAAGCTGTAGAGAATCACCTACAGGACACAACSAAGCATTCCATAGATTAATCCAATGATAACAGGTGACCCTATAAAATCACTGCTGGCCCCATACAACCATGGTTTAGACTTTTAAGCATTGTATTACCCTTCTTTCTCTCTATGGAAAATGAGACTCAAAAACTGAAGGAGTTGTTAATGCAACTTCTGCATAAACTTGGCCAGAGGTCTAGTCAGAATTGATGGGAATGTTTTCAACAGATGTGCTTTGGTCTGACTCTTATCTCATTACACCTCAGCTGGAACACCACCTTACTGAAACAGGGTGGTTGACTGAAAGAATCRTCATAAAAGTTATTATTTTGTGTAGTTTCTTTTACTTGTATTCCATGTCCATTTCYGCTCATCCCAATCTTAAATCTAGTCAACATTTCAGAGGAAACCACSTAATCCAGTTTGAGGAAACACTTCAAATTGCATCAAGGGTCACATGAAGATTAGGGGAAATAATGTGACCTGCCTACTTATCATTTACGACCAGTTCAGCTAAAGCACAYTTCTGGATTTTAAAGGAAATTCTGCAATATAATAATTGTATCTATTCATGCTATTTGTAATTTCCAAATGGTAAATCATCATCTGTAAGAAATGCTCTCAATCAAGGGAGAAAAAGACATATAATTATGTCATTTATAATGAATTCAAAAGGAAACAAAGACTTTAAGAGGAAAAACTCTGGAGAAAACCAAGAAAGAAAATCCACACAATAATACCAGTTGCTCCTAAGAAGATGCATAGCTGATGAAAAATTTGCATTTATTATATGAAACTCAACATCAAACAATTCAGCGAGGGAACTGTCAAAACTCTGGAGTCTAGGCAAACAAGACCTGACTTTTATTAGATARATTACATACTCCCCTTCTTTTGTAAGCATCGATAATATCAACTTTTTGACAAATAGCTATCTCCTGGGTGTGAGTTCTGAGGATTGCTGCTAATCTTCATCTTTTGAAGCATCCAAAGGATTAGAGGCATRTGTCAATAACAGTGGCCTACGACCTTTGTGAGGAAGGTACCACTGCCTCTTTGTAACAGCTGAGTCTGTGATGTGAGATGATGTGTGTAAATGCYGAGAAACCATGGAAGAACCCTTGCTGTGCAGAAATCTGTAGACTCAGGAAAGATGCTTTTATACTACAGGGCTCTTGAACGGCACACATTGTCTGGCAGAATTGGGCTTAACCCCTTTACATTTAATGACAACTGTAACAAATAATATTGATTGAAAAAATATATCTGCTTTAAATAAAGTAAGTAGAAAGAAAAAAACAAAATAAAATATCCTTGGTTTTCTACTGACATTTCTGTCTGCTGTCTAGATTTACTGCGGCCAGAATTAATTGTAGTGCAAACAGCTTCTGTGCAAGCACTAATTGGTCTTTATTCTCATCTTGTAGATATTTATTAGGCCAGACTCTTCTGTTATGCCAGTATAAATCAATAACTCAGTTGAAGACAATGTGGTGGTTACATCATCATCAACCTGGTAAAGGAATAGCTTGTGGATAAGTGAGATAATAATAATAACAGCAGTAGCAGAAATGAAGGAGTAGAAACTCAGATTTCCTGTCTGCTGTGGATGTTAAATACCTCACTTCTCCTGTCATGGTATGCAGGGTATTATCAGGGCAGAAAGTCTAAAATCCCTCTGAGGTTGTCAGATGGACCTGTATATTTGTATATGATGGTGAAATTAAGTCCTAAAATCTCACTTTCTACTTCTGCTGCTAACATTGATTTCAAAGGCACACATGGCTCGGGTAGAGTAAAGATGTAACTGCCTTCTCTGTAGGCCCTGGGACATCAAGAAGAAGCTACTCAAAGTAGTATAAACAAGTTTRAGATTTGCTGTGCCTGAGAAAGGGGATTGAGGGAAAGGAAGAAGAGAAAGTGGAGAAGGGGTCATATCTGAGGCTGCAAACTCTGGAGCCTGGTGACAATGGATTTGAAATCTGTTGCTGAATAGGGCTCCCACAGAGGGCTGTAGCCTCGTCTCAGATCCTGACTCCTCCTTTAGCAGCATCAGTACCAAGCCTGATTTTGTGGGATTCCAGCACAGGCAGAGCAGGTCGCTGCACTGCAGGTACTGCACTGCCCCACGTGAGTTTGCTGCTTTGGCACTGGCCTGATTTACCTGTTGCCTATGGCCAAGTGCTGTTCACAAAGAGGATTTTCCTCTGTATTTGTGGTAGCAAAGCATTATACAATCTCTCTAGAAGTAATTTAAAAGAATGTAAAGGGAATTTTGGGGTCTGCAAACCAAATACRATTCTGGAACTTATTTGTATTCTTAGCATTCTTGTCCTGACACTGCATTTTCTGTCGTTCTGATTTCAACCATTATYCTGGTTTGGTGTAAGTGCAGCTGTCCTTTCCTGCTAATTGAACACACCAAAATTAGAGATCACAAAAATTAAGAATAAGGAAAAAACCACCCAAACAAACAACAAGCAAACAATCAAGCCCAGAYTGATCCTATGTGCTTCCAGTGTCTTTCTCCTCAGTGAAGGCAAGATATTTGGGCCACCATACAAGTCTGAGTGAGAGGAGAATGCTGTTCCAATGGCTGTTACCTATGTTGGGGCTGCTGTTTTCCTGATGTCATTATAGCTCTGCCTATCAAAATAATTCTTCCTGAAAAACATCATATTGTCAGTGTTGGCTGGTGTCCTGAGAAAACAATTTGGATGGCCAAAGAAAGTCTGGTCCATCCTCATATCCCATAGCATGTAATTAAAAAATGAAGCAGAGACCCCATAAGGAAAACAAGTAGAATGAATTGAAGCAGGCAGCTGTTTGAGTGACTGTCTATGCTCTCAATCCTATCATAGCTCCTATTTCTGCAGAATCCCTGAGATGTTCTTTGCACAACACTTACAATTATTAGATATCTGGGAGTTGGTGAATATTTTTTCCTTCCCACCACTAAATGTCATTAAAAGCAATCAATATGTATTAAACAGAAACATAATGTCCTTGTTCTGTGTAAGGAGATAGAAGGGGAGGGAGCTTATGCAGCTGTGTCTGGAAGAGGGCAGAATGTAAGAGAGAGCTTCATTGAGGAGTGGGAAGAAAACAGATTAATAAGGTGTAACCTGGATCAGAGAGAGAGGAATTTATAAATATATGCAAAAAATAAGGTGAGGTCTGTGCATCTGGAACTTCACAAATATCTTTCAGGTTCTGCCCTCAGACAGTGATGTTACACAGTTTCTGCTCTGTGGAGTAGTTTGAGCATTGGATGACTTTCCTCTCGTTTTCACAGATACCACAGTTGCCTCTCCTCTGATAGCTGACAGAAGGTTRTTGACTGGTTTAGGAAATGATTTCTCTAGTTTTTAAGTTTTAATTTTAAGAGCAGGGTTTTTGCYGTCCGTGTCCATTTTGCTGTAAGGTGGAATACAGCATGCTCTGGTTGTTGTCTTGGCATTTGTAGTGGAAGAGAAAGTCAGTTCAAGGCTACAAACAAAGGCAGCAGAGGCCTATTCAGCTGCCTGAGAAAYGTCTTTTGCTTTGGGAGAATAATTTTTCCATTAGAACTAAGTGGAAGTGTAGAATTAGGGAGAGAAAAAGCAGAACTTCACAGAAAATTGAATAATTATTCCTTCAGAAAAAGGAGTTATTTTCAGAATTTTTTGAAACGTGTGACCATCATGGTGAAGGACACATATGTCAGTAAAGATAAATGCTGAATTATAATTCAGTGTCAGGTGTTCACAGACATTCTATCATACTAGTTCATCTGCCATTGAAAAGATCCTAAGATGATTTTCTGTAAATTGGAATGGAGTCATGAATATCTAAGCATATCTAAGAACATCTGCCTGCCTGCWTAGTACCTGAAAGTATGAACGTGGAAGGGCAGTTATATGACATTCAGGGAGTGTGTCACAGACACAGTCAATGCCTCTGTAAAGGAGATCACAGTTAGTAGGGATGTAGAATTTTTTGCAAGAGACTGCCAGAGGACAGCTTCTTCCCCTTCTATGGAATAACAATGGTAGACTTCCCCAAAGCATCTGCCTAATGTCTGCTTGTCCTGAAAATACAGCCTTAAAAAGGTTTGGCCAGATATGCACAACAGTGTGTGGGTTTGTCACTGCTGAGCTATCTGCAACGTATGCCAAGCGCCAGGGAATTTTTAACTTATGGATTCCATTACAGGCACAAACTCCACAAAACAATACCAAAGACTATCAGAGAACACTTGCCAGCTTATTGTAACAGTTATAGAGTGGTTGTGTGATTTAGGGTTTATAGGGTGTGGCTTCCTTATTGCTGCTTCTTGGTCACCGTCATCGGTTGCTCACCCCGAGCCTGGGGAAAGGCACTGACCCATGTAGACAGAGAGAAGGAGGCTCTCCTGAACAGAGAGCTTCAAAAGTTGTCACTTCCTTTTCTAAC
This sequence comes from Amblyornis subalaris, assembly GCA_018881555.1. NCBI lineage: Eukaryota > Metazoa > Chordata > Aves > Passeriformes > Ptilonorhynchidae > Amblyornis > Amblyornis subalaris. Next base: position 4,615,087 of record JACAXG010000027.1, on the reverse strand, counting down.
TCTTCCCGGTTTTCATCCTTTCCAATAATCTCTCTAAGACTTGTAATGACATATATTATYGAGAGAAAGTTTGCTTCGCCAAGCGATTTTTACTACTTTTTAGGTCTGTACTTTCATGTAAATGAAAACAGTTTTRCCTTCCATAGTCGTTAACTTGGCAAACATTTGGTATTGTTGCTTTTAGCAGTCCCACCAAAACCTTTTATTTGCTGAATTTCTTTCATTTTTGTGTTGTACGTTAGTACTCCARCACTCAAAAGACTCAGAATTTCGTTCTCTGCAGTTCAAGGCACAGTCTTAACTTTGTTTTGTATATTGCCCAGGAATTTTTCAGATTATGTTGGTTTAGATATTGAGAATATTTTGATAATTTAGTTAGTTCTAGACTACAATAGGGATTTTTTTTTTTTTTTTAATTTTCTCTCTGTTCCAGGCCTGCATCATTTTTGTTTTAGCTTACCTCATTTTGTGCGTTCTATCTCTGAACTGCATTTCACTGGTTTTACAAATGCATCATTTTTTGTCAGGAATGATGTGGCCTCTCTTCCCATAACATGTTATAGTAGGATTTATTTTTGTAGGTATGATAACAAGATTAAGGAAGACTGAAGTCTGACCAAAAAAATGGGGCCTATAAAACCTTTTGGAACAAACTGAGACCTAGTATAATTGTGGTGAAATCAGGCTTGATCGGGTTATACTTGAATTTAGCTATTGTTCCTTTCTAAAACATACTGTTATAACTTTTATAATTGTTTAGTTGTTGACTGGGAAGACTTAGAGAATTTGGAAAGGTGTCTTGCTGGTTTTGAACCAAAACCAGTGAAATGGAGGGTAGTATTACTAGATTTTGCCAAATTCTTTCTTTTTTTTTTACATAATTGCCTTTCAAGGATGAAATTCACTGGATTTTTTATAAAATTTCTGCAGTTTTTGAGACTATTCATTTGACAGACTCTCCCTTCTCTTAAGCAGATGTGTTTGAAGTGCAGTCTTCTCCTTAGGTGTGCTGTTACCATATTCATAAAAGGCAAAAGTGCTATAATGGATAAATACTCACCTTTCYGCATGTCAGTGGCTGAGATTGTTTTGTAAAGAAAAGTAAGAAATATAATAAGAATATAAACGTGTGGGATTTTTTGGTGGAGTTGTTTTTTGGTTTTTTTTTCAGATGCTAAACTCTTTTCCAAGGCTAGGATATGTTCTGTGTATGAGGACCTGTTTCAACATTTATCACAAGCAAACCACTGTGCTATTCCAAACATGATATATTTCACTTTAGTACTGCTGACTTCAGCTTACTAATTGCCTGACAGCATTTTCTTTGTTAAGCTTTAACTGTGATCATCACACTTTTGTTGTACTGACAGTAGAAATATTCAGTAACAGACGACCTAAATACATCATAAGCACAACTGTACTAATCTTTCATACTGGGTGTGCTTTTGGAATTATATGGAACACGTGCATATAATCATTGTCAGGAGCTACATGCATTCAAGTCTCCAAAAGCATCAACTGAAAGCATTATCTGACAAAGCATTCTGATGCTCAATGCACATGACTTACAAAAAGACCCAACAAAACACAAAAACCAAATAAGCAAACAAAACAAAAAAAACCCCAACAAACAAAAAAACTCCAAAACAAACAAATTAAAAACCCAGACCCATAAAGATGCAGTTTTTATTTTATAGCCAATTGAAGCTGCTTATTATATCGGAATCAGCAGGACAGACCTATCATCACCTGCATATGGTCTGGATCAAACTAGTCAATTCCTTTTGTGATGATATGAGCCCACAGAAATCCACAAGCCCTCTTTCTGCTGAATTGACTAATGTTTCTTGTTTTTTAGAAAAAAGGCAAACTGCATACATCATGTATGCTTGAAGAGATAGTGTCCGGAGAGATCTAATTTTGCACAAAAAAGAGTTCGGTAGCTTTGGTGAAACAAAGACTGATTTGCTGCTGCTATCACTTTATAATTGTGTGAAAGGGAAGGTCCAGTCTCCTGACATATAAGCAAAGGTGTGGGAACTCAAAGGCCTGTGCTACGTGCCTGCTTCCACACTAGCTTATTTGAACTCACATAGCTGGTTTTTGTTCCTTCRTGTTCTAAACTCGGCTAATGAAATTTCATTCGTGAAGGCTGCCATCAACTTCTATACATCAGTGACAAAACCTACATTATGAATCATGAYATAGTGCAGAAATTTTGTGCTCCCTTAGCAGTTGTGCTCTGCAGCAGCCCAGAGCAGTGCAGGTGCTGGTCCAYGCTGCCTCGGCTGCTCAGCAAACACCTCCAAACCAGGGAAGGGCTCCTCTGTGACTCCCTGTGTTCAACAGCTTTACTCCTTCATCACAGGGCCTGAGTTTGCCAGAAGATGATCTAAAAACTTCAGCCRTTTTTAATATGCATTAATTTCTTCTCCTGACAGTAATATTGTGCCTTTCAAGTAGCATCTGAAGCTAAATTACATAAGAAATGCTGGTTATATGTCAGGGCTGTTAAAATGCTCTGGTATTCGTTGTGTTCAGACACACAGACAGGAATTTTCAAAAGCAGTGCCGCAGTTTAGGATTTAGGCAGTTCAGAATATCTCAGTCAGCTTGGACAATATCCTTGTCTATCACTTAAGGATCTCTTGTATGATGCTCAACAAGCTCTCAGAAATAGATACATGCAACGGAAGATCTGCCATCTCTTCCTGTTTATGAAATACTTCCAAAGGGAGCACCTTTGTGCTCACAGACATACCGTGTGTACATCAAAATAAAAGGGCTTTGGAAAAGAGAATCTTTTCCAAAATATTTGAGGAGGAGCTGTTCATGAACACCTTCTGCCTTTGTTTTTTTTTTTAACTGTAGTTTAGTGCCAACAGAATGGATGGAAATAGTAACTCAATTCTATGGTGACAATTCATCAAGAATCTTTATTTTTATAAGGCCCCAACAACATTTTATGTATAAGATTCAGCATGGTGTGTGATAAAAATGTCTAACGTCAGCCAGTGACTTTCATCTAAATGAGTACTAAAGGAACAAAGGAAAAATAAGAAGGTTCATTAAATGCAACTCACATTCAAAACCGAAAAGACTGAAATTTAAAAAATAGGGTGAATTTGCAATAGCAATATTCGTGTCACAATATTTATATCTACAAATTGGAACTACTTTTAAAGTTTAAATGTAAGATTTTTAGAACCATTATAAAAAATGAGAGTTACTTTTGCATTATAATGGACACAAACCAAGCAATGATTCTTAGTAAGAATTACCTATTTTCTGAAAAACTTTAGCTACATGTTGACTAGATACAGTTTTACACTGTTGATTTGCCTGTGAGCATCTTATTTGCAGCCAATTTTTAACTGAACTAACAAATGGCATTTCTTTTGTCTAAATATTTTTGCATGGAACAACTCTAGTTGTGGACTTGTGTACATATTTCATGCTGTAGCCTTCTCTGAGAATAATTCTGTCCAGGTGAGTGCATCTCTGAGTCAGTTTTATTGTGAAATAAAGTAGGTATAGTTTGAAAAATCACGATATTCCAGGCTGGTTTGACAGACCAAACAGAGGCTGCTTAGATTGAGATTTCTTAATTTCTGTTATGTTTCTAGTTGATTATTAGTATTTTCTTGTATTTCATATATATAGTAATTTAATATTAATTGAATTTTAACTACGATTACTTGAAGAACTAGGAATTATTACATTTAGATTTGTAAGTAGTGTCATTGACTTTAATTCTGCTATTTATGAGCAGAGAAGTTGCAGGTGTCAATGCAGAATTAAAACCGAATTCATGGAGAAGAAAGTCTCCACACTTGTGTTAGTGCAGCAGGAAAAGAATAGTAATTTACCTTAATATTTCTGAAATATTTGTTATCAAGTGATATTTCTGACTCTGTTCATTTAAACACTGGTATATTTTTTTACTGTTTACAGTTTAGCTACTACTTTTCTTAGGTGATATCCAAAGGAGAGCTTTCATGTCTTGTTCATACGCACTGATCTTTTTATAAGAAAATGAATAATGAATTAATTTTAAAAACAGGACCAGCAGTAAAATTTTAAAGTTTACAGCAAGGCGACTTCACACAGAAATGGAAATTTGTGGTGATTTTTGTGCAGTGCATCATTATGGCATTGGTCCTCTTGCCAAGCTTACAGGGCATATTTCAGTCTCTATGACTTTGAAGTATTTGTTCTCTTAAGGCTTAACAATGTCAAGCTTCATAACACAAGAGCTAGTTTGCTTACTTCCTACTTTAAATTGCTCGTAATTTGAGACATGCRAACATTTCCACTTTATAAAGCAAGGCTACTAAACATATTATTGCTCCAACCTGCAAGTTTTATAGCCTCTGTATATTTAGAAAGCTGTGCTTTATTAAAATAAACTGTAAAGAGGCTTAACTCATTATGGAATCTGCTAGTGTCTAAAATGAAATATCTTCCATTTATTATAGAGATTTAGGAAAGTTTGAAGAAAGAATATAATACTGTTGTTGCAGGAATAGGATGTTAACTGTTTTTTTAGGCTTCTGAGGTTTGTAGCTGGATGTACAATTTATCAGAGGATAGGCCTGTCTACACTTAGCCTGAGAAAATCACCATTATATTTTGTGCAACCTTCAGAGCTTGAAAATGGGTCGTCACTCTGAGTTTGAGCAGAAATCTTTTAAAATACCTTCACAAAATAGGTTTATATAACAGCACTTAATTTTAGATTTAAGTAGATAGAATACTCCCTTTTCTTTTTTGTAATTTTATCTCCCTGATGAATCTGTCCTGGAAGCCATAAATGGAATGTGGAACTCTTGACTCCACAAAACTTTGCAGCTTTTGCAGAGACATATTTGGGTGCAAATGCAAGGAGATTCTAGTTCTAGTTTATTCAGAGAAATGACACCTTAGTTGTTGACTTGTTGACGATTGTATTTTGTTATAATTAATTTTTTTTATTTAGTTTTGGGCCCAGGACCACTCTTGGTTACAGGTGATAGTTCCAAAGGGGAAAAATGCTTTTCTTTTTCACAAGGCTAATTCMTGGTCTTTATGTTGTCTCCTTAGATGTTGCTTGGCTTTTACCATCCTAATGTGTAACATGCTCTATACATCAATGGCATTTTTCAGGGCTGTTCCTACACCAAACAAAAGCTATAATTGCTGAATTTTGATAGCTCTTGTCCTTGTAGGAGCATCTCAGAACAATGTTTTCTTTGACTTCACAATAGCAAGCTTGGCTTGTCCAGCCAGAAAATTTCCAACTGGAAAAACGTAAAGCTCAGGTCTGAATGGTTGTCTAAGTCCCTAAAAGTACTGAGTCTAATGGGGGGCAGGACTGAAAGACCTGGAAAAGGTGTAGTGAGTTTTCCCAGCAGGAGTGCCTTTCCTCTTTAGCCTTCTGGCACAGTTGGTGGCACAGAAGCAAGAGCACCCATGGGATTCTGAGGCTGGAAAGGRACTGTGTATATATGCACTATTTTGTTTAGACAGACATATTTTTTCTGCTAGCCAGAGTAAAAAAAGTGACTGGCTTTTAGAATTGTTGCAAAATGCCTGGTTGTTTCAAATACTGTATGTCCTAGCAGATATAAATAGTAAATCCARTGTGCTGACACAGTCGAAGCTCTGGAAAAGGGGTGGGGTTAAAAGAGACCTGTTTTGCTCTCATGTGTCTATGGCAGCTGAAGTTCCCCACCCTGCCTGTGAAGACATGGAAAGTCTGTTGCAAGAAAAGCTTTGACCAGATCCAAAGCTGCTGCACACTCATACAAAAAAAGGTTTAAATCTATGTGGGTGGTGTGTGAAGAAATTTAAGCAGCAGCCTAGAAACATGACAAGACCTAAATGACGCCAGGAACCTAAGTCAAAATCTTTGTCTTAAATGAAATTGCATAACAGTAACAATTTTAGAGACTGGAAAGACAAGGAAAGTTCTTGATTTGTTACTTGGTACAAAATGGAACACAYGTGAGAAAAAGAGAAAGCATTAGATGTGTTGAAACGGAGTACATGAAATATGTAGCTGATACTTAGTTTGGCTGCTATTAACCTTTTAATTTCATATTTCATGTAAATTGACCAGAAAGGCTAACCATGTACCAAGAAAGTTAGATAAAATATATCCATAAAAATATTTCAAGTGGTGTCTACTAGTGATATACACAGATTTCCATAAGTTTCTGAGCTGTTTTTTTTGTTAAACTGGATATTTCCTTTTCAMCCACTTTCCTTATGAATGTTGAACAAATCTCAGTAAATTAAGCATTCTCTATGTAAGAAAGCTGCAGGTGTCATCCAGTTTCTAGAGGACATACAACAACATTCACCTGTCCTGCTACCAGTATTGACTTACATGATTGTTACAGGTGTGTTTTAAACCACTCTTAACTGCCATTTTTCAGGCAGTTTTAGAAGGAAACTACATCTCCACAGCTATATTTCTAATAAGTTTTTCATGACTAAGTATTATCTTTATTTAAAGCAGATACCAGAACAGCGGTTGAGTACACATTGTTCATTTTTAGGTGTGCTTTTCCTCCCACATAACAGTTGGAAGCATCAGGAAATTGTGACATAAACTCAGGTGGAAACCATCATAAGACAGTTTAGTCCACCTTCAAAGATCTAATAAAAGTTTCTTTAGGCTTTTGTGTCCAATCCTGGTGAGCTTCAATGAACCACAAAGGAACAAAACATGGAGATATGCTTTTAAATTTGTTTGTGTGCATGTTATTCAGTGAGATTAAGGAATCTAGGGCAGAATATTCAGAGGAATTGCTGAACATCATTAGGCATCAAATTTAGTTACCTCATTCCATAAGTGAAATCCACAACCCTGAATACAGCACCTTAGAACTGTCTAAGCTGTGACCAAACTGAGACATTGAATCACAAACATGTAGAACAAGCACCTGAACCCATAACTCTTCTCTCCCAATTGAATCACCAGGTTGGAGAACTTTCTCTACTGCTATGAATAAGGAATTCCTCCTCTGCCCTGGTGGAATAGTGTACCCGTTAGGTCTTCACTGCCTGTGGATACACGATTCCAAGAGCTGGAAGACAAGMAACTTTTTTAGATTCTCTCAGATTAAGGAAGATTTTGAGCATGTGTTCATTAACCTATTGTTTAAAAATTGAGATGGYTCCCTCTTTGATCACACCTTTCTCCTGTAGATGTACATTGGACAAGTTCTGGTAACCCCCACCAGACTGACGTGCTTTGGAAGCCTTGGTTCTGAGGGAACGTAAGACCACTGCCTTCTTGTTGATCATGTCACTTTCAGCTGCTAGATAATCTCAAMCTGCTTCCTTCTGCTGGTGAGAAGGCTGTTTCATCAAGTGTAAAACAGACTATTAAGCACTTAGTAAACATTATTAAGGGACTTGTAACCAATTATAGACTTCTAGCATCTGTGGGGTCAGGAAGGAGTTTGAAGAATTCCTTTACTGGCTGTAGAAGCCCAAAGAAGTCCTCTTAATCTCATTTTAGATGCTGAAGTCCTTTTGCAGATTTGAACATTWGCTTTCCAAGTATATTGAACTCAGCCTCTTAAAAAGAGTAATCTGTAAATTATATTTTGTATATCCTTGAACATATCCTAGTTCAGTTACCAACCAGAACGATTTTTAAAGCACTACTTTCTTCTGCTTTGAAGTGGCAATAATGGAGCTAGCAGGCATAATTAAGAAGTTATTCCAACTGTAACATACATGCAATGTTTCTTTGTTTTGTACTTGTTGCTCTTTGATGGCTGTTTTAATGAATGGCATATGCTAAGCAGTTAATTCCGTACCAATTTACGCCCTCGGTCATAAATCAGCTGAAGCTCTGTCCTGCTTCTTTCCCCCCCTCCCAGTTCTCAAACACTTACTACAGTTTCCCCACTATTTTCCTTATAACACACAGTGGGGTGCATAATCTGATTAGGGGGCTGAGTTTTGCAAAAATAATTAAGTAAAATAACTTCCGTTATTTAAAGAGGAGCTTGTACTTTCAGTGAGTATCTGCCACCTAACTCAGAGCCCAGCAGCAGCACTCTGCAAGGTCTGAATGACACTGGTTCTGAGACATGGCAAGTTTCATCCTACCTTCACCCCATGTGCCTCTGGAATTGGCAAGGAATTGTTTCTGGCCCTGCAGGGATCGCAGTTCCTCGTTCTGTCTGGAAAAGACAACCTGGTTAGAGCAGTACTGCTGTAGAAAGAGGTAAAAGCATTCTCAGAGACAGGGAGCACCTGAGAGAGCTTATCCAGTGATGTGAACAGTTCTGGAACCCTGTTATAAACTGTCTTTAGGATAAAAAGACCTTGGTTTGTGGTGCTAAGTGAGTTTGGGGCAGTAGTAGATGCAGTAGTGACCWCTGCTAGTCTTAGGGTAAGAACTAATGAGTCTTTTCTGTCCCTGCAGCCCCCATAGTGTCACCTTCAACCCCCCATCCTTACCTGCAGTTGTCTCCTTTGCCTTTCCTTTCTCTTGCCCTCCACTGGCTAATGCAGCATGCAGCTACCAGATCAACTCTCCCCCCAGTAGTTGTCTTGCCAAATTAGAGAAGACTCACTGTGTGTTTTTCATGTGCAGGGGATAATGTGTTCCTGATATTTCCTAGTACACCTGAATGTGGTATCCACACTTCAGCTGGATGGGTTTGTTTGTTCAGCTCCTCCTGTTTAACCACTAGTTTTCTGTTCAAATGCATGCTCTTTTCAATTTTCACATATGCTTAAGCTTTTGCAACTCTGGTCATGAAGGGGTCAGAGAGGTGATTACAAGTTGTAAAATGACCTTACCAGTAACTCTTGAAGCATAAGTAATGTTCTGAAATTGCCTAAAGCAAAAACTGCCAATTCAGAGCTGATTGTAATGAATCAGGTTCTTCTATACAAAATAATGTGATCAATTTCTCATTTCACTGAATAAATAAGCTGGAAGATAGGGAACTGTCTATGACCTGCTGTTAACCTTTTCCCTCATTATTCATATCAAACCTATGACATGCATGTAAGAAATCTCTGGTTCAATTTTAGCTAATTATTTGTTAGAAGTGAGGGCTCTGTGAAGTGTTACTGATTGTACAAGTACCCAGSGACCTTATGACATCTGATGAAAATAACGCCAAAGCAGCTACCCAGGCCTGTATGCTTTTTGTCTGGCTATCATTACAACTAGAAATACTCCATTTCGAGGCAGCAAAACCTGTGTGTCTGTCAGTGCTGCTTCTCTCAGGTGTAAGATACTGTTAAAATTCATTAAAACTCAATTATTGTTGCAATAAGGGCATCAGAGAAAAAAAATGTGGGGTATGCATTGAAATAAATTCCGAATTTGTGGATATACCTTGTTAATACTTTGCAATTTAATGCCTGAATGTAAATGTAAAAATAAATTTTCATTATTTGGCTGCTTTTCTTGTATTGGCTGGCTAGGATAAAACAAAACTTTGCTAGCATGTGCTGAATACAATTAATTTCACATGAGATTTTTGGCGTAACTTATTGCTATTTTTTAAACTTACCTTAATTTTTAGTGCAGTGCAATATTTACTAAAATGCAGAGCAGATTTAGAAATACAGGAGTTTGTATAGAAATATAGAAGTTAGTAACTTAGGTACAGTGCTGCCCATAGACACAGGGTTTTCAGAACAGATACTGACGTCACCAATCTCAGTCTACAGGAATTCTGCCCCATAATCCGTGCACAAACTACGATTTTTCATCACAATATTCCTAAGAAATTCCCGACATCTATCTTGCAAGTGGGAAAGAGAAACCTGGTGGATTTAAATATCTTGCTGCCATTTACATTAGAGACATGTGAAAGCAGGGAAACTTCTAACTTTAAAATATAAGACCATCATCTCCCTACCTCAATGAGTGAAATGTACCTCAGGGATTGAACAATGTTCACATCATAAAATAACTTTCAAGCTGTATTACTTCTGCCTAAAGAAGCCCCTGGAGACTGCATCTTCCCAAGAAGTATGTAATGGGAAGAAGGAAATAATCAAGGAGGTGGAGAGTGAGAATAGAAAGTCTGAATAAGAAAAACACAGGACTGATCTTTTTGATGTTTGAAACTGTAGGGCTGTTGAATAATCGAAAAAATGTATTGCTTTTAAAAGACAGAAGAAGAATTGAATCTGAATCAATGTATTAAGATCTCACAGAAAAAAAAGCTGTCTAATGCCACAGATAAAACATCTCTCCTTACTGATGGGATAGCTACCAGAAAAATAGAATTTAAGATTAGTTGATAAAATATGAACTGCTTCATTAATGATTCAAAAATTTCTGTCTTTCTAGAAATTTGGCTTATATTATAAAATGTGATTCTATGTAATACAACTTTTACATAATTTCCAATACCTGTAGCTACAATGGCAAAGTCAGTCTCTCGGGCCAGCAGAAGCAAACTTCAGAAGGCTGGGGACTGGGAGGGGTGTTGAACATCATCAACAGAAAGCTCTTTGGAGTCTTATATTTATGAGTTCATGAAGGTTTATAATTAAACATGGCTGATTATGTTAGTTGGCAGTGGTATGAGGCAGAAGAAGTGAAAGTGAAGTAAGTAGGATGGATGCTACTCCAGTGTGTATTTTCAAAAGAAACTGGAAACAATGGTATTGGGAAACTTTAGAGGTAACATCATAGATGATGCCTCTAATGCCTGGAATGATACTGTGTTTGATTCCAACTTTTCTCTAATTTTGCACAGGTGTGAATAACTTCACAAGCTTAGAAGCAGTGGAGGTTCAGGCCAATGAAATTATAGCCTTGAAGGAATTTTTATAGCTCAGCTAGGAAGCCCTCAGTACATGGTTTTATCAAAAAAATGGTGGCAGGCTCCTGGCTGCACCCAGTGCCATCAGGCATAGTTAAAATGAAGTTAGTGAGAAGACAAATGAAGGCTGCTCTCTTTCCAGCTAAGTCGGTCCATGGTCTTCCTTGACCCCAGGGCTAGTGATTGCTGACTGGAATCTCAATGGCTATTTTCTAGTGACAATTTCAGTGTCTGAGCTCATTAATCAATTTCTATTCGGCAGAATCAGTTTGTGGAAAACTTGCAAAGGTTACTTAATCCAGAGGGAACGTGTACTGTTAGGCAGAAGACTTTTCAGCCGCAGCATTGAAACAAAATTTTCCAAATCTCTGTCTTCTATCACGTTTTCCACRACCTTATCAGTTACTGATAGCAAAGAGCAAATCACCAAAATCATTCATAGTGGTGTTAGGAAAACACAGCCTCTGCCTGCTTTCCTTAAGAAGTCTTTCTGCATCCTTAYGTCATAAAAATTGTCACATCTCTTAACCCCTTGTCTCCAGCATGAAATAGGAAACAATGATGCTGAAATAGTGAAAAATGAAAATGTGAGAAGCTTTTCTTTAACTCTCCAGTAATATCAGTTATCATCCTGTCTAAGAACTGGATTTGAAAGCAATTTATAGAAACCAGCAATCTGTTTAAGTCCTTGAAAGGTTAATCCTTACAAACACCTGGCACAGGACTTGAGCGACTTAAAGGAATTCCCTAGACTTTGTAGCCTTGCACAAGGGTGCACATGCGCTATAGCAGGACACCCAGGAGGGGAAACAGATATAGAAGTGGCTTGTGGAAATAAAAAATGCTTTAGTGTTGAAGAAATTGGCTTAATAGTTTCAATATGAAAGAACAAAATACTGCTTTATTTCTCAAATATGGTAAAAATATTTTTAAAGCAAACCTTCAAATATTTGGGTTTAATCTCTCTTGCCCATTGTGTGTGAGTGGTTATTAACTGCCCATGGCAATATCCTGGCAAACTGCCTCCTCAGTGAGGCACAGTGCCAGTGTTTGGTGTGATTCAAAACCTCAGTACAGTTAGTGGAGTAATTTTGCTCTCAATTTTTTTTTTCTTTTAGGGTTTTCATTTTTTCCTTATTTTAATATTTGCTATTCTATTGTTTCCATGTGTTTTTTCCTGTGCTTGTATGGACTTTCTCCTAMAAGGGGTGATGAACTGCTTTGTGATCTCTCTGGAGTGTGGAGCCTGATGGGGTAACTGGACAGTGTAAGAAACAGAATAGCATCTTTGTGCTGTTCTGATCAGACCAAGAAATGAGGTGAAGTGTGTACCACAGGCAGCTTTTTAAATGCAGTGTAAAAAAAATACTGTGGCCTTTCAGGACTCGAAGGGGGCTTATAAGAAAGATGGGGCAACCTTTTTAGCGGGTCCTGTTGTGATAGGACAAGGGGTAACGGCTTTAAACCAAAGGAAAATTAATTTAAATTGGATATAAAGAAGGTTTTTTACAATGAGAGTGATAAAGCACTGGCACAGGTTGCCCTGAGATGCCCTGTCCCGGGAAACATTCAAGGACAGGTTGGATGGGACTTTGGGCAACCCGATCTAGTTGAAGATGTCCCTGTTCATTGCAGAGGGGTTGGATTAGATGAGCTTTAAAGGTCTCTTCCAACCCAARCAATTCTATGATTTTAAGACTGTATTGGTCTTTAGTTTTATTTTCCTTATGGCAAAAAAACCTAATAGYTTCTTTCCTTTGCCCGAACTTTTCTTGGATTAAAATTTTTCTGGAACCTGATCAGTTTTTCTGTCATGTTGCTACTCTGCAGATCGTTTCACAGAATCACAGAATCACTAAAGTTGGGAGGGACCTCTGGAGATCATCCAGTCCAACCCCCCTGCCATGGCAGCGTCACCTGGAGCAGGTTACAGCAGGTTCCAGTTGGGTTTGGAATGTCTCCGGAGTGGGAGACTCCATGCCCTCCCTGGGCAGCTGTGCCAGWGCTCTGCCATGCTCAGTGTAAAGCTCTTCCTCATGTAGACGTGGAACTTGTGTTTTGGTTCATGGCCATTACTCCTCATCTTGTCACTGGCACTGTCCCCTTGGCACTCTCCACATTTGCTCGTAGCAGAGCTGATACAAGAACTGCTGTCAGAAACGACAAAGAATGTGGGTAGAGTTAGTCCTAGTTTTGTTCATTACACAAGATGGCCAATTTGCGCAGGTGTTTATCCAATGATCTGGACTGAGGCCACTTTCATGGAAGTTTGTGTGTTGCAGAGGTTAACATCTGCCAGAGAACTTGCCAGGGTCCCTCTAAATTATTTAACATGGTATGAAAGTGTGGGAAAGGGAAGAATTTTTCTATACTATGAATCAGGATGACTTGCAGGAGATGCTTAAACATTGAGATAGCAGCGAGTTTACAGGACAAGAATGGAAGTCTGGCCGTGAACCACCCAGAGAAGGATTGTCTTTGGAATTAATGAAAACTTACGACACATCCTTGTTTGATTTCCATAAACTTCCTCTCCTGTCAGCTTTTTTGTTTTAACAGCCTACCCAGGCAATTGTGCAGTTATCCATGTTTTTCAAGGAAAATAATTATTTGTTTTGTGAATTTTTGAAATGTGTTAATTAGTGGCAATCTTAAAGTCAGGAAGGTATTTCTCTTTATGTAATTTCCTTCTGTACATTCAGTTTCTATGATGTTGTGGTGGATTCCCTGAGGAGTAAGAGCAATTAACTGAGATAGAAGTTGGTGTATTAGCGTCTAGAAAGATTTATTTTTCGTGGCAGACTTTTACAAGGAAGACTATTCTGTAACCGTTTGCACAGATACGCGTGGATGAGTGGATTGTAAGTGTTACTTCTACAATTGGTTCTGGAGGCATTAGCTAGCAGGGTGATTGTGCCCCTTTCCCACACATGTTAGCAATGATCTAGTTGCATCAGCATTGCTGGAGATATTGAAATGAGCTGACTTTGTGAGTGTTTCCTGAGTTTAAATTCCTTTACTGTAAAGCAATATCCTAACAGTTATATGCTACTCAGTGRTGGAGGGAAAAGGGGAAATGTGATTGAGAGATGCATAATAATTSTGATTTTTTGCCACTGTCTTGAGAAGTAGCAACCACATTCTATGGCTGTATCTGTGCTGTCTTCTCAGAAAGATCCTGATTGTGATGTTTATGCAATTTCCTGTTAGTGATAACAGCTCCATYTTCTTGCATCTATTTCTTACCCAGTTTTCAGCAAAGTGGTGTTAATACAGATGGTAGCACAAATAGAATGTTACCTGTCCTATTGTCACTGTAATTTGGCTGTAAGCATACAGATTGTTATTGGGTAATTAGTTGGTAATTGTTGGAATTAGAATTCCACCAAGGTCCTTGTGTGTTAAAAGCAGTCTAACACCCTTCAAAACAGCCAAGACCAGCTTTTGCTGGTGGCTACTGAGGCAAACCAGGCCTCAGATTCCCTCTGGCTCTCTCCATGCTTGAAAATACAAGTACTGCCACTCTTCTGTGTAATAGATGTAAGGCATACCAGAGGCAGACTGGAAATCGGCTTTTAATGATTGATATCGCTTGTGTGAAGCAAGGATGTTGTGCTGAATAGAGAAGTGCTGTAGGAGCATCACTGGCAATACTGAACTATCACAGTCATGTCATTGATGTGAGTATTTAAGTTCTTCTTAACTGAGAACGTAAGTTCTGGCATTACGTTTGCTTAGATGTAGGTGCCACCTTTGTCAGTGGCAATTAATGATAAATAACAGAGGAAGAATCAAAGAAACCAGATTAAAAGCCATTCATTTCTATCAATTTATATTGACTTTTATAGGTGGGAAAACTATTGAAGACACAACTATGTTTTAAAAAGTCATTCTTCAAGTAGCTGCAGGTATTTGCAAAGAAATTCTTGCCTTTGCTCTAGCAAGTAAGATGCACTGCAGAGTGCCTCCTTCAGACCGGGTGTGGGGCACTTGCTGAAAACATAGCATCTCTTTAATTTTTAGGCAGCCCACTCCTCTCTAAATGAAAGTAATTCTTTGTAATCAGGATTATACCACATGACCGAGAGCCAGACAGGATTTAGGAGAGGTAGTTAAATTCAGGCTTYGCAATATATACCTGGCATAATCGACTCTGATGCCTAAAAATTCTRCATGCATGTGGAGAGAATTAAGTTTGCATCCCAGACCTTGTACTGTAAAGTGGTGCCCGAATGCTTCATTTCTTTCTCACAGACTATCCTAAGATGTAAAGTTTTCCAAAGCTTCCCTATTCAAATCAAAGAACAGGATCTCCTGATTGCATTTCCGTCCTGTGTCTCAGTGCAATCTGGAATGAATAAAAAACGAGACAAATTTGACACACACAGTGTCGAGATGCCATGCAAAGCTCTGGAGGGCAGAACAAAAGGGGAGAAAACCCAAGAATTCCAGCCATGGGAACATCTGTACAAAAGCACTGCAGCAAAGACGTGCCAGGTGGTGGTGTGGCCCCTGAGAGAGAGTGCTGGTCCTGGACATGTGGCTTTGGAGGGCACTGGTGGATCTGGGGTATCCTTGTTAGATTACATTGAACAAGGCGGGTCTGTTCCACCTCTGATGTTACTGAGTGCTGACCTGCGCTGGAATTGCAGTAGTATAAACGTTATCTGTGGTTCTCTAAATGTACATGCAAATACAAGTTCTACTTTATGTATAAGCTGATAGCACTATTTATAGATTGGTGGTCCATGTTTGAACACCAGTTTTCTGAAAATGCAAGTTTTGCACGTATGGTCTTTGCCCTTCAGGGCAGGTTTGGTATGAATCTCTTTATATCTGCTTGCCTCTATTTTCTTTTCTTTGATAAAAACACCTTATCTCTAAAATGCATTATTTTAGAGAACAGATTTTATTTGAATTCTGAAAGATCATTTGCCGCTGGTACTCCTGTCTGTAGTAAGTTGAGGTCATATTCCTGACTGTAATTGTGTCTTAMAAAATTCTGAGGCAAATGTTACTGGCATGAACTATGAGTTTCATATAAAAAGTGCACAATTTTCATCTTGATCATTCTGTTTACTACAGTGGTTTTTTGGTCTCACTGTACCCTTTAGTTGGAAGAGATGGTACTTTTATGAATTGCTTCCTGGACTTGCAGATGGCACAACCACAAGCCCTGGAAGACAGGAATTAAAATAGCAGATGCTGTTCCCCTTGAGACAAACAATGTGTCTTGACTGACAAAATGGCACATAGAGCCTGGTTCCTAAACAGCACTTTGGACAAGTAAGAGTGGTAATTTGCAAAATTGGAATTGATCTCTGAAATACAACCTAAGAGTAGAAAATCTGAGCATAGAAGTTCTGGATATACTGTATGTCATGGACAGAACTGGTTCAGAGGAGCACTTTATTCACCGTAACTGGTTTTGGTAGACTAAATATTTGAAAATTCACCTTGACTTCAATATTGAGATGCCATGCAAAGCTTT
This sequence comes from Amblyornis subalaris, assembly GCA_018881555.1. Lineage (NCBI taxonomy): Eukaryota > Metazoa > Chordata > Aves > Passeriformes > Ptilonorhynchidae > Amblyornis > Amblyornis subalaris. The sequence goes on along the minus strand of JACAXG010000027.1, from coordinate 4,598,797 downwards.
AGAAGGCTGAGCCAGAAGGAAAATCCAAAAGTGCAACTGAGCAGTTTTGTAACTTCTTCAGGGTCTGAAATAATGAATGTCACATTTTCATTTGAAAACAGGAGTTACAAAAAAAAAAACCCAACACACTAAAAAAAACCAAGCAAACAAAAAACTCCTATAAAACAAAGAGATAAATTTTTAATTTTTAAATGAAAATGTCTTTGCTGTGTATAAAAAACCTGATTTGATGATTTCCTACATCTAATTTTTCTAGATGTTATTTTACTTTGCCAAGAGAAAAAGTGTTTCAATTCTTGTTGACCAGCATGTARTGGAAAAATCAGTGACTCATATAGTTGGAGACAGAACAGTGGGATATGACTGTCAATAATAGTTTTTTAATACTCAAAATAGCTTTTAACAGCATAATGCTGTTTGATATTTTACAAAAATAAAAGTAAATGTAAAYTGTGTTTGAGTGTCTACAATCATACATAATTTAAAAGAAGTTCCCTGATACAACTTCCACTATAGTTTAAATCCTGCTTCTCTCTGGTCCTGTAAAGAATGAAAGGAACAATAACTGTCTACTGAATGCTGTTATACAGGTGAWCAGTAATTTCCATGTACCTTCTAGATTGGAGAGAGATTATAATCCTTTTAAGGTTTGGTTTGTGTGATCTATGTTTGCTGCTTGTTGCACACACAGTAGCAACAGAATGTCAATTTTCACAAACCCTGAGGTCTGGTTGTCTGACGTATCAAAAATATCAAAAATGTAACCTAAATAATGTTTAATTATCAGAACACTTTATTTACTTTCAAATAATTGCACTAAATTGCAGTGCTTAGAATGCAGTTAAGCTTTGCCAGCCATCAGCAGCAGGATTGTGTGTGTTTGTGCAATAATAGGCAGATGTAAAAATTAACTGTGGCAAAGTAGCCTGAAACAACTTGTTCTGATATAGTGCATTACTGGCTCCACAGCTTAATGTGTTTTTTTAACATTGATCACTTTTAAAGGAATGAGTCACAGCCCAGATTTGGGTCATAGATTTAGGTCTTTRAAAGATGTCTTATGAGAGTTTTATATATCAGGTAGTGAACGGGAACTTGCAAAGAGGAATTGTACATATCCCGTGCACAAGGGAGCGCCTCAGGTCTTTGATTATTATTAGGTGACGTGTTATAACAGCGTTTCTATCTAGGTATTAAATAATTTTCTTGTGTGCTTCCTGTCACTTTATCTCAGTGTAACATAAAGATTGTCAAAGGAATCTTTTAATAACAGCACTTGGAGTTAAAGCTTATAATAATTTTAAATCAGTCCTTTATAATTAGACTTCCATGATCGTATTTGTACTTTTCTTATGCCCATTCTTATTTTCAGTGTTCTTCCCATCTATCATCTGCCCAAAAAACATTTTTAAAAATTCCATCAGAAAAACGAAGTATTATACATGGTAAAATAAAACATAATCTCCACACAAACTGCCTCCTTTTTCCGCACACCACTGAAATATTCTTACCAGATGTGCTTGGATGAAGGGACAAACACAGTAGATGTTGATCACATGGTCACAGCTGCAAACACAGTAGATGCTGATCACATGGTCACAGCTGGAATTAGCTTAGAAATTCTTACTCAGTTGGTATTACCAGTTTGTTTTATTTTTCTCCAGCAACAAAATGGTAATGTAGATGACATCTGTCTTTCCAGCTGTTCCTTGGGCTCGAAGAACCACTCCTCTCTCTCAGAAGTTAGCCAATCATTCTCTTAAAACTGAGAAGTCAGAAAAGTATAGAAGCAAACTGATGTGCGAATAGAGATAAAATTAATCCAAAAAAGGTCATTTGATAAGGTTGCTGCATTTCCAAGTTTTCCTTTAGTTTCCTSACATTGAGATAAATTCCAAAAGCACTTCACAGATGTCACAATTTGTTTGTAATACATGTAAAATAAAAGAAAAGGAAATTGCTTTGATAAAACTATAGAGCAGTTTGTCACAYACCTTTGGATATCTCTTCTGCATGCTGCCTACCTGTTGATCTGCAGTAATATAATTTTCTCAGAAGTTCAATATTTAACAAGAGCTGCCATTATCTCCARCATTCCTAATTTGCACTCAATTTTTGCACTTCTGCACCACAGTACAGTAACTTATGCTGTAGAAATTTTGTGTAATATTTGAACTTGAACAAGTGATGGTTCTATATTTGATGGCTTTCCCTTTCACATGAGATTTCTCTGTTCTCCTGTTTGGTGTCCTTTCTATCTTCTTGTGTCTGCTGTCACAAGGTTGGACACCTACCTTTTAGAAATAAAGACCTCTGCTCTTTTATTAGGAGAAACTGCATAGATTTTGGTGATGAACATCTCTATCTGGAGAATTGTGTTCTCCTGTAGGTTCTGTAGCACCAGTATATTCTACACTCATTTGTGACATGAATTGCTAACTAGGTAAAGTTTCTGCAGGACATCCCAATAGTTACAGCACGAATGTTAAGCTCTAGGTCTTCACTAAATTGTGGTATCCCTCAGATTTCATTCTTAAGTTCCACTGGCCTCTTAACAAAATAATTATATTCTCTGAGGTATCAAGATTTTCAAAAGCATTCAGTGTGTGCTTCCTCAGAGCATGGGCAAAGGCTCTTTTCAAACTCCACTGAAGAGGCACATGGTATACACATTTTTGTATACACTTATCTATATCTGTCCATCTGTCTACATAGAATGCATTTCCCAAGGTAGTGCAGAGCATTCCTATGCCTTGTCCTTTAAGAGACACGATCTTTTCGCCTGCAGCTGTTTGCTCCCRTGTTCAACATGTTCATTTTCCAAACGGGAAAAAGCTAAACATGATTTTTGCAAAAACATTTAGTTTAGTACAGTACAAAATGTTGCTAATATTTGGGCCAGTACTTTCAACTGCTGTATTTGAAAAATTAATATTTATCTTGTACATACTAASTAACGTGGATTTTACACATAGGGCTTTTTTTCCCCCTCCTTTTAGGTTGGTTTGGTTTTCTGTTGTGGTGCTTTTTGAGTTCTGTTAGTTGGTTTTATTGTTTTGCTTTGGTTTTTTTATCTTTCTATTTTTTTTGTTACTGCTACAAATTAAGAGGCTTCAATTTAACCTGTTTGATTTAAATTATAGTTATATTTGCAAAACAAATACAGAGAATAAATGTCAGTCATTGCAGAGTRTTTGCATCATCTGGATTTCCATTAGAAGCCAAAATACGGGACAATTATTAATTCTATATGCAGTTATGTGTGGGAGTCTGCTGGCAAGAATCAAAAAAGATTTAGTTTAGTAGCTTGATTTGCCTTTAAATTCATCATGTCTCAGGCAAGCCCCTAATTTTAACTAAAACCCATCTGTTTGCTGAGCACTTTGCGRTATATATTTTGTACTGACAGTCTCAATAAGGACCATATGAATAAAAGGAAGTTTAGTGYATTCCCAAGCTACCTTATTGTCCATAGGCACTTGGGAACTTTGYGCATTGCTGTGCAAGCAAATCACTCTCAATGTGTCTCTTCAAACCCAAGTATTTACAGGCAAGGATGGGGAGGGTGGGAAGGGGAGCCAGTGCCCCATCCATGGTCCTGGTACAGGAGGGGCAGCGAGGGCAGAGTGTTCTGGTGTGGGCTCACTCGGATGAAATGCTGGGTGATTTATATCTCAACTAAACCAGGGTATCTGTGAAACAAATCTCCTGTTCCAGAACAGGCAYAGAGTTCAGTACTTTCCTATGCTGGGCAAACTGTTCCACACTGAAACTACACGTATCAAATGGCTGTGCTGCTGGAGCAGAAGGGGCTCAAATGGTGCTTAAGCTTGCTAATAGATACACTTTTTTTTTAAATTTTATTTTCCCCTTTTAATGTCTACAACTGCTTCTTGTTTCTGACTGCTGCCTGGGATTGCCTTTCTGTGTTGAAGTTTTGCTTGCTGTTTTATTTTCAGATGTCATTTTTCCAAGAGTCTGTAACTGTTGCTAAATAAAAGAATATTGATTATTTTTCATTTTGGCAAAATACCAAATAATGATGATGAGATTAATTTGAAGTTGCCTCTAATCCTAGGAAGATAGCTCCTTTTTCTAAAGGTTTCACTATAGTAGTTTTTTATTTTTAATTTTTATATTATTTTCATTTAACAAAATATGGCTGGATTTACTTCTGTCTCTGACCTTATAGCTGACCATCCTCCTTTTGGCACAGCAGAAGTTTCAATAGCACAGAAAATGTTCAGTCTTGGAGATATTTAATGTTCAGTCCCAGAGATATTTAATGCCCATTTTAAAGATTGAGACTTAATTGGAAAAGCAGTAAGATTTGGGACAGGTTCTGCAGCTGCTAATACATTTTCCAGAGTGAATTCCAAAAGTAAATTAACTGAAATAAAAATGTTGACTCAAGGAGTAGGATATTTCTCAATGTGAGTAAGAAGGGTTATCCCACTCTTAGTTACTTTCCATAAATGGTTTCACTGTAATTATAGCATGTGTTAACTTAGAGGCTGGGCTGGATAGGAATATTTATAAAAGCTGACATTTCAATAAATTGACCTGGTTTACAAGTTTCTAAAGGAACAGCAAGAAATATGGAAAAACCACCTGACACGGCAAGCACRTTAAAACAAATCAAACAAGCCCTGATTTGTGAGCCCACGAGTACTCTTATATAGTCAATGGAGAAAACAAATCAAATGCTTGTAAATGCTGTTTAAGGGCTTACACACAACTTGACTTGATTAGAAAACTAAATATTTAATTATTTGTGGTTTTGATTTTATGAATGTCACTTTCCTTTACTTGTGCTCTCAAGATGTTCAACGTCTGGTGAGAAAAATTGGATAGTGTTTCCATGTGTGGTGCCCATAGAGCAGATTTTGATCCTCATGCACTGCTCACAGAAATGTCTTCATGCTGGAGTGCCACCAATGTCCATGGAAGTTTCTTAATGAAGAATACAGTAACAAAAATCCAAGATTAGGCTTGGCTTGAGAGTTCAATCCAGGTTCCTCCCTTCAGCCAGTATGATGCCATCATCATTTTGGTCCCCTGCTGCTTTTAAACAATGTAAGCTTAAAACAAACCCAGATTCCAGTGCCGTCCTGTCAGTGTGACCACATTTTGAAGGTCCCTGTTAGCATTTTGTTTCGTTCTTCTGCTCTCCCTTTTATTTTCTTTTTTATTTTCTTTTTTTAAATTGCACATGGGATTGATGTTAAGATTGTCAACAATATTTTTGAGACCCGTTTACTRTTGCAAGATGAATGGGTGTATTTGAGACATTCAGAGCAACCAGACATGCCAAGCAAACGGCAAAAAATTTATGAGAGTCTAAAACGGTTGGTGAGACAGACTTCCTGTGTCTTTGGTTTCAGGTCCAGAGCTGTGCCACCATGAGAAAAACATGTGCATCCTACTTGCCCTTTGTACCTAGGTCTCACTGAGGAGTGAAGAGAGTGACTCTCTTTAAAACTGTCATGGCTTAAAGCTTTGCAGTAACAGAGGCTTTGTTCTGGTAACACTTGCAATGTGGGTGGCAAGGCAAAGCCAGGAGTGGTCTAAGGCAGTGGCACGGGCTTTGACTCTAAAACTGAGAGAACTATAAAAAGGCAAAGAAAATATGTGGTTGTGTAATAGGACCCTGGTGCTGTGAAAGAGAAAATTCTTCCACAGGAAGAGCAGGACACTGACTCGAGGGTCTTGATGGGCCTGCCCCACCCGAGGGGGCAGAGCAGCACAGGGACACTGTTCTGAAAGGACCTGCGTGTCTGAGAATGAATAGAAAATGTTTCTGCAGGCATTTTGGTCTCTTCCTGGTGTTGATAAAGACAAAAATCCTTGATCCTCTCCTTCCAAGAGAGATCTGGTTTTGCTTTCACTAACTCTTGGTTTTCTGCATAAATTAATGCAACGATCACCATGACTTCGATACTCTTCTAATTACGAATGAGTTTTAAGCTTCCATTTGGTATTACGTGTTTCAGTAGCACTTGCAGGAATGAATATTATACAAAGTTAAAATATTTTGCATTTGTGCAGGAGATATCCTTGTACAAGAGGAATAAAGATACAGTTTTGAATGTGTTTGGTGCTGAACAACCCATTGATTTCCCCTAAATCCACTGGCTCCTGTGTTCCTCTGGAACAAAATGGCTAAATAAACTAGAGCAGTAAGTCACACACTCAGGCAAAAGGCTGTAGCTATTGCTGCATGGATCCTCAAGTCCTGAAATGAGCTTAGGGACACAAAAAGCCATTCATATTACAAATTACCCTTTGCTTTTGAACTGTAAATTATCTTTATTATTTGGCTGGCCATGGTACTGCAATTATTAGGTGCCCTGTGTCTAAAGGTTTGAGCAATTAGAAGTCTGGGGTGACAGTCTCATGATACAGAGCGATAAAATATGTCCAGTCAAGACAAAGAGATGGTCTATATTCGTGTCTTCAGCATGTATCACAGGGAGCCTGGAAGCTGTGCTGCTCTTAAACATTTCAATTAGCCCTGACATGGCCACTGTGAGCCCACAGATTATCTCTGTGTTGCTGTTAAGTTTTTATGAGGCTTTCCCCTCAGATTACCCATTTTCACAGCAATCTATAAATCTGAAACTGCAACATCTGATTAATTCTCCCAGACGAGAATAGTGAAGATCCAGATTTTTTCATTAATGAAGTTTGTGCTATTCTGAGGTCTCATATATTCCAGCCATTGTTTTACAGTTTTTTTCGCATTCTAATTTCTTCCTAAGGTACTAAGGGAGGCAGGAGCTTCAAAATCACCCACTTCTTCGACCTAGCAAATTAGACTGACTTTTCTTGTAGCACCATTTTGCAAGCTGATGGTCATTCTTTGCTGTTTTCGGAGGGAACAAAGCTGTAGTGTACCAATATTATTTCTTCATTACTAACAATTGCTTGGCATCACTCTTCTATTGAGTATTGTACAGTCTTCCTTTTATGCACCATATTCCAAATTAAACGTCATGTGGCTTTGCATATTTTTTGAGCTTTGAGATCAAATGRACCAAAAAATGTAAAATGAAGCTGAGCTGAATCTGTTACATATTTCCTGCTGTCAAATAGAAAYTCTGAGAACCAAATACTCCTTCAGTCTGCACAGATAGGGAAGCTGAGGCACAGATGTCTATTTAAAGGTATTCTGGTGGCAGACAGAGAAGAAAATTTCCCTCTCAATGTCTGTCTTATCTGGTGGAGAAAGCTGGATGGTATTCATGTGGTATTTTCTTCAACAAAGAAATTCTTTTGCTGTAGCATTAGGTAAATTAGCTGAGTGATAGAAGAGAGATAAGAATCCAGATGTCATGTGTAGCAATATCCTTTCAAATAGCTTGTAAGTCCTTGAAGTAAAGCTTCCAGGGTTCTGTATCATAAAGGCCATCAAAAAGGTGTTGGAAGAGCAATGAGATTTGTATGTTGGCCTCTCTGAGTCTCATGTAGAGATCAAAAGACACAAGGGCTAGATAACATCAGCCCATAGAAAGTATTTTATGAGCGTTTTTAAATGCTTTTGCAGTGTGGCAATACCATGGCAATGGTGCTTAAATTCCTRTTGCTTGGAATACTGTTGAAGGAAGGACACTTTCCTCCAACCATCCTTTGCTGCCCTTAAGCTGGAGCCGCCACTTCCTGAATTACCCAAACAATGAGCTTAGAGGGGAGCTCAGCTAGGTCTGCTTCAGCCGTTTTGGACTTGCCATCCTTTGCCCATTCGGTGGATACTGTACTTCCTTGACTGCAGTCAGGGCAAGCTTTGCTTTTGTCTTACCCTCTCKGTGGTATCCTGCCAACACCACATACAGGAATGGGCCTGAAGTACCAGGGAGAACAAGATCGATGAAACAGATCAAACTGTGGCCCATAGATCATTCGTGAGCCCCGAGAGAGGAAGCGCTGATTATYCAGGAACAGTGTTCTCTAGGACAACGGTCTGTGAAATACCTTTTTGGTTCTATGCAAATGTTGCAAACCTGCGGCCAAAGGGAATGACTCATCTTCGTCTTTCTGTTTGCATCTAGTCTGAATCCTTATGCTTCCATGTTATCCATGTGGACTTCCGCTAACTTCTATCCTAACACAACCTGAGATTGTACTCTGCTGGAATATTAAACACATCCTGAGATGCAAGAGCACTGGAGATGAACACTAGTGTAACTCAAACAAGAAGAAAGTCAGATTTGCTGCGTTTGTAAGCAACTTGGAAATGTATTAAATGTAGACAGATTTGTGACCATTTTAATAAGCTTTGCTCATAATTTATAAGGAAGAAAAGAGCATATTGAGTTTCAATTATGTAGACGTCATAGGATTCTGGATGTTTTCTTTGCCTTTACTATTGTGTGAAACAGTAGATAAATTTGAGTGCTTCCTTCACAAGTTGTATGCATTTAGGGGTTTCTGTTTCTTTTTGAGTTATATATGTTTATACAAAGGATATTTACCATATTACTCTACTCAGCAGTAGAGAGCCTCAAGCAGCCTGCCATGGTTTTTCAACCACGTTATGCATATTGGTAGGAATGCCTGTCACCTCACATCTCATACCAAACCTACAACTGCTTCATTTTAATTCTGCCTCCATTTATTGTTCCTTCATGTTCTTTATATATTTCATAGAAATTTATATTAATAATGCAGGATGTAAATATGGGCATGTGAATGTTCATCTTGTGTTCATCATATACTACTCAACAGACATAATGGACATATATTCAGTATGTAGAATTTAAAATATGAAATGTGTGTCATTATATTCTGACACATCATTTTCCACATAACCCATATTTTCCGTATTCCTCAGCCTTCCGCAATTATGATTGTACACTTCTCTCCTCTCTGTCAAACAAAGCCCAATTACTTTATCAGTCTCTTCCTAGCTGGCATTTCCCTCTGCAAATTCTAACAAGCCTTTTGTCTCAAATTGCCTAATAGATTAACATAATCAAGTTAAATCACAGGAATTGTTTGCAGTCTGTATTTACTTCCAAGTTTGCTGGTGTTGCTTCAGGTGAGAYGATATCCATACATGTCTGAAAAACAGATTATCCATTTTTCCCCAAACACAGCATTGGTCTTTAAGATATGTTCCTCTTCCTTGCAAACTTTGCCTCTCCCTAAGACATCTGAGATTCTTTCCCAATTTGAGGATCACATCAGACTGCTCTGTAGTAGAGCAGTGTTTTATGACCATGATCATCTCAGCAGATCAGTGCTGTCTCAAATCTAGAAATGTATGCATTGTGAATGATATCATTGTTAGAAAAGTCATCCTTTGATAAAGAGACAAAAAACCAGCTCAGCTTATGCAGGGGGTGGAAGGGGGATCTGCATCATTAAACTGATTAGAATGCTCCAGAGGGTCCTGGGTTTTGTGAAGGACTTAACGTGGCCCTTCTAAAAGGGCCAGTGAGTTCCTCTGTCCCTTCCTCATTACTGTTTAATTCAACAAATCTTTTTTTCTTTTCCTCTTTATTTCTTTATCCCTCACAATCCTTTGCTCCTTTCCCCTGCCAGCTGGCTCCCTCAGCTGCTCCATTGATCTCTCAGCCACTCTGGCACTCCTGATATCAGACACAGTGGGAGGCAGAGTAGCTCAGAGATCAGCAGACAGACCATTATAGAAGTGAATCCCAGAGCCCCAGCAAAAAAAACCCTGAATTCATTCTTTTGCTCTCTTTCCCTGTAACAACCTTTTGTGAAACGGTAGATTGGCATTCAAAAGTCTGATGTGTTTAGTCATAGCAGAAATATCAACTTTCTGCAGTTGCTTCTATGGGGTTGGAGTTCTGACTAAGCTGTGGAAGCCACACATTCACATGTTGTGTTGTCCTGAGAGAGAGTCCCGGGTCTGTCACCAGTCTTGGATGGTTCCTCTGTGCATTTCTGAATGCCATGTGACCAGAGTCTGCAACTTGAATTTGCGAGGTACTTCAGAATCAGTATAGGGTAGAGCAGGAAGGGGGTGAGAACAGATTTTGGAGAGAGTCATGATGAATCATATCTCATTGTTTTCAATTTTGATGACTGATTGTTGTTTGTGCTGTGTAAAACTTATGGCATGGCAAGAATGAATTCAGACATGTCAGAATGATTTTACATAGCTGTGTACACTTTCCACTCCCTAGAACATGAAAAGAGAAGGTGGCAGAGATAAGCTGCAGCAATTTAGCAGACAGAACTGTGTTTGTTTCTACTCCTGTCGATGGTTAGGTGCTGCAGGTCCATGTTCATGCTAAAGATCAGGATGTCAGTAGTCTTGTTTTGACAGCTCTCAAGAGCAAGCAGCTGAATTTATTTTTAAATTTTGATTCTAATGCACAATGCCAGTGGAGGTGCAGCACCGTGACTGTTTGTTGAAAGCAGGTCTAATAGGCCTGGCCCTAAGCTTTTACAGCCAGGRATGGCTTTGGTTGCCCTGACATATCAGTCCATATCCTCTCTCCTCTCCTCCTCTCTCTGTCCTTCCTCACAGGCCTACACCAGGTTGTTGGAGACAAACTGGATAAGCCACTTCATTCAGCAAAGAAATTGGAAGTAGTGAAAGATCATTTGTTAAACAACATACCCCAGTTTACCCTACAGATCACAATAGTGTTATTCTTTTCACAGGAAGGTTTGAGAATATTTCACGTGGATTATTTCTATCACTACCATTCTGTCCAGACGAGTACCTTGCTCAAGTTCAGCCAATAGATCAGTGGCAGAATCAGAAACACCTGAGTCATCATCCTTTGCTCTGTGCATTAACGAGAAAACAATGAGCCAAGGAGTGCCAGGCTTTGGGAATTCAAAATCTGACTGTGGATCAAAACATGGCATGTGGTTCCTTTTTCAAATGGGCTGAGTTGGGCATATCTTAAAACACTCATCTACGTTATCAACATCTCAATATAAGGATTTCACAGATTTGTTATCTAAATAAAGATATCCTTGGAATGGCAAAAAAAGGAGTGCCATTAGAGTAAACCATGTATTCATAACGAGCTGTAGGAATGGGGTATGCTAAAAGGGAAGGAGAATAGTTGTACAYGGTTATAAATGCCCTTAAAAAAACCATTAATATTTCATAAGTGGTATTGGTAACAGCTTAAGTATATTTCCATAGGTGTTTCTTTATAGTTACATATTAATTAGTGGATACCTAGGATATTATGTTACAGGAATGTCTGTGGTGTTCATGTTTTATTGACAGACTATGGCATCCAAAAAAAGTTGCCAGACATTATGGAAAACTAATTTGGATGGGATTAATAGAATACAGAATTTCTTCTTTTGCCAAAAGTTTCATTCTTCACAACCCTGCGAGAGCGAAGTGTGCAGTGCCAGAGTAACCCTGCACTGCTGAGCGAGGGGCTGCTGCACAAGCTGTGTCACACGCAGGGGGATGAGTGGATGGTGTCCTGGAATCTGCTTTCCTGGCTCCCCTCACCCAGGAACTGTGCCTGCCTCCTGCTAGCTCCTCTGAGCCCTGCTTGATATTCCACTCTGCCCATCCCTTCTGTGCTGGTCACAAACTGGGGGTCTCAGCCCTGCAGCCAGGCTTCTCTTTCTGAGACAGCAAGRGGCTCTGCACCTCGATCTGCCCGGCACAGAGGCTGTTCTTCAAGCACATGTTGGCATATATTTGCTTTGGTATCCACCATTTCCACTGTTCAAATCTGTAATCTACTCACTTTTGCTCATGGCAGATTTGAATTTCTGAGCTCAGATCTAAATCTAGAGTGCAATTCTAACATTAAAAACTTTTCACAGTTGTGCTGTGCAATTTTTTTAAATTAGATTTTCCTGCAACAATTTATATAGAAATTTGGAATGAGATTTTTGCAGTTAGAAAGAACACTCAAGGTTTATTTTTTCTTTGGTATGAAATGCCACGAGCCATACATGATAATGAGTTGTAAACAGAAGATACATTTTGGATTTTTYTAAATTTTGAATGAGATTTCTTATATCTGCTCTTGCACATAACTAAGATTTAGAGGGTTTGGCTAATTAGTGCTGGCTTGGGCCTGTCTCAAAACTGGTACTGCTGTATTCAGCACATTCAGGAATTTACTACTGTGACAAAAGATACTGGCACAGAAGGTTTGACTCAGTTACCTAAACTGTAGGTGTCTGTAGCCCTTGAAACGTCACGTGTTGTCCAAGAAATCCATATATGTGCGGGCCATGAGACTGCTGTTTTGTAGCAGGAATTGGAGAGCTAATGGGATCTCCAACTGCATTTGAAATAGCACTGGGTTCCTGTGTTGAGGTACCATAATAAAGTTCAACTTGTCTGAGACTAGAGCATAGGTGTGGCACAAGCAAACCCCTTGTTAGGACTATTTAGCAAAATTCAGGACAGAGAATCRGAATTTTTCTCTTAGCTGTGCTGAATTCCTACCATATTTTCATTTACGGTCTTTGTACGATGCTTTAAATATACAAAACACATCATAAATATTATATGCAATACACTAATTTATGGCAGTTGGGTAACATAACACTACGAAATTGTCTGATTTTCCAAGCAAAGCRTGGAATTAACAGGGGTGATTCCTTGCTGGAGACTCTGTGCTCTGCATCAGCTCCAAACCGGTGGTGTTAAAGGGAAGCTCTGCTGCAGGCAGTGAGCTGCCTTTGTGGAGATGTGAAACGAGAGTCTTGATCCCTCTTATTAGAGAAGGGGTGGTGCTTTTAGTTAACACTGATGTTCAGGCCACTCCCAGCTGAGACAGTTTATTATTTGTATACACCTATTTTCTCCATGGAAGTGTTAGTTGCATAGCTGGTCAAATGAAAGTCATCAAAAATTATGAGACGTGATTTAGACATGTTAAAAATTAAATTTTGTGTTATACATGTTAGATAATTGTTCCTCTTTCTCCCTTATGAATTGTTTCTGTATGCCATTAAAGACTTCCCATGTTCAAAACTTCCCATGTTCACCCTTTAGCTGTATAAAGGGTGCATTTAATATTATCTTGAAATGTTTTAGAAGGAAGAAGAAAGTCTTTTCAGCATCTAAAGAATCAACAATAGCTCTCAAGTATAACGTGTCCTTATCTTTACATGGCAGAGCCAAGATACTTAGTTTGCTTGCTCAAAAGTTGAAGTCCTTCTTGGAAAAGTCTTATTAAAACAATAATAATTTAAATATTCCCTTTTTGCGTCCTTTTCTTATGAGGATGTAAGAAAGGTCATTTGCAATTGGCTGTCAGTGAGTTTTGTGGTTTTCCTTCTCACTGCATCTTAGATCATCCAGTTACTCTAAAAATGCATTGCAAAGTGGAACTGGCACAATGACATGTAAGAAAGTAGATCTTAATTAGCTGGAGATATTTTGGGGGCAGCCGATAGTAATAGTATGGACTGTCCCATCTGGTCACCGAGGTCAGTATCAATTAGCACTATAGGCTGTGTAAATATTTGTCCCTAAGCTGATGCAGACAGATATAACTGGCGGGATTATGCCCTTGACGGATCCAGCTGTTTTCCAGTGGCAGAATCCTTATCTAAGACGGCTGATGTACCTTAACAAAAGTTATGACCAAGCTTTTCAGATTTATTCCAATCAAAGTTTAGCTCTTTAGATTCAAGTAGTAATTTGTTGTTAGATAATACTAATTTTWTTTGCTTTTCTGGCTGCGCTTTAGTTTACTCCATCATGGTTCTGTGTGATAAACCAGAAATGAAATACATTTTACACAACCCTCTTTTTTCACAGAGGTGAGGAAAATTATTATTTTCTCTTGTTTTTTTTTTTTCCTTTTTCTTTTTTTCTAGTTACATAAAAGTTGTCAGCTACGGGCACATCATTCTGTAACTCAGAAAACAAAATTATATGTTTCCATTTTCATTATAAATTAAACAATCTGGAAGAATTACATTGCAAGCATATGAATTAAACCACCCATCTCTCATTACAGATSTTTGGATTACAGAGGTCCTTGGATTTTATTAAGGGAAGGTCAGAACAAATACATGTGAATGATATTTAGCTTGATATTGTGCTTTGTCTATGGCAGACTGTAGCTTTTGGTATCTTCTGGCTTCTGTGAGAAAAGAACCAAGTTTTCCATGGGAGAATGGTGGAATAGATATTTTCTAGATTACTTTCTAAGAATCTGTCACAAATATATTTCTAGACCTGCAGATTGATCCTTTGGACTCTTTTAATATTGTTTCTGTGTTTCACTGAGATTCTATTTCATCGAAGCTCCTGAATCTCMAAAAGAAGTGCAGTTACTGTAATGYTAAGGTTGCAATGGAAGTTTTTCCAGAAMGTAGTTATACTTAAAAAAATTAGTGTCTATTTGTAAACACCATTTGCAGGCTTCTTGTTTTTCTTGGATTCATTTGTTATTGGTTTAAAAAACTGGAAATAGGATCATACAATTTACCCTAATCTCTGATCTCAGCAAGCTTCATGGCATCTTCAAATGAGAATTTCCATTGATGATGGGTGACAGCTTAAGGTGTCCACCTATTTTGTTAAAACTAAAGACATGGAAAGTTCTGATCCCTTAAAATWAAGCATTGAAATTTCCTGAGAATCCTGTATTGTAAAACCAGAGCTATGGAGAAGATTATTCAAAATATAATAGATGCAAAAAAGCATCTAATGCAGATGCTTTCTTGAAATCTATCCAAATTTGAAAGTCTTGACCCAAAATATGTCCAGAAGGAGATAATTTTTTTTGAGGGAAATGGAGGTAGAACCTGAGAATATGGTTAAAAACCCCTCAAACAACACGATTTTATTTTTTGTAAACTATAAAATTATAAATTTTCAATAGATGAATACAGACTATGCTCTGTGAACCAGACAAACTGAATCGTCTAAGGCAGAATTCAGAAGTACCTACATAAATTTTTTTGAACTTTAAAAACAAATACAAAACAATAAATTTCTTCTTAATTATACAGTGAAAGGAAGAATGCTTTGGAAAGTATAATCTTAAACCAGTGGGATATTAAAATGGAGAAAAGTTAGGAGCCTGATCATACATACACTAACTATTTTGTGTAACAATCCCATACTGAAATCATAATAAAATAAATAAAAAACATGAAGAGGTGGTTGATTCTGAGGGAGCTTTTTTTTGTTTGTCCATATAAGTCTTTATTTTTTTTTAATGGAAATACAGTATATTTTCTATAGCTTGGCATGTAGCATACGTACAAAAATATCACTTTAAATCCTAGTAGTATGCTTTGGCTGCCTAGGAGAACAAGTGACATAGCAGACATGATGGTGATCTTCACTCAGCTTTCAGAGTGTGATCTGCTTTCCAAGTAACACAGCTGCAAAACACAAGTGCTCTGGAGGCACAGGGATGATGGTTTGGTTTACAGTCTTTTAGTTTATTTAGCAAACTAAAATAACAGTTGCTTTGTAGTCAACTTTGTGGAACAGATAAACAATAGTGACAATTTCATATGATGTATATAGACAGAAGAGGTTATCTGCAACCCCTGAGTGATGGAGCTTGTCATATTCCCTTCTCCAGTAATGCACAAGGTTAGAAATCAATGTCTTAATCATGGGCAGCTCTGGGCAATTCAGATATATCACACACAAACAGGCTTCTAATTACATTTAAGAAATACATATCATACATATATAAACTGACATAAATATCAGAGTGGTGTTGCTAGCTGTCAAAATGGATAAGTATAATTCCCTCGGTGGCCCTTGACAGGTTCAATACCTGCTCCGGAGGTGCTATGAACAGCATTATACGGCTGATTGAGTTATGACAGCTCCAACCCAACAGGGAAGCCAGGCAGGAAGGAATAGCCTGGGCTGCAGACAAATGATGATAAAGTGATCACTTTAAAGAACAATCTCCATAATATTTCATGCTCACTGCACGGTGTAAAGGCAGCCTTGACTGCGGGGCTAACTGCTCTATCAATTGATTTGATTCACTGCTGCAGCTACTCCCAGTCATAATATTTCAAATAAATGGTACCGTGGATAGAAATAATATCTGCATCAATATTAACCCTGAAAGGACTAATGGACACAAGCTATAATTTCCTGGACACCCTAATAATGCATTTTGACTAGGCTTGGCATAGGATGATTTTTCTTTCTTTTTTTTTTTTCCCTTTTTTTTAAATAAAAACAGTGTATTGTTTACTTAAACTTTCCTTTTATGGCCATAAAAGAAGAAGCTTTATAGCTGAGGCCTCATTCCTAGTCTCAAGTTTAATTTTAAAGGAAATTCTGCTAAGTGTTATTTTCAAGTGTTTGTTTATATCTGAACATCTTGTATTAAAATTACATTAAATATTYGACAGAAAAGGTATGGTAAGAATTTTTTTTTGATGTGTGTATTATATATAATTTATCTGTGTATGTGTGTACATACAACACAAGAGTGCTCAAATTATTTACTAAGTTATATTTAAAATGAACGGAAAGGAACTTAAAATTAATTATAAATGAGAATGAATCAACAAAGTATTTTCTGGAAACACAAGGAACCAGTAAATTCTCATGATTGTACCGGATGTTAGGGGCTTTTTTTCCTCTAGAAATAATAATAAGTACTGTACTAGACAGGCTTAATGTATAAGAAGTACAAGTGAATTTATGGGTTTATAATCCTAAATCAAACCTGATTTCTATTTTCCAAGCAGTTTTTCACATACTCTGTAACATAGTGGATGTTTATTCTGTTCTTTCATTCATAACACKCTGTTGACATTTAAGTCCCTTTTAAAGATCTGCTGTGCTTATTGTGAATCAAGCTGACATGTACAAATTGTATAATTTTATTATTGTTATTCTTTTTCCACTACTACTGACTACTTGACTATCATTGGATTGTGCATTTTAAGGTCAGAGCCATTTCCAAATGTTCAGRAACTGTTTGAAGAAATACTATCAATGCATGTTAAGAGGAAGTAGGCTGAATGGGCTTAGAGAACTCCTTCTCTGATTATTAGTTTATATCTGCTTAGGATTGTCTTTATCAGATTCTCCCGTCTTTCTTATTTGTCCCTTAAACATTTACTATGAATCAGAGCAGGAGATWCTTAGGTTTGAATCTCACGAGGCTTGTTTAAATTTAAAGCTTAAGCAGAGAGAGGTATTTTATGAACAGTCCTTAGTGAATGCTCCAACTSCAACACTTCACCAGCCTCTGAAGTGGTCTTAAACAGGCTTCAAAGGACTTCAATTTATAGTTTTCCASAAGATCTGGGGAATATTTGTATTTCTTAGGAGGCAGAATAAAAACTGAGGGTTACAAGTGGGTTTGGAAGGCTGGCTTGAATCAAAAATTGAAATTGAAGATTGTGGAAGATTGGCATTGACTTAACTCCACTATTCCCACCAGCCTAATAAGGCACAAAAGTGTTTTCCTCCATTCTAGGTCTGAGTAATCAAGCAAGCTCATGTTTGCTGCTTGCTAACATGCTTACCTACAAATCAATATCAAATTTTACCAGAAATGAATGCATATGACTTTCATAATGTATTTCTTTGGTGTTCTGATTTTTTTTTTTGAGCCTATGCCAACAGTACAGGTCACCTTTATGTTATTACTAGTTAAAATCCTGCTGGAGTTCATGTTTCTCCAACRCAAATTGAAACTACCTCTTTGCCTTTCCTGCTTGCTTTCTCTCTCCTTCCTGAAAAATTTTCTTCCTCCTTGCTCACACTGCATGAGAGTTGTTTTGTTTCTCCATTTTAGTCCATTTCCTCCAACTTCATTCGTGTCTGATGTCCTTTTTACACTYATAATATCATAGAATCATAGAATGGTTTGGGTTGGAAGGGACCTTGAAGATCAGCTGGTTCCACYCGCCTGCCATGGGCAGGAACACCTTCCACTAGAYCAGGTTGCTCCAACCCCATCCAACCTGGCCTTGAACACTTCCAGGGATGGGGCATCCACAGCTTCTCTGGGCAACCTGTGCCACTGCTGCAGCACCTTCACAGTAAAGAATTGTTTCCTAATATCTAATCTAAAYGTACTCTTTTTCAATTTGAACCCATTCCTTCTTATCCTGTCACTAAATTCTCATGTTAATAGTTTTACCCCATCTTTCCTGGAAGTTCCCTTCAGGTACTGGGAGGCTGCAATTTGGTCACCCCGAASTCTTCTCTATTCCAGGCTGAGGAATCCCAATTCTCTCAGCCTTTCCTCACAGCAGAAGTGCTCCATCCTGCTGATCAACTTGGTGGCCCTCTAGACTCTAATACTTGTCATTATTTGGACCATATCTTTCCAATATATCTCTAGATTGGTGTAACACTTCATCATACAAACAATTTAACTTTGTCTGTCAAAAAATTGTTCTGGACTATTTTCTAGTGCTTCTTATCATTGCTTTCCTTCTCTGTCTCTGCTCTAAATCTGTTAAGTACTTTCTGATGATGTTCTGTAAATAAATTTCAGGCTTTGTCATTTGATTCCAATGAGCCTGTCCTTATAGAATCAGAATAGCTGGGTTTGGAAGGAGCCTTTAAGGTTCCCCTAGTCCAGCCCCCCTGCAATAAGCAGAGAGRTTGCAGTAGCTCTTCATCTCCACAGGTGTGTTCTTTGCTTGCACTTTGCTCTTCTTTCTGTATGTTGTCTCTAAGATACAGCCCATGAATACAAACTCAGCAATTATCGCTCCTAGGTTTGCTTCTGCGCTCTCTGAAGCATAATATGCTGGCCTGTCACCATCTAATATTTCTCTATGGATGTTCAATGTGTCACAGTTAAAGCAGAGTTTTAAACTTTTGCTGGAAACTGTTTACAACAACGAAACTTCTTTTCGTCATATCTGTTGKTGACTGCAGTGTCCAAAGTCCTGGTGCTGTCACTTACTGTCACCATCCACTAGCCCAATACTTGATGTCTAGGCCGTGTCTTGATCCTGTGGATTATTTTGGAAAACCATTTCTGAAAGAGAGTCTGTCAAGTCCCATCTGCAGCAAAAACTTTTCCGGATTCTTATCATCCTCCTTTAATTTATTGCTTGAAATATAATATTGTTTCACTTGCGCATGATCAGAAACCTTTTTCAAAGTCTGTTTACCCAGACTATTTCTTTCCCTCCTCCCTTGTTTTTCTTCCATTAGCTCCATCACACTTGTAGTAAAATACTTGTTTTCATGTTCACTCTCCTTTCCTGTTATCTATCATCCTGCTCTCAATATCAAGATATCATATGCCTCACTAATCTTGATGAGTAATGAGTGCCCAGTTTCCACCTCCCACTTGTTACTTTTTCCTATTTCTCTTCTGTCAGCCTGTCTCATGCTTACAAGGAGCTTGCCATGAACATTTACAAAAGTATTTCATTGTTGTCTTTCAAAGCCCTCCTAAAATTTCTCTTTGGCTTTAGGTCCAAAATTGAAGATCAAGCTCCCAATCTGAAATCTTGCCGAAGTTAAGTTTACTATATATGAGTGTTTTATTTCTTGTCTTTCTCATCAATATAGTTTTCAGTTTTTTCTTTGYATACTCTCCAGTCTGTCTGTATCTTTATTTTTATAGTGGGATGATAAGTTATTTTGGGTGAAGACTGTCTTTCTCAGTGTTTGCACAGTAGCAAACAAATAGCACTGTAGCAATACAAGTAGTTAAGGCAATAATAATATTATTAAAGGTAAGCTGTGAGACAGTCTTGTGTAATTAATGTGGCCAAGGTGTGCCCTGGCAGCCAGGAGGGCCAACTGTGTCCTGGGGGGCATCAGGCACATGGTGTGACTCTTGGGGGACAGTCCTGTGCAGGGCCAGGAGCTGGAGTCGAAGTTCTTTGTGGGTGCCTTCCAGCTAGACATGTTCTGTGATTCYGTGAAAATAGGGAAATAAAAAAAAAAAGTAATTTATTTATTTTCAAATATTAATTATTTAGGAGATCTAACTTCCACAGTGGAGTCTGAGACTTAATACTGGTTTCAGATGTGACAACACAAAACACAGCTTCCGGACTGGCCCAGCAACGTGCTTTTTAAGACTGATAAATTATAGAGTTGCATCCATTTTCCAGCTAATGTAGATGAAGCTTAAATACTTGATGATAACTGAAATGCATCCCTTTACA
This sequence comes from Amblyornis subalaris, assembly GCA_018881555.1. Lineage (NCBI taxonomy): Eukaryota > Metazoa > Chordata > Aves > Passeriformes > Ptilonorhynchidae > Amblyornis > Amblyornis subalaris. The sequence goes on along the minus strand of JACAXG010000027.1, from coordinate 4,578,730 downwards.
GTATTGTAAATGGGGAGGTGGAAAGACCCTCGATATTTTAAGGGCCAAAGAGAATCACGGGAGCAGCTTTAAAGATTAATTCCTTGTGTCTAGTGTAAAACAAGATTAAATTAGCTTGTGTGAGCTGCTGTTAGCAGATGCACTATTACATTATGCATGATTCTTGACTGCTYGTAGCATGAACAAACTGCACAGTGTTCCATTAGTGATTTTCAATGCTGTGCTAAGCTTTAAGTCACATAGACAGGCCAATGTATTGGGTTTACTTTGTGGATGTGTTTTCCAGGCAATTTCACAACCTACCTGATCACTGTTATTGATTGACCGCATTTGAAATGGATAAAAGAATTAACCTGTGTAAGGGTAGCAGAATGGGGTATATACAGTATCCTATATACTTAGGAAAATCAATAGTACTCTAATGTAGAAAATTTAACCAGACAAGACAAAACAGTCTTCCCACCTGCATCAATCCTCATACTCCCTCCCAGAGTAAAACATTATAGTTATACCATATATTTTTAATGTGCTTTATCCTTTGATGCTTCTCTTTGTACTATCCTCTGTAACCTTGTGGATGTACTCACATCATACTGTAAAACAAACTGAGGAACTCCTGAATAGGTACATTTTTCTCCTCTCACACCCACTTCCACGTGAAGTGAAAAACAGGCAGCTGCACACATCTGGAAACTTGTTTCATCTTTCAAGGTGTAGACATATTCCTGCTTTCTGCCACTTTTATTCCTGACTGACATCTTGCCCCTCTGCTCTCACACTCATTGTGCCTCAGCAAGTTCCATTTCCTATTTATGACATTTCCCCACCTTCTTCCRCTTTAAATGAGTATGAGATGCAGGCAAACACATTCTTGGTGCCTTTACCTCATCACACCTACTTTTCAGGCTCGCCAGCTAAACAGTGCTGCTTTTTGTATTTGAGTTAATCTTTCCAGTAATGAAATGTTTGTCACTGAAAACTTAACATATCCAAGCTTGTAAACCAAATATTTTTGTGGAAAAGCCCCTAATGTTATGGCTATTTGAAATCTTTACCAGAAACACGGCTGAAGCTAGAATCAGAGTTGTTATTTATCCTTAACACTCAGAGAGTGAGTTTTTATATTTTACTTTTGTCATATAATTAGGTTCAGGAAATAAGCTTAAGTACAGCTTCAGTTGTATTATGCTTGTTCCTCCAACACCGAGGGAAGGTTAAACATACCAAACCTCTGGGCTTCTGGGAATGCCTGCCTTCTTGGCCAACGCGCTTTCCTTCTTGGCTAACTTTCCCTATTCACAACCTCCTCTAAAGGAATAGCCACCCAGAATGGCATTTCTGCCTCTGCTTTCAAGAAACCCAGGAGACTTCAGGAAGAAAAAAGTAGCAGCAGTGGTGCTGCTTAGGCTGTGTTTATTCCATAAGATGGGAAAAAATGGATAAAGAAGGGGACTTGCTTGCAGTTTTGGAATGTTCTTCTAGTTTACTGCAGTTGTGTTGTCTTTTTTTTCTTGTAAAAGCTAGAAATCTCAAAATTTTGCCCTGTTCTGGAATTAATGTTTCTTTGAATCCTTTCCCAGAATACGCAATAAATTAATCTGTAAACTGTATTAGGAGGTTGGTTATAAGGAACAATATATAGCGAGCTGGTGCAGTTACTGCCTTTCGCACAGAGTTGAGCCTAAACTACATGCCTGTGTTTGTATTCTGTTGTATAGTTTTGCAATAATTCCTCCCACAAGCTGCAGATATTTTATTTTATGTAGCTTTCTGAGCCAGTGACTTGGAGTTTGGAAATTTTTTACTAATTTCAGCACTGATGGTCCCTCCTGCTATGCCCTTGTTCTCTGTAGACTTTCCTTGTAAAATGGCGTTAGAGGGGTTGCTCACTGAGCTAATGTTGTGTTAGCTAATGACTTTAATATGAACTAATAAAATTACACAAAACTGGTAACATTTCTTGGAGGTAAAATTGACTGCAGAAGTTACTACATGACTTCAAAACATCTTTATTATTGTTTAAAGGAACCAATAATTCAAGACCCATTTTTCGCACAAGCCAAAGGGATGTAGAAATTAGCAAAGACAAATCAATCTCGTGGCTTTATATATGAACTCTTTCTGCTCAAATGTCTGCCCAGACAGGATCAGCTTGGGTGGTAAGGTCAGCAGGGTGACAGAGCTGGCCAGCAGTGCCACTGCTTTACCAATGCACCCTGTCCAAGCACTGTGGAGCTGCCGCCAAATCCCAGCGTGAGGACAATACTTACAGGGGAGTTAGGATATGCCCAGGAATACTGCAAACAGAAAAAGAGGCTTCCCTCAAATGCCAATATTGCTAAAAGGGAAAACAATATTCTRGTTCACAGACGTTTAAGAGAGACCTGTGCAATTTCTAAGCGGTCAGTGTAAAGAAATATTCTCACAGAAAGCAAATACTTTGTAAAAAAAACCTCACTATCGACATTAAGGAGTTTCAGAGCAATGCAGTAGATACTGAATCAAAGACCACTACAGTTCTTTATTGCTGCGGGGGAAAAGGTCCAAATATTGCTTGGCAAATTACTGTTTGCTAGGGGCACTATTACCAGTTGACACAATCATTGGTCAGCAAATTGGTCACATTATCGGTTAGTAAATTTGAGAGTGCAGAATTATTTATTGGTAAATTAGAGATGGCAGAATTATTGGTTGGTAAGAAAAGAATTGCAGTGATTGGTTAGCAAATTAGAGATGCTTGGTTTTGTCTGTGGATAAATCAAGGTTGGTCAGATATTGGAGGCCAAATTAAAGATGGCCATGTTATTTATGGTTGCTCTGGTGAATGTTGAAACCCTGCTTTTTTTGTTACAAGCAAATAAACATTGGGAGTGTTTGCTTCGTTATTTTTTTCTGATTTATATTTACAGTTTGCAAGAATGTCTGTGGCTATTAATATGGAAGTAAACATATACTTTTACTCTCTTTGTTTTTAATGGAACTATGTGTTAGCTGAAATTGTGCAGAGGGCCAGGGGACTTCTGAAATTCTTCGCATGAAGTGAATATTAAAGAAAGGTGTTAGATTTCCAGAGCTAAAAACTGCAGCCGTTGCAATTCCAGCCCTAAGCTGGTGCAGTGCAGGCGGGACGAGCTTTTCCTCATGGGCTGATAGCTGGCACCAGGAGGAGCTGGTGGTGTGAAACCCCTCCTGAGAGGCTTCCTTGCTGCTGGTTGAGAACTGTAGTCCTGCTTTATTTGTCTCTGAACTGAAAGCGGCAAAGATACGGAATAGTGCCTCAAAGCAGTAATTTCTGTGAGATGTGGGGATTTCCATGGGCGGTGGCCTCCAACTACTTATCTTCCTGCACAAAATGTAGAGCGCCGTGACAGAGTCAATACCCAGGTGCTGTTGCCATGCAGGGAGAGTTTTCTGCTGAAGAACTGCAGCTGAAATCACCATAGACTCGCTAGACAGCTCTGAAAGCAGCTTTTTTTAAATGTCATTGATATCACAAATGACACAAGATTCCTATTGAACTACAGTACTGCAGCAGAAACTGTTTTCTGGCATGTTCACGTTCTCAGTTGTTTCGAGTTTTTTCTGCTGTCTTTCCCTTTTTGTGCAGAATTGCTACTTAAAAGCAATCCTGCTTTTGTATAGTGTGTTAGAGCAATTCTGAAGAAAAATTGTGTTTCAGTATCACTCTAGAGCACTGTAAGAAAACTTCTGTTCACTTGACGATCTTTGCAAACAACACACAGAACACGATGGTTAAACAATTAAATAATTCTAGATTTTAACAATGCTGAAAACAATAATAGAATATGCGTTAAGAAAAGTCTATGGCTGTTTATATAGCTGTTGAATTCTACAATGGAGAATGATGTTAATTAATCAGATTTACTTTTCCAAAGGGACACTATATAATTCTTTTGACAATCGTACAGATGGAGTCAGGGAGCATGTATTTTAAAACTTTAGGAAAGTCTTAAATTTAAAAACATTAAAATTTGCTTTTTATATGAACTCCTTTAACAACAATGCCCCTACCTTTCTTGTCTACTAATTCTGCCAAAAATGATGTGTTTATTTGGAAACAGTAAAGTATGTCTGACATTTTTAAGACGCAGAGAGGGGGGAATTTTGCAAAAGTGAAGGGGTGAAAAGGAATTTTTATCCTTCTAAAGAAGCAACACAATCACAAGATATCTGAGTTTTATAAATCTCCTGGATTGAGATAACATATGCTGCTCATTTTTTGGTATTTTCATTGAATCAAAAAGTTAGGACTTGTAATACACCAGAGCATTTCAGTAACACAAAGATTGTTCAGTGTTGAGTCCAGCTTGAACTGTTCATCTGGAAAGTTTTAGCTGAAACCATTATAATTAATTAGAAATGGTTTAACCAGTTCAGAATAACAAAATTGTAGGGCTCCCCCTTACCCTGGGTAGAAGCCTGGGTGATCTTCTCTCCAAAAACGAAATAATCCTATCGGTGCCAATCACATTCTGCACTCAACTCTCAAGATCAAGTGGGCCCACACTGCAAGGCATCCCAGTCTGGATTCTTGCATACTTCGAAGTCTTTGCAGCGGTGATTTGTTTCAGCATATTTGGATCCATAATCAGACTTTCTCAAAATCTGGTGTATTCAGCTGGGGCAAATTGTCTTCAGTTGTTGTTCAAAGGCAGCATGAGATAGGAAATGCAAATGAGGGGCAGAACGGCCATGGTAAAATGAAGAAGTGAAGATGGCATGGAAATAAAACAGGACTTGTGGAYGGCATTTCTTTTGCCTTCCAACAAAACCAAATAACTTGTAACAGAAAACAGCTCAATGTAGGCAGGGAGAGGCAGGCCATTAACCTTTTGTTAGAAAAGACCAGACTTTTGGTCTCCCACTATTTCAAATACAGATGAGCGTAGGATTTAACAAGAAGCTGTTGGTTGTAGTTTTGGCTGGTAAAATCAAATTTAGAGGTAGGTTGATTCCTCAAGCCATTTATCTAACGTTCTTTCCAAGCTCAGTGCGGAAACTGGATTAGATCATTTTACTTGGACTCAATGGGTCTACCTCTTGTCAACTTTTTATAAGAGATAACATAATATTTCTTAATTAAAAAAAATTATTGTTACTGTCAGGTTAAAATCAGAAATAGTATGTCTGCCACTATTTATTAATTTGTAAAATTTAGTTAAATTAGTTAAAATTTAGCTTAATAGTGGGAGTCTTCACAAAATGTAAAGCTTGCAATGAGATGCTTGACAATTTATATGCAGGAAATTTTTGTTCTGACTGTGACATTTTGAATTTCCATTTTGCTGATATTCAGTAAGCACTGTGTAAACTGAGAACTCTGGCTTTAAGTGCAGGTATTCCTAATCAAATCTGCACCCCTATGGCTGGGTTAGATATGTCCTGTGATACTGCTTGTGTCCTTCGATTAAAGAAGTTATATAATTATCCTATTTGAAATTTCTCTGTGCCAAATGCCAGTTTTACAGTTCTCAATTTTTACATCGTTGACTGAGTTATGTAGTGTATCTAGTAAAACTCTAGACATAGAACATTTCACTTACATGACCAACCAACATGTACAATTTKTTTTTGCAAGAATTTGCCTTTTGTAGTGACAAATCACTGGCAGTTCAAGGATTATGTTTCCTGTATTTCTAGAAAACATTTGAGAATTTTCAAAATGCTTGTAAGACATTTCATGAAATGAAAGAATGAAAATACCTTTAGATATAATTTACATTCCCAGGGTTTTTTTCTTGGCAGTTGCAAGTCCTATTTTGTGTAAGGGTACTCAAGTCATCATTAAAAATTTGAGGCAACAAATAAAAGCCTATGCTACATTATCATTGTGATAATGTCCAAAATTCAAAATCTAAGTTCCTGAAGTGATTTAAAAATTTTAACTTCCTCATTTGAATGGAATAACATGAAATGTCTTTGTCTGGATACATATTGGGATCATTAAATAACTTCTAAATTTAAAAATAAATGTAAAAATGTATCTTTTTTGCAAATTGTGGACATTTGAAAAGCTACAGGCTATACAAATTGTGCTGTGAATAGACCATTCTCCACTGTAAGAAGAAAGAGTTCTTCCCAGGATTCAAATAAAATATTTTTCATCTTCACTGTGAAGAGCTTTTTCCTCTGCTTTTCTTTATAGGAATAAAAGGGCTTTCTGTTCTTTCAGTTGAGTGGCCTCTGCCTTTTAGGGGGAAATGGAGTTTCTGCTCCACTCACCCATCACCACCACCCAGAAATTCTGCAGTTTCTGTGCCTGAGCCAGGTGAACAATTGCTACAGAGGATGGGAAGGAAGAAAAGAAAAGTATGTGAGCACACATACATACTTTTTCCACCAAAGAAGGCAGGAAGAATGGTGACTGTAAGAAAAAGAACTTGAAACACCACTCAGGTAGAAATGGATATATTTTGTAGTTAGCAATGTGATCAGGATTTAATTTGAAAGCTTACTGTTAAATGGCTTAGGCAGCTTTGCAGTTGCATGCCAAAAGGATACACTTTATGCATTCAGATATGCAATACCCAGTCTGCAGCATCAGTCACAGTCCATTTAGGTGATTTTGTTACACTGCAGTTTGCTAGAATGTCACTAAACTGTCTCAGCAACTCCTAGAACAGAGGTTTTGGTTGTTTTTGTTATTTGTTATGTTTTCAAATAGCTTTCATGAGGTATTCTTCAAGCTATTCTGAACATACTTTTGGCTTGAATCTCGAAATTGGAGACTTGAGGATCTAGGGTATGAAAGCTAGAGTCCTTAAGCACAAAGTCATCCTGGGCAACATCTAGCCCAGCTTGCTGTCATTTGTTGGCAGTTGAAGATTTAAGGGCTGAGGCCATCGTTATGCTATACTTGTATTGTCCCTGGCAACAGGTGGKGATAAACGTATTTGAAAGGGACACAGTTTCGACAATACTTATATAAACAATTATTCCTTCATGTCTAACAAATTCTTTAATGTTAGTTTGTAGATGCACCATGTCTGTCAGGTGCACCATGGATTTCAGCTGTTGTCATTATGAATCTGGCATCCTTCCTAAGTATTGTGTATTGTGTGCTTTGGTTCAAATACACCTGCCTACACCAAGTTACTAGAAAGTTTTAAAATACATACACACATTTTAAAATATGCAGATACATTACACCTATCCTTTTAAAAATTGACTAATGGTTGACTTCGGGCAGTGGTGTACCTGTGTTCCTGTAATCTGTGCGTTTTATTTAAATTGAATGAAATTATTTTCATTTTGTAAAGTAATAAGTAAATTAAAGGGAAAGTCTTTGTAGGCTGCTGTTTTTATTATGTCCTAACCTTAAGTGGAAAGAAAGCCAAGCCAACTAGTTGTTCTTGCTTTTATTAAAGTTCCTGTTGGCAGTGCACTGATGGGACACATTAATCTTAGTATTAATGCTGAGGAAAAGGGGCTTAGAAGCCTAGGATGAATAAATCATTCCAGAGCCCATTTGGATCTGTTGGCACCTTCCCTGCTATGTTGTTGCTGGATAAAAAGGCTTCTCAAAGTGTTAAAGGGCTGGATAACACAATTGGCTTATTGCAGAATGGCCCACAGTAATTTGTAAGTGGTCTGAGTAGGGGGAGAAGGCAAYAGGGCAGGATGGTTTGAGCATGGCAAGCCTGTGAGCTGGCACTGAGAAAAGCAAAGACACATTTTCTTCTGTCCCCAATAACCTGCGTAGCCTTTGTCACTGAGACCAGTGGTGCTAGTGGTGCTTCCAGTCTTGCTCTGAGGCTTTGAGGTATTTGTTGACACTAGAGAGGAAGAAGAGTGGTTGAAATGCTTCCTATTTGTGTTACTTACATCCACCTCCAATCACTTCATTAAAATTTTTGGAGCCTCAGGGATGAGCCACTTATTTTGCAATTCAAAAGCCACGTTATCCATTTATCTTTTCCTTGAAGACTGTCTCTGAATATGCAGGAAGGTAAAAATCTTCAGACTCCAAGAGTAACTTTTTGTTTCAGTTCCTTCATATCTTGCTCTTTTCTGGGCAGCTTTTGGGGTTTTTTTTCAGTCCCTTTGTTTCTGCAACACACTCATCTGTTTGTGGTTGGCTCAGAAGCCCCTCACGCTCTGTTTCACAAAACTGCCATGCTCTCAAGGCTCTCCTTCAAAACACAGCCTCAGAAATGAGTTTTGGCTACCAGTCTCCTTGGCCCCTTCCAGATTCAATTCAGATGCCGTTCTGTACATCTTCAGAGTAGGAAGCAACTAAAATATGTCTCCATGAGGTTTCTGAGGTGGCCAAGGTGAAGGAGCACAAGGAAGGAGGAAGTGAGCTGTGCTAGGCAGCACTGTGGAACTGAGGGATTCACAACCTTTTCACCACCCACCTCCTGAAGCCAAAAAATCAGTGACTGGTGTGATGTGTTTTCACTGGTCCCAGATGGACTTTTCTGTCCTCTGGTGTATTCTATGAACTTAAAAATTAATGGGGTGGATTGGTCTCTGGGTGAGTTTTTGCCAATTTCCCACAGCTTTAATTGCTGTTACATGAAACGGTGGCTGCAGACATCAGAAGATGTTTGTCATCCAGTGGTAGCTCAACATTTTCAGTGGCAGTCAGTGAACAATTACGTGCTACAATGTACACTGCCTTCTCTGGTCTGTTCTTCGACTGATGAAGCACCTATTATTAGCCAGGCAATAATCAAATATTTGAAATAGGCATATAAAAGAAGATTTGAAGAATAATGCATGCTACCATCTATTAAGCATTTCGCTCTCTCAAGAGATGCACTGAAGTGTAGAAATTCAAGCTATATCACTGTATTTTTACCTGACAAAATTGCTGTTGARACAGCTCTATTTTCACAATGTATTTTGTTCATAAAACAATCTTGTTTTATAAACACAGATCATCTTTAATGCAATGGATGTAATTTACAACAATTATTTTGGATAACTTTTAGTTGTTAGCACAAATCACAGTTAAAGTAATATTGAAACAGAAGGAAGATGGAAAACAACGTGAAATGTCTCAATACATTTTATTTTCAATGAAATAATAGAATATCACTTTACCAGTTCTAACATAAATGATATCATTTGAAAGCTATCAACCTGTACATGTGCTGTAATAGACAGAAACAGAGTTTTTCAAGTCAGCTGGTGTCAGTGGACTTGGGAAGGAAGCACTGCTTTTCRTATAGCTGTGGTCCTTCCAAAGATGCTGGTTAGCAACAATTTGCAATTTAAAAACTCGAGCAATAAGCTGTATGTGGTAATGCAACACCGAAAACAGAAGAGAGAGGACGAGAGTCACTTGAGTTTGTTCAGAATGTGATTTTCCCAAGAAAGCAAGAATAATTTAGCTCATTTCTCAAGCAGGGGAACAAATCCCTGTGTCTATCTTGATACAGCATCTTATTTCCTTTCTACCTCCTGTCTTCTCCCAGTGTCTCTGGGCCAGAGCTGTGCTAAGTACAGTGGCTTGTGCAGTGACCTAATGCTGGTCTCAATGTATACAATATAGTTGTGAATAAACTGTATATGTAGTTTTGTTCAAAAGCCTTCAGATTGAGTATATATTAAAATTACTGGTTTGAAAACAACAGCAAAAAGCCCYCACCTGTTAACTTCCTCTGTTAGAGCATATCTTCACTTACCAGTATTTTATAGTCCTGTTATGTATTTGGGCTTCTGACTTGAATATTACAAGAAATAAATTACAGAAATACATAATGTTAATGATTGATATAAAAAGAAAGCYTCAGGTAGAATACCAGAGTATAAATTATTGTATGTTAACTATTTGGTATTTGGAGATCATGAAAACTGGCTGTGGGCAGTGCATAATGTTTATCATTTTATACTACATCCCATGTTAATCATCTGCCTTTTTTTTTTGAGGTGTAAGATTTGATTCTCCATTTCAGAAACCCTTCAAGTATGTTTCACTGCAGAGAAGTGAATACTGAAAGTCAGGACATTCCCTTTGAGAGCAGACACACTTCATGAAGCCCATTTCTGTAGTGCTGTCCCCAGGAAGGTCTGGAGCTTCCTAATTTGAAGAAACAATGAAAAAGCAGAAGTCTGTACTAGGAGAAAAAAAACTGTTTTGTATAGCATAATAACGCTGTCAGGAAACAGAAAACAAAGTTCTACCTGACCTAAAGCTGTGGAAAACCTTGAAGTCACAAGAAATTCTTAGCTTAAACCATTTAAGAGAAAGTACTCAAACTTTTGATGTTAAGAGAATCTGTAGTTCTAAAGTGATTTGCAAGCAAAAGTTATTATAACAAAAATCCCTTTCTGAATTCCTCACTTTTCTTCTGCATTTTCATGATGGGGTGGTCCCAAAGTGCCAGGGAACCTTCATGCCTGCAGTGGTCTCACCACACTGTGTGTTGTGTCAGACGAGGTATGGGAGCCTGGGTMTCTATGGGAGGGCCAAGTCTTAATGCAGGCACCTTTTATCTTAGCAGAATGTGATATCTGGTGCTTGGTTCCACTTGCTACCGATTGGAAAAGCAGAATCTGGCCTAGCTTGTAATAATCGTTGTTATTAAATTGCATGGTGGGCCTGAGTCTAATTTTGCTTTTATTTTATAGAGCCATTGACTTTCATGGACTTGTTCCAAAATTTTCGCTGGGCATAACAGTGAGCAGAATTAGGCCCAATAACTGTCATGTAAAACAAAATCATTCTATCTTGTAAATCATAAAGCAGGTTACATAGTGGTTAAATGTGGGCCAAACACATTAATCTTTCAGATGATGTGTTTAATGGCAGCCTTGGATGCTTGCAGTCAATTAAAATTTCCTGGCACATTTTCATAGGACAAGGAACGTTTGTTACTAATCATGTCCAAAAGAAATTCTAGCTAGTGTAATTGTACTGAGCTAAAATTGCCTTTGTGCTTATAGTTGGGTTGTTATTCTCCACTCTGTCTTTTAGAAAACCCACACAATTGTATAGTTATTTTGGTGCAGAGCTGTGTTATCACCCAGAAGCAGCATGCAGTAGAGTTTCTCTTGCTCTCTACTGTTGAGCTGCAGAGGGTCTTTAAGATCTAAAATTGGGAGGGGGGATGGAAGTGTCAAGACTGCTGTTTTAATATTGAGGGACAGATTCTCAGCTAATACAAATTACCGTAGATGGGTTGAAACATCATCTTAACTGATCTGCCTTTTAGCTCTTAAAATAATGTACATTTTAATTGGCCATGCCCCTTTGGTTTTATTACTCCTACCTATAAAATAAAATATTTCATGACACTTTGGTCTAAAAAAAATAAGAAAACAACACACAGGCTATTACACCTTTTCTCATTCTTTCTTCTTGTGTTAGTCCTGAACTTGGCCTAAAGTAACTCTGAAACACATCAGATTAGCTACCATAACAATAAATATTCTTTGAAAATACTTGTCTTTCTGCCTGTTTCTTTGGGCAATCGAATCTGTGCTTCATTTAATGCTCATCCAAGACAATGTGAATTTTTCCAGCCATTTGGAAGGTGGGGCAGTGCTACCATGCTAAGGAATTCATGCAGGATTAAAAATGTGTCCAAAGAAGATGCCCCATATGAGGTTCTAACGCACACGTGGAGAGCAATGTGTTCCTTGCATGCCCAGTGGGAAAGCCCATCAGAACTCTGGATATGAGAGATCAGTTAGGAAAGAGTGTGAGGGAAAGCGCAACAGTCAACTCCAAGAGCTACAGAGTGGCTCGAGAACGTGTGATACTCTTCCTCTTAATAGGTAGTATATTATTTTTACATTCACCTGTACAACTTTCTGTCCAGCTCTCAAAGTGGTGTGTGCAGGCAGGGAGCAGTGACGTTTTTGTCTTAGAGCAGCTGATCAGTTTTATGAGAATGTGTTGGGAACACCAGTCAAAATGTTCCAGTGACCTCCAGATGCATCCATAGGCAGGAATCTTCATTGCACTCTGATAAATAAAAACAAAAACCCAGAAACTGATTTTGCTGGTAGTAAAGTCGGGTGRTAGGTAGTTCTAAAATGTTGTGCACGTTTGTAGGCATTGGAAAAAGCCAAAGAAGGTTCACATGAGACAATACCTGCATATTTTAGGTAATACTCCTGCATGTATCAGGAAGCAAGAGTGCTTGTGACCAAGCCAGAAAATTGAACGCAAATGGTGGTTTTGTCTTACCAGCTACAGGTCTCCTAACCTGAAATATTATATTTTTGGGTTTCAGTTCCACAATACTATATACTTGGCTTCTCCAGTTCAAGTCCATAACAAATTATTTACACGCTGTGCTGGGATTAAAAAGAAAAAATAAAAAAATTGAGAAACAGCTGCTGTTGGCTCTTTAGTCTGACTTCAATTTATTCTCAAACCCAGCCAACAAACACAGTCCTCCTACACTTGTAGAGCTTCTGGTTTTTCTTGGCCCATAAAGCCCTTTGTCCTCTGGCAAAATTTCACTGGAAACTTCATGCAAATAGTGTTTGATCTTTACCAACTCGTCTCAAGGAGGACGACTCATGTTTTAGCTTCTTTTCTGTTTCTGCAGTGAGGAAAAGAGGAAGGTAGAAATTTTATGTGAGGAAGCAACTGTGTACGGGTCTAGGCTCAAGACCCTCAAGAATTCCTGGACAGCTGTGTCTGTGGGCTTTCCATATGTTCTTCAGTGAGGTATTTACCAGGATAACCAGTGACTGTAATAAGTGTAATGGGTCTTACTGTATTTTCTGTCTGTATTTTCCATGCAGTTTACCCAGCACTCTTACCCTCTCCAGAGTGAGAGGACTCTGAAAACCTCCTCTTCACTAAGTTCAATTCATTGTCTTATAGGAATAGGAATCAGTGCACATCTATGTAGGAAAAAAAAAGTAGGGAACTATGGCACTTAGTTTCTGGTCACTACCACCCTTAATGCTCAAATTATGTTGATGTGAGATCAAATATTCTTTCAGTTTGACTGAATTTGAATCAAAATCTCCAAACTCTGACTCCAGAATGGCCCTGAGACCAAGGAAGAGAGGAAATGAATGATAACACAGAAATACTAAAAGGTCAGAGATAGGAAGGATTGATGCCAAAACACAAGTGTCTCTGACATCAAGATGAACAATGAGACTTGTCCTGCTACTTCTCAGCTAGCCACACTCCACAACCATCTACTCAGTTTCTGCCTGGAGTCAAAACCTGTGAAGTAGAATGCAACAGTTTTGCATGCTTGGCTTATGGCTCCTGTCTTTGCCTTCCTTCTTTTCCTCCTGCACCCTTTGACATCAAATTTTCATCGTCTGCAAGACTTCAGGTCTTTTGCCTATATTCAACTAATCCATAAGTATCTACTTTCATTTGCTCTCCATAGCATCCTCATTGTCTCACTATTCTGACTTTTGCTGCTGCTCATGATGAAATTTTTAATATGCCAGATTAATAATACTATCCCTTAATAAAAGAAATCTGCATATCTAGTCAAACTTTTTTTTTTCTGGTATCAAGATGGTAGAGCTTTTAAACAGCAATGTACAAGAGAAGGGGAGTAGATTGGAATAGCTGTGAAAGCATGAGACAGCAAAGAAAGAGTTTGTGCTGAAAGGGGTTGTGGCAATTTAACAGTTTACCTACATAGAAGCAACATAAAAAATTGGTATAAATATCTTTAGTAGTAAAATCAGGATGCTGTCATGGATTGTATTTTCTAAAATACGAGATAAGGGCACAGTACAGGAACGTTCAAAAACTTACTATTAATTATTAATAGAAATGAATAAATACACAGTGAGTTCTAATTCCCAGCTCTATTCTGAATTCGTCTTTGTTTAAGGTTTAGAAAGGTCTGACTCAGACACAAACTCATCCTGTTAGTAATTCAAGCTATTTTTAATAGAGCAAACTGAATTGCTTTAAAAGATTGTTTTAAAATTCTCTTTGATTTCAGATATCTTCATATATCACATTAGATGTGTATCCCAGATATCTGAGCTGTGTGGGAAATGAGTATGTGCTAACTTACACAATGTTTTGGAAAGGCAACCTGAAACAGGAGATGTTTAGATATTACATTGGCAACCAAAGGAGAGTCTGGAGCCAGCTAGTCAGAAGTACCCTTTAGTTCAGTGTCTGGGCTTAAAATGAAAAACTGTCAATTTTCTGTTTTAGAGGGGAAGAATAGCTATTTGCTTTTTGTTCATCTACCATGAGGAAAATCGTTAAAAAAAATCCCCAACAAACTAACAGACACACAAAAAACTTGTTATCCAGTATGCATTTTCAGATAAAATGAATTTCTGTTTAGACATCTTGGCAAAAGAGGAAGTGTTCCTGTAAAAGGACTTTGGTCACTGAAGTTGTCTTTTTCTTAACATATTTTTGCAAACAAACTCATTTGGCAGCTTGGATTCATTTAGATTGGTGCGTCTTTATTCATTTTTCAGTTTTGAGAAATAATCTGATCCTTACTTCTGAAACGTAGGAGAGAATTGTGTGATGCTGGGGTTGGGCAATCCAATCCACAGAGAGACATCGAGCAGAGGTTTGTTCCTTTCATAAACAAGTTATTTGCTCTTCTTGTATCATTGCTTATTCATTTGGACTATTAACAGGCTTTTTAAAACTATTAAAGCCTCGCCACTCATCTTCAAAACTGCCCCTAGGCATCTTTGATTTATGTGGTCAGCATTTACTCCCTAAGGTCTTATCGACCTTGGCAGTGTTAGAAATCATATTTTCACATGCATGAATTGCCCTTGACTAATTTCTCTGGTACAGATTGAACATAAATAACCTTCCTTTGGCATTTTTTACTTTTCACTTGTTTATTTTTTAAGAAACATGGTTTGAATGTGTCTATGGAATATACTGCAAAGTAAATCTGTATTGAGGTTTGGTTAAACRTGTGTATTGTTCTCCTTGAATGCATTAATGCTCGATGGAAGGATTTTTTTCTTTTTTTTTCTTTTTTTTTTTTAATTTTGAGTCCTTTATTTTTCTAATCTCCCTTTCAGAATCATACAAATCACAGTGACTTTTGATGTTATTCTCCTCCATAGTAGTTACCCATTTCTAAGAAAGGAGTGAAAATAATATTCTCATTGTGACACAGGACATGTACTCTGTGATAGCCCTCCCCATTTGGTTAGCAAACATAAAAAAAAGATAAATGGTTAGAAAGTTTTGGGATTTTTGAAATTTGACTTCCAGTAAAAAGTGTGCCAGGGCTGCAGACAGGCTGTAAGTGGCTCCATCAGACAGCAGCCCAGGGGAGAAATACAAGAACAGAACTTCACTATCAGTACCTGAGCATCAAGAAAATGTCTTATGCTGTGTAACCCAGTGGCTTCCAGACTGGGAGCTTGGAATACGAGCACTGCACGCAGTTCCCACATTTGTTGAGACGTAGGATGTGGCCTGGCAAGCTAAAGAGCTTGGCATCAACAGGGAAGATGAAAAAATTTGGAAAGCAAAATTCCTCAGTCCAAATTCAAGCTCTGCAGCTGAGCCATTATGTCCTGGTGTGTAAAGGAAAGCTTTGTGTTAGAGAACACATAACTGCCGTGGCACTAGAAAACTCCTGTGCTCTGGGTACTTTCTGAAACATGTAACAGTGCTAGTAGAAAGCAGGTAACCTTTTAGTTTACTTGATCGAGGTAAACCTTACATAACTGTAAATACAAAGAGAATGGTAAGGTGACTCTAACAGCAAATAGTTATTTTTGAGTCATTCAGCTTTTTGAATCCATGCCTATTACCGGCCTGTTGGAAGCGTGATGAATAATTYGCTGGGACACTCTGACACAGTGTTTGCAGCCATCTGTAAATACAGTGAACAGTTCCTTAGTGATGCAACTACAAAAAACACGTGTGAAGGCACTGTAAGATTGCCAGAGTTCATACAGCATTAGCTGAGGCACAACTCTGTGATGTGTTTTCTACACATAATCCTTGAGTAAGAATAGGATTTGTCCTTCTCACTTGCAGACGTATATTTTCAGTTCCTATTACAGTGTTCTCATCAGACATTTTCCTAACCTTTAGCCAAAATTTTACTGACAGCAGTATGTGTTCCATTGTCTAATTTTTGAATTGTATTTGAGATGGAAACAATACCTTCATTTTCTGACACCATTTTCAGAAAACCTGGCATCAGTCCCAGCACTACCTCATGATCTGTGACAGGGACTGGCAAAGGATGTACCTTTCAGTCCTGCCTCCAGTGGTTCTCAGTGTGCTGCACTGCACCCTCAGCAGCAGCACTGGGGAGTGTTTGGGCCTCGGTGACTTTGCTGTCTGAAACACAAAGTTATCAGAGCAACTTTCTCAGTGTGGTGAACTGGCACCTGTGTAACACTGAAATTCCTCAGAGAGGCACAGAGTCCACGCTTAATGTTAATGACCTGAGTATTTCAAGCAGAAAAACATCTTTAAACTGTGAGCCCTGTTTAGCTTTCATATGAAGAACCGTCTTCTCCATCTTTTCACTTTGAAGATTTTTATTACAAAATATTGAAACCTTTTTTGCGAAATATCCTGTGGACTTTCTTCTGTATTCCTGTCAGTCACTAACTATCATTTCTGCTGATAATATCTTTCAGATCTTTTACTTTATGAAAAAAAAAGCCTTTTCTGTGATAATCTAATYTAAAGAGTAATCTAACAATGACAGCCTGGAGGCAAAAGTCTCCTTGTGTTAATATGTTTGTTACAGAAATACAACATTCTAGGAAGATTGAAGCCCTAGTTTATGGGCTTGGAACCTTCAGTCTAAAGAGAGCAATGTTCAGCCTAAGAAACAACTGTTCTACTATGATTTTCACTGCTAGTGCTGTATACTAAGTACATAGGTCATGTGTTCCTTAAAGGCCTTAGCTTTAGCTGCCATATTATAAACTATCTCCTGTTTGCTATTTATGTTAAAGATTGCTGAAAACTCCTGAGAGCTTCTTGTATTGCCTGTGAAGTGCTGTCAGTATGGCACACGTTTTGTTCCTTTCAGAAAAGGCATAGGATAATAGCAAGTTGGCAGTGGATAATTTTCTAATTACATGGCATGCTCCCCATTTCACAGGCTCACTGGCAGTTTCAGAGTACCAAGAGGATAAAYGATGCTGATCTTTCTCCACACAATGACACCTTTGAGGGTCTGAGAGAAAGTTACAGTCAAATCCATGTGCATTCAGGTGAGGATCTAACATAACTTYTCTTTATAAAACCCTGATAGAATGAATATTTTAGATAGAGTAAGCAGCTTTAGTTACTGTGCTTTGTTGAGCAAAATATTTTTAAAACCAAGTTTTGAGCACCAGGTCAGGGTGAGAGCAGACATGACTGCATCTCTGAAAATAATTGCACTCATTGCATAGAAACAAAGCCTGAGGGAGGATGGCCACTAGATATCTTCAGAGACATGAAGAATTATCTCACCTTAACTAGCTCGCCTCATCAGTGTTTTGATTCAAGCTGATGTTCCGTACTCTTTTCCTCCATTCTGTTGTTATGCCGGACGAATAATTTATTACACTATTGTCAAGGCAGACAAGGTGGCTTTTTCTCACTTTTTAAATGTTACTTGGATTCACAGGATAATTACATAGTCTTGTTTATATGCTCAGTGTTAGAGCTAATCTCACATTGTTGTTATCATTGTCTAGGTCTATTACAAAGAATTCCAACAAAAATTGCTCAATATTGTTCAAGTACTATATATATCAGTCTCTATAGATTTGTCTTTGCCACCTTGAGATAAGAAAACATAAAACTCTGAAAGGATTTGCAAAATKAAGCTATATAAAATCTTCACCATATTCTCTCACTTCTATATGATATGTTATGTGGTACTTTACCTAGATCCTACCAGAGTGYTGGAAGTACATACTGTAATTATAGACTACTGATTTGAGAATTGCTATGAGCTCATTAAATCATGGCAGCAATACTCTGATTAATAAATTATTTATTTGCAATTATTTTGGCTAATCCAGAATTTATGTGATGCCAAAGCTAAACCAGAATCTGGATTTAAAAGAAAGCAAGCTATAATGACTTAAGGAATCCATTTCACCAGATCAAATTTTATAGTTTCATCTCCATCTTGGAAGCTGTGCTAAGATGAATTTAGACGTCAACTTCTGGAAGTGACCTGGCAGTATTCAGAAAGAGTAATTTATTCTTAGTATTACTGACTTTGCTATAGTCAACACAGAGACAGAGCGAAGAGGGTTGGGGAAGAAGTTCAGAATGGAGGCCTGAACAAGAAGATCTGAAACAGTCTGGAGGGGGACTGACTTTACAAG
This sequence comes from Amblyornis subalaris, assembly GCA_018881555.1. Taxonomy (NCBI): domain Eukaryota; kingdom Metazoa; phylum Chordata; class Aves; order Passeriformes; family Ptilonorhynchidae; genus Amblyornis; species Amblyornis subalaris. The sequence goes on along the minus strand of JACAXG010000027.1, from coordinate 4,560,469 downwards.
TTTAAGCTTAACCTTTGCCTCATATTCAGAGGCACCGCAGAAATTCTGAGCCTCTCACGTGGAATCAGCCCCGACAATACCCAGCACTTTGCAGAACTGAGTACAGCCTTAGTTGGGCTTCCACAGATGAGGCCATCTAAGAATTTCTAGTGACTGGAAATACAAGTTTCCACCTAATAATGGCAAGGAAGCATATGCAGGATTTTTGCAAACACAGATATTTACAGCAGGAGAGACAGAGCTTGAGGTATGTGCTAGCTTTGATTATCTGGAACATTGGTGTTAGGGTGAGTTCTTTAGTTGTACACTTGGAGTGATAGTGTTATTCATTATTAACACACATACTCTCCTAGCCCAGATAAGCACACAGAAGGATTGTCAAACTTTTTTACAGATGGGAAATTAAGTCACTGTCCGGAGCTRCCTGGGAAGTCATAAGATTCAAGAGACTTCCCTCTCCCATTCCATGCTCTAAATTACAGAACCATCTTTTCTCCCTCGTTTTTTGTAGCTGTCCAAAGTGATCCACAAAAACAATGCTCTTGATTTCTCAGTGAAGTAGATTTCATAGATATACAAACAGGACATTTAACAGTCTTTYTACATTTACACCTAATTACTCAGGCTCTTGCATATGCATTGCAGAAGTACCTGTGAATTCATCAGTCTCACTGCTCAGCTTTAATTGCTTTACTTTTTGTTGTTTGATTAATTTGTATTGTTGAAGCATTGATGTTTTCATTGTTCTACTTAAAATAATTGAACAACGCCTTAAAATTCTTTGCATGTGATGTCTGTAAATTTACACCTAAAAAACCTTGAATATAATGTTCCCAAGCCACTAAGAAGAGCAACTCACACATGCCTGTGCAAACACCATTCTATTTAGTGTTTATCACGGTAAAATAGTGGTTTTTTTCATTGAGCTATGTGTTCTTWGCAAGACGCACAAGTGCATGAGGCAGGAGAGCCTGGGGCTGTATTTGATCACAAGCTTCACACAATCTGACTGGGTCAATGAGTTTTTCCAGCCAATTTAGACAATTTTCTCTGTGCAGACAAAATCCCTGGATTTCTACTTAGTGTTTATCAAGGTAAGCTTCACAAAATATTTCAAAATTCCTTCCTTCCTTCCTTCCTTCCTTCCTTCCTTCCTTCCTTCCTTCCTTCTTCCCTTCCTTCTTCCCTTCCTCCCTCCCTCCTGTACAAAATAAAAAAGATATTGGTACTAATTTAGGACTGCCCAGGGAATCCCATGTAATCTTTGCTGTACATAACTCCACACAGAGTGGGAATGCAGGATATGCAGAATGGTTGCCAGCACTATCTGCAAACAGCATAGCAAAAGCTTTTCCAGTTGATGCAGACAAGGTGCTACCATTAAGCCTTGCAGCATGACAGGCACTGTTGGAATGAGTTTCACTTCTTAAACTCTTTATTCTAAAAGTACACCATCACAGTTCTTCATTAATCCCTCTCTACGCTGCTGAAGTGTAGTTTGAGTTTAGAACTTTCTAATATTACACTTTTCCATGTTCCCGTGCTTCAGTGCTTTCTTTTTTTTGAAGTACGTAAATCTGGCCCGAATTTTTGCTGAAGTACTTGGCATTTTGGTAGAGAACTATTAAATGTAATGAGGTTTGAAATACATTTTGGAAGGCAGACCATGTTCGCAGGCCTGATTTGTACAATGCAATTATTTCTGCCTCTGAAGTGAAGCAGTACTATGTGTAGAGGTTTTGCAGGGTGTGGGACTGTATTTTCCCTTATTTGAATAGAAGTTTTTTTAGTTTTGATGTTTAGGTTGCAGAGTTTCTGAGCCTGAGTCCAAATAAGGCTTTGCTGTGATTCTACTGGATTTAGTTAGCAATATCACAATGCAACTGAAAAGAAACATAATAGTTCAACAATATAGGGCTAAAGTTGTTGGTATCCATGTAAACTGATAGTGGATTGCTAGAGGCTAAACTTCTATTTTTGACAGTATTATACTGTAGATAAAATTATAGCAATTACTTAAGGTGTAGCAGAGATCACTGAAAATATTAAATGGACTTTTTTTATTGTAGCTTCAAATACAGTTAGAGGACAAGCATTTAGGGGTTAATGTTCATTCATTTGATATGTCCATATGCTGATAGATAGTGATGCACTTAATGAAAGATGTCAATGGTCTGACAGTTGGAATGTTTGTGGGGAAGGGGACAGGTTAAGGTTTGCACTGGTGACTTTAATACTGTCATTTCTTGCAGCTTGAACTATTTAATTTGGAAGCACTGTGCTCTTTGAATGAGATAAGAATTTAGCATCTTCTCTTAATACATCTGCTCTCTACACAAAGCAAGGTGGAAAAAAGCAACAAATAAACCCATAGAAATTGTATCAGCAGCACTTAGTTTTACATCCCATTTAGTGCAAAGACAAAGCAAATCAGCCCATAACAGAAATAACCAAAAAATAATGAATGGATCTAGAGAAATGGCCTATCTAAAGCACTAAGTGGGGTATAAATAAGAATTTCACTAGTTTTATAGGAGGATCCTAGAAACAGTCCTTTCCCAAGGTGGAACTACATCATTAGTTATATTTCCCATTAGTATGTGATATCCATAGCTGAGACACAAGTATTGGAAAGATGGATAATGGTGACAGTGTTGACCACTACTTGCATTGCAAATAATACATAATAAGGTCATTATTCTTTCTTCATTTTTATCACCCTTTTTTGTGGTCAAAATCTTCCTTGAAAATCCTTTGGAAAGGGAAAAAAAAAATAGTGCTTTCTTATATCTTGAGTCATTTGGCTGCAATAAGTTTAAAAAAAAAAAAAAAGATAAAAAATAATGTATTCTCAGCAGAACCAGAAGACTGTAACAAGGATTTCACTGAATGCCATACAGAACTAAAACAGGTTTCCATGTTTCAACCCAACAGTCAGAGCATATCCAGCTTAACGAGTATACAAGGTATAATCCGGGCATTTCATCCACACGATCTGGAGGAGCTACTATTTGGGAAATGAATTCACATATGAATAGACACATTGGCAAAAGCGTGCTGAGGAATGCCACCATTGATCTCTTGAAGGTTTTGAAGATGACCATTTCAACAGGCAAATTTTTCACTTCTTATTTCCCTTCATGGTGGTGTATTTTCAGCTTGCTCAGGTTTGGTATTCTCTCTTTCAGGTTTGCCCCAGCCTTCTTGACTTTCAGAGCCATTCGGTTCTGTAAAAGTGTCTTGCTAAGTTATGCCAAGACAAACACCAGCAGAACTGTATCCATGCTAGGAAATGGCACCAGTGTAACTATAAACCGAGATAGTTAAATCAGCACCATGTGTAGACTTAAGTACTTTGCTGGATTTTAGTCAAAACACTTTAAATGTAATGTTAAGTTTGGGGTTTGTGCCAGCTGTGGGCCAAACTGAGCCACCTGTATTCATATTCTGTGCTTAAATATTAGTACACAATCAAGTACATTCAAAATTTAAGACAAGAGAAAGTCCCACTGAAGTAATTTAGAACCTAAGGACATGCATCTGCTTAACCTCCTTCCTGACTCAGGAGGGACTTAAGCGTGTCCTTAGAGAGACTTACGTGCKAACGTTTTATGCTGAATAGGTACCTTTCTTTTTTAAAATGGCAATCAAGAAATTCTAATTTTGAGTGTAATAGGAAAATTCCTAGATTCATTCAGCCAAAGATAATTGCTGTTTGGAGAGCTTTGCATGCTMGCAGTAAGAAAAGTACATTTATCCAAGGAAAAAAATACTCTTGTAATTAGGACAACGAAGAATACAATATTATTTTTATTAACACATATGCCGTAATGCTAAAAGTTGTTACATGTTTAACTCGACCCAATAATCACACAATGTAAATGATACTCAAACAAGAGTTTGAATTAATCTTTGCATTGCAAAGATTAATTAACCGGAAAGTTACTGTACACCATTCTTCAGGGCAAAACATACCATTTGCTGTAAGATTACAGCCACTTTACCCTGCCAGGGTACTTTAAAACAGTTTTGAAATTTCTTTTTTGAGGAGCAAAGCAATAAATGATTTCCCAGGATATGTTAGGTAGTGCAAATTGTGCCAACAGAGCTACTTCAAAAGTTACGAACCAGACAGTTGACTGTTGCTGGGCCACAAGTGCTCCAGTGATTATCCATTTCAGTCAATCCCACTGGAGGAGAATTTCACATGCATACGCTCAGGTGAGCTTCACCAGGCCAAAAAGATTACTGGTCCTCTCCCAAATCTGAGAGATTTGCACCCAGTGCCATGCCCTCAGGAATATCCCTTCTTCATCTCATGTTTTAGCATTTGAATGATTCTGCTTGAGATGATAATTAAGCCTGTAGAATCTGTTTTATGTCATACAATTAAATACTTTTTACTTTTTCCATATAATGCACTTAGAACTTTTCTGTGCAAAAATGGTATCCAAGACTCTTAAGAAGAAAGGGCTCCCTATCAAATCATTAGACTTTGTGGTCAAAGCTCTTTGACTGGCTCTTGGCGGGAATATTTGTGTGGTACCAAAGGAATTCACAGTAGTATATTTTCACGTCTGTAGTCTGGATGCCTCAAAACTTGCTTTTTAGATGTGTTGGAATTTGATTCATGCTGTAGCACACATCTTACACATCTTACACACCTCCGGGAGATTTTTTTCCTTTTCTATACAGACGGGAAAACAACTTTTCTTTTCAATCCCTTTTTCCTTTCCCATAGCTCTGTCGTTTCTCTTCTTCACTGGGAACACGGTAACATATTTAAGCAATGAACAACATGGCATTTTAACATTAATCCTTAATGTTATTTTATTGAAATGTTTAAACCTGTATATTTTTCACTGTCTCATACACCATTCTAATTTCTTTTACTCTGTTAAATTCGGACGTAATTTAGGATGGAAAAATACATTTTAGAATTACACCTGCAGCATGTACTATTAGTATGACTTTTTCACGGCATGACAGTGATGTTTCTACAATCTATACATATTGATTTAGGCTGATAATAAACAATTTGATTAGGCTCTATCTATAGGCTGTCATTTCAATCACTGTCACTGTTCCAATAGAGTGGAAGGCAGATAGCAGACACATATGGCAAGATTTCTCAAAATAAAAACTCTGGCCTGATTAGAGCCCTAGGTTCAGTGAATTGGACAAGACAGCTCAGCTGCCAGGTTATTAACTCCCTCAGAAAATACTCTGCCTTTTCCCCGGGGCCAGCCTGAATATTCTGATCTGGATCGATAAGCAATCTCCGGTGTGTACAAAATGCCAGCAAGAATCATTTGTCTCAGTGCAGTCTCCTTACAAAGGATAAAACACCTGCAGTATATGGCCTTCTCTGCCTCCTCCCCCACCTCCCCTTCTTAACTAATGACCCACAAAGAAGGAAGAAATAACTGAATCTGTTCCATCATCAGGAAGGCTCTCTCAGGTTTGTTTTAATGATCACAATGGCTACCTTTCAATCTTATAAAAATTATATCAGTCATGGTTTCCCTGTGGCATGTTTATGTAAGTAATGTGAACCACAATGTAATGACAAGTGTACAGATGTCATTGTAAGAGGGCCCTTGGCAAGAAGATATCTCAGAATGTCAGAATTTTAATAAACCGTGGACTGCTGGTAGGGTTCTCTTTGGKGGTTGTCTTTTATATTTGTAATGTGTGCTGTGATCTGTTTCTTGGGCCTGAGATTTTTCGAGARTGTTTAGCAACAAAGGATATTTTACAATTGATTAGAACAGAATCATTATTTTCCTGAGTGGAGGTGTTTTCCCAGCCCATTACATATCTGCAGTTTTGTTTGTACCAGTGGTGGATTGTAGCCATAGAACTTCTACYTTCTCTAGATGTGTACCAAAACATGGAATTTTTATCTGAGTGAATTCAGAACCATTCGAAGCTTTTGGACTTTTTTTTCCCATGTTGATCTATTAATAAGCAGCCTTGACTCAAATTAAAATCAAATAACTGCAAAATGTCAGAAAATCCCCAAACCTCCAAGTTTCTCTCCTTCACTGGTTATTTATCACACCTGGAGTCACAGGACAGAACCTACTATTGCCTAACAAGTCTATAGCATCCTATGTCCCGTGTTGTCAAGAAATAAAAGCTAAATCTCCTTAGCAATCTACACAGAATTTACTGAGCAAGTTCTGACACTAAATACCTGTTTCTGAGTATGGATTAAGATTTTTTTCAAGAATAGAGGCCAGTTTTAACTTATTTTTCCGGGCTATGGAACTCATCCAGCTGTTAACGACGGCATCATTCTGGCCTTGATTTATGTAATTGTTTACCTCTGTATGCCTATAGAAACCTTACCTTGAGTTACTGTAAACTGAAGAGCCATGCCTAGTTAAAAAATTAAATGTTTTTTTAATGTCACATTTGCTTATGACAGACAAATTAGAGAAAAAAGYATTTTATGTATGTACTGCCATCACTTGGAAGGTTTGCATTTACTCTCTTTCCTTCTTTGCTGCATGAGGTGCCTTTCCCTGATAATGTTAAGAAATCAGAATACTGCCTTCAGCTTGCTTCATATTTGCTATCCAAAACTTCAGGAACTAAGGATGCTTTTAAAAAAGAACAATGTAAGGAACAATTTTAATGAATTGATTTCTCCATGTAGAAAACACATTTCCCATCAAGACACTTATTAGAATGTTTATCTCAGAGAAAATGCACACAGTTTATATGAAAAGCTGATGTTAATTCCCATTATTATATACAGATGATATTGAGGAAGATGGAACAAAGTGCCTTTAAACCAAAGCTGATGACATTTTTTTTTTCTTGTTTGCTACAGTTTTATTGTAGTGAAATATGTTCATTTTAGCAGTGGAAAACTGCCCTAAATAGACAGCATAAGAGCAATAAGATGTCACATTGCAGAGCACAATTTTAAAATGATGTGCTCTAGAAGTAAGGCTTTTAGACATTTTGGTTTATGTATTAAAACTTCCCACAAATTTGATTGAGAATGAGCCTTTGATGGATATTTGCTGCAGTTATGCTGCATTAGACTCGATTTATCCACCACCTCTCATTGTTGCTATTGATTGATTTTTAAATTAGATGAAGGCAATCAGTAAATACCACCCAATCAAGTCCTAAAAACATACAGGAGATTAGACAATTTAGGGTAATCAATGAAAATATTCTGTGATTTGCTACCACTCAATTTTGACCATAAATTACGACCATAACTTGCAAGTTAGTAAGCCATAAAACAAGTGGATGTGACAAGAAAAACTATAAGAAATGAATTAAGGAGATGAAGAGGAACCACCAGTGTTATCATTTAATGAGACAAAATTACTCTTTATACATATCTTGCATTTCTAGTTGTGTCTTGCCAACAGTAGTGCAGTACAAGAGCACTAACCCTTCTCTCATTTTTCTAGGGTTTGGGTTAGTTTTTTTCTTGTAATATAAAAACATTATACGTGATTTTGTGTAACAAATCAGTTTGAACAAAAACTAATCTACCTAATTTCATTGCAGCGAATAAATTAATGTAATTTTAGGTTTAAAGCCTGCTGCTTGCTAAAACCCCTCACCTACATCACAGGCACTTGCAAACACTAATTTTAAAGTCACACTTCTACATGGTGTTATATTCTACAAACTTTAAAATGTAGCAATAATTTAATGTTGTTTTAGAGCAACACTTTGAAGAAGCTGTGCTTATACATTTTCTCTGTGATACATGTCACCCATTTTCTATATTCTCACAAAAGTCTCACTAGGAACTAATTCACATGCCTTAAAAAATCTGTTTTAAAGCTTATTTACTAGTTGTAAATAGGTGTCCAGGTTTTTTCTATATATGAACTTCAGTATCTAGTTGGAATTCCTAGGCAGTATCTAGCCAGTAGTTCTAGCCTGAAAAGCTGCTTATAAATATATAAGCAATCATTAACAGCTATAGACTATATTCGTATAAATTGGTGAAATAAAGCAAATATTTACCACAAATCTGCTCCCTTGAAAAAGTGGTACAGATGTGATACTGCTGAGTAGCATGGAAAAATCTTCCTGGTTAATGACCTTATGATCATCTTAGAATAAGGAAGAACATTTGGAAAAGTACAGAGAATCATTTTTGGGAGTGTTGATCATAGAAAAGGATGATATTAAGATGCTTTTGACAAGAGGAAAATTCATGTGCCTTTTTCTACATAAACCAGAAATCTGAGAGGCCTGCAAACTGCACAGGACACCTTGAGTGGCGATGAGAATATAACAGAGGACAGGAGGAAAGAACACCCTCACTGCACTCACACCCACTCAAATACAAAAGTGACTTTGTAGAGCTTGATGGTAGAGCATTTCCTTTGATAGCAGATAAATGCAAAATGCACAGATGGAATAAATATTGAAAATCTGTGGGTTTATATTTACTATGATTTAATTAATTCCCAGATAAGACAGATTTCACCTTGCAGCAGAGAAAGCAAAAACCCCAGAGTCAGAAGAAAGCATTAGAGATGTTGCAATCAAAAGATTAGTCAGCAAATACTGACTCTGTATCAGCAGGTGGACTCTCTATGAGATAATCCAGAATTAGAACATTGCAAGGATTTCATGCAGAAATTTTGAACTCTTGATGTAGCAGAAAAATGTCTGGCACTAGCATACCAAAAAAAAAAAAAAAAGTAGTTTTTCTTAGCTGGTTCTTTTTTGTAAAGTCATCTCCTTTAGCCTAGGGTTTTAGAATCAGGATTTACTTTTCTGTGCAGGTCTGTGGAACAGTATAACAGAATAAGTCCATGCAAATGCTGGGCCCCTTACAAAAACATGTTTCTGTCTGTCAAAAACACYCCCCACCTGAATTCTGAATTTAACATCAGAAAACTGTCCAAGCCTGGTCTTTCACATTTTCTGCGTTGTTAAGTACATCTAAGGCAGATCAGTTTGAAGAACTATGTGAATCCCCAATAGAATACAAAACCTACCCCAGCATACTAAATATTCTTTTATAAATATCATTGAAATTGACTTTTCCTTAACTCCTGCATTTTATCAGTTTCTACATGCTCATAAGATTTTAAGAAAGAAGTAAATTCAGTGCTAATTATAGCTTTTCTTCCTTCATGTTAAGTTTGGTACTAGACGAAACTTCTGTGTCTTACATCATTGGCATAATTTCTATTCTCAAAAATAATATTCCTCTCTCTGTAGGTAACATTATTTCTGAAATCTGAGATTTTTGCTTTAATTTGAAATCTCCTTTGAAAATGCATTTCCAGCTTATTTCTAAAAGATTCTGGATGCGATTGAACCTGTAGTAGAAATTTGCAAGATACACAGTTAAATTGTGAAGGCAGGAAATGAAACAGCTCAGAATCTGAACAAACTCTGGAGCATTTGCATTCTCATATTTAAATATTTGCCTGAATTACATGTGAGCTATAACTATTCACTCACTGGCATTTTTTGCATTCTCTGTAAGTAACAGTGCTAAGACAAATCAATGTTTATATTATTTCAATATTTCAACATTTCATGTTCAATCTGATGTTTGTGTGAGTTAAAAGACATACAAAACCCCAATAACCTCTAGCAAGGAGGACAGGAAAGGGAGAGAAAAAAGAAAACCCCTGACTTAAAACAAAGACAGGGACCTACTCGCAGTTCCTGATGGACTGGGCAATACAATGAAGCTGGTGTATTCAATATAACTTTTAGAATAATTGCCTGAGAGGTAACCAGAAGAAGTACATTTTACTTTATCATGGTACATAAATAAAAGGGCAGACTAATTAATCATATAGCTTACTAAAAGTGCTTTTTATTTTGCCATTTAGTATGCCAGAAAGATCATTTTCTTTAATGTATATACCCAGTATTAACATGATTTAATCCATCATGTTCTGTATTATGAAATTACTTTGTTTTACTCCCTGATCCAGCTGAAGATCATTAACCCACACTATTTTCTAAGTCATACATCATTTGAGTGTATTACCTCATATAGCAAAAAAGCTACTTCCCTTGGTTATACACTCCAACTAAGAAATCATTTTTTCTGGATGTTGCTGACAAGCAGAGCTGTTTTCATTAGAAAGCAGATGGTTCACTATTTCGATTCTGTTTTACCTTCACATTTGCTCCAGCTCAGAGTTCTTTGCTGCCAGTTACCTCATTACCTCCTGCTGCATCCCTGTGCTATACTCCAGACCTATCTATAAAATGTGCTAAACAAGCAAGTAGTCTGCCTTCCCCCAAGACCTGCTTTTTTTACTCTGCATCCTCACTTGTAAGTCATTCTTCAAAAAGCAGCAAAAGTGAAGCCAATCATCTGAGCAGTGAGTGAAGCTCCCACGGTTCTGCAGGTGTTTGTGAGTTGAGAGTGCCAAAGGTGTAATTTACACATTCAAATTTTAAGCTTGGATGTGAAGTCACACTACTGACGAATTTGCCTCACAGAGCTTTAGGGCAGAATCTGGTCTTCTATAATTTCTCGTAGTTTGCAGTTACAATGTGTATGATAGTGATATTTTCACAGTTATATTCTCTGAGTCTGTATCATGCTTGTTCTGCTTGGGCTGCGCTGTGTGCCTGGTAAGTGTCAGTAAATAGTGGTCTGCAATGTAAATGAAAGGTGTGCATAATAGAGTAATGGATTCTTCTGAGTCAAAATGAAGACTGAATAGTTCCTGAAGATGTGTCTTGGTATTTTTAGATTAAAAAAGAATAAATGATGTTTTAAAATAGTTGCACTTCAAGTAACAGAAGTAACATCTCTTAAGTTTCAGACAGGTTTCAGTTATCTCTAAGCATTTACCTTGAGAAGTAGGCTTTCATTCCAGTTAGGCAAGGAGACTAAATGCTTTCATTGCTTAAATAGAAAGCCCYTTGCTAGAGATTAAATCCTTAGAGGTAAACCCATGAGTACATACCTTCAGCTCCTCCATAGTATGTATGTTTTTGTTTTGACTATTCTATACTGAAGATAATACTCAAACATTGCAGTAATATATTCTACCTGCTTTGTGTAGTTTCTTCTGGTTTCTCCAATATCCAGCACAAACTCCATTTTTATTATGGTTTCAAGTAGTTTTCAGGGGGAAGGTTTCCTTTTTTTTTCTTTTTTGGTGCATACTTCATAACTCATGTCAAATTTACCATATTACCTCTTACACTTGCCATGTGTATGGCAAGATAAAAAGGTTATCTTTTTTTTTTCACACTGAAAACTGATATAGAGCTTGACAGGAATAAGGGTAGAGTATTGGGAGGGGTATTTGATTTTGTTAATTTGAAGGACAACCTGTTCACTAATCTTAAAGTGCATCATAGGTGGGATTGATTTAAAACAACGATCTTTGTAGAGCTTTCACTGAAATTGAAGGAAGAATAAAGGCCTGTAATGATCATGTTGGCAAAATTCAAGGAAAAGATCACAGATTTGGAATTGTTCCAAACATATATGAACACCAAGGACAGTGTTTGGTTATACTTTAATAAACCACTGTAGAAAGAGTTCTGAAYGAGCTGGGGGGAAACATAAACCTACAATATTAAGCAAAGCCAAAGCTGAAGGTCAGCCTGCAGTTAATAATCATGCTCAGTTTTTTGTGATGACACAATATTTAAGCTTCTGAACTTGGCACCACAAATAGCCATGAATGTTGTACAGAGTGAAGAATATGCAATTGGTTGAGCTTGATTTCTACCTGTCTGTTTATAACATCCATGGATTCTGGTCTATTCTCGGTTGAATGCAGCCTCAGCATCCAGCCTGAATAAACCTCACAGCCATAATTCAGCTGCAAATAAAACAGGGCAAAAATAAGAGGTGCAGGTGCTGCTGCTTGCACGTCATGAGCCAGAAACTGGAAAAGTTAAAGCACAAAGACAGATTATCTTCTGCGGGAGGGGCTGGGTGCAGTTGCCACTGGGGCTTTAGAGGCAACGCCTTTACACAGTAAAGTCTTTGTTGCAGAACTTTAAGCTCCTCTCATTGGTGTGGACAAGATTGCCAAAGTGATGAGAAAAGAGGAGACTGCACAGTCTTCTGGAGGGACTGGATTATCTCACACTGAAGAATGTGCAGTGTCAGAATCTACCTCCAGTAAACTGAGAGAAAAGATGGACTTTTTGGTTTCTGCCTTTAAGTGCTCCACAGAATGGTATTTAGCATTGATGTCACCCAAGCTAACTTTATTTTTCTGCTCAATAAAGCATTTTCAAACTACCAAATTCTGTAGATGAAAATAGTAATCAAAACTGAAAAAGGATATAACAACAAAAAAAGTAACACTGTGAACTGTTGGTATGAGACTTTGTTTTCCGTATAAATAAGTTAGTAGGTTTTGCTTTAACAGTTCTGAACTTATATACACAAAAGTTCCATCAATTTTTCTAGCTTTGATTTTGTCCCTACCTGAATGCTGACGGTATAATCACAAACCGTTATGAAGTATCATACTCTGGTAAAATAATTCCAAACAAAACAAATGAGAAGCCATGGGAAATTATAGCATAGAGTCCTGACAATCCAAAATAGAAAACTGTAAAGTACACCAGGTGTCATTCCAGCTTTTGTGAGTGACTGTGTAGAGTGCCCTGACACTCCTGATATTCATATAAATCACATGGAGAAACTCCACCTGCTATTCTACTGGAATAAGATAAGTACACTCTTCAAAATTATATCAGAAGCAGTTAAAAATATAAACCATTAAAACACGATAGAATAGAATAGCAATTTGTTTATAAAAATGTCATTTRCATTTTTGAACACTGTTTAACTTTGTGTGTGTTTTGCTGTTTTCAAATAACAAATTGACCTTTTCAAATTCATAATGAGGTATGAAATAAATGAGAGGGTACTGAGGGTGAGTCATTCATTAATCATAAGCAAAACAGGGACAAAATCAAGGACACAGGAGCGCAAACTGTAAAAGTAATAGGTTGCATAATCTTTGTATTTAATATTAACTATATTATGTTTTTCATGTGAGTTCTGAGAAGTTGAGTTTTTTATGTTTACACGAAACTAATCTAAGGTAAATTTTATTTCTCAATATTATTTTTGCCTCATGGTTGCCCTCTTTTTAATAAATTAGAAGACAATGATTTCTAGTTTATCACATTGCTATGAAGATTTAATAGAAGGGTTAGCAGGGACATTGCAACCTACTGGAACTTTTGATTTAAGGTATTCCACTTTTGACTAGAATGTACCAAATCATGCAGCTACCTCCCYTTCTTGTTTGTCATGGCAGATCTCCCATTAAGGACATAAATTCACCTGGAAATGGTTGTTTTGGCCAAAAGAAGTTATTATTCGTATTCATCTGTCAGAGAAGGACAGAACAAGAACTGTTATTTAAACCATTCTGTGTCTTTATCCTTCAAGAATTCAATCCACAGTGATTACACAATRTGCAACAAAGTTGTTTACAGTTTGCAGGTGATGTGAGTATTTAAATAGTTGGTGTAGCCCAAATRCACAATTTGTTACCCCTTGTGAGATTTCAACAAAACTCACAAAAGCAAAGTAGGTTGTAATAAGACAAGGTGAGCTGGTGGCACAGCAAGGAGGCAACTCACTTCAGAATCACTAAACAGATGCATTTCTCTGTTCCATATGCATTCGTTTGGATGGAGCTAGTACTGATGTTACTCTTACTCGTTATTTCAGAATTTGCTGGACTGAGAAGGAGAAAGAGAGGAGAAAAGCGCAGAGTGAGAACCATGCACATAACTTTCTGTTAGAACCATTGTGTTTTGTGGCCCCCAATGTGGTACCCACGGGTACCCTGTGAGCTCTGTGTGTCTGTAACTCTGTCTGTGTAGAGCAGCAGTGATGGGGGTGACCAGCATTCCTGGGAACCGTGTGCTGGAATCCCAGCACAACCCCCAGCCCTCGCAGGGCTCTCTCTGTTCCCACCAGCATGGGTCACACCAGGCTCTTGTTGGTCCATACCAGTTCATCTTTCTGCACACAGGAGTGGAGGTCCCCAGCAGATCATGCCTCACCTCAGTCCTGTTGGGATCACAGGGAGCGCTGCTCCGTGTCCAGGGACACGARCTTGTTGGAGTGCACTGAAGCCAGGCTGCAGGTGCACTGATGTGCCCTGAGATCCTGCCCTCTATGAGCTCAGAGTGTAGCCTATGTTTGCACCAGTCTGGGAGTGTTCCTGGCTCCTCCAGTCCATTGGGCTCATGGTGTAGTCCTGCAGTAGGAGCTGCACTTCATCTGCTCCTTAGTCCCTGTGGCAGTCCCCACTGTGACACACGGAGCCTCTGTGGCTGGCACCCTTCAGTGTGGGACAGCCCACTCCGTGAGCTGCTGCAGCCCTTGTTAGAAAGGCTGTAACCTCCGTGGGTCAGAGAAGCTGCACTGCCCCCTCTGCGACCTGGGGTCTGACTGGCAGCAGCCTTTGCTCACACTCTCTCTTAGCTATAACTGATGCTTGTTCTTGATATGCATGTGGTGCATATCAATGTCTGACTTAGCAATTGCCTACTATTAGACCGTAAAACAGGAATAAATATGCCAGTAGTTAATATTTAGATAAAAATCATGATTCCTCAATATTTCCACTCACAGTTTTTGCAACCTGAAGCAAAGTCCTGTGTGCAATTCTGTATTCAGAGGGAAAAAAGTGTCTGGTGATTAAAAGTATATTTTCTATCACCTCTGTTTGTTTCGCATAAGCCTTGATGCAGAAAGTACCTTAATTTTTAAAACTCTCATTTAACTAATTTCCTACCTTCTCTTCTCCAACGTATCTACATTTTATAAATTGTATTGGTGCTAGATTCACACTGTGCTTAAGGTGTTTATTCCTTATATAAGAAGCTATACATAAGCTGCAAGGTGTTAAAGCCAGTAATTGTTGATGGTGTTTTTCTTTCCAAAGAAATATAAAGGACATGATCAATGAATAGACTGGTATAGTATTAAAAGTGAGGGATTTGGCCAGATCTCYGAAACATCATGCATTCCATTCAGGTGTGTGTAAGTGGGGAGATCCTCTTAATATATTTGCCTTCATTGTAGGTGTAGGTGGTTTAAGTGTGGTGCTCTGGTTTAGATTCCAGAGCAAATAGGTTTCCTATGGTATTATCATTCCCAGGAATATATTGCCAAGCAGTGCCTTTCTCAAGCAATATGGGTAAAGGGTTCACTCTGTCCCCCATGGTCCTCTGCTTGAATGCTTTTCCCAAGCTCCAGATCAATCTTTAACTCCTCACTTTTCAATTGAGATGAAACACCACGGAGAAGAAAGGGAACATAAATACTTCCAAAATCCAAGCAAATAGGTTTTCTCACTCTTCCTCTCCTAAGGAAGACACTTAAAATGATGAAGTCTTCTCTGTACTGGACCAGGTATTTCCAATTTTTTTGAATGTTCCAGCAGAATATATTTTTTTTCCAAGAAATCTAATGTTGTTACAGAGTCTTCGACTCAGTACCAGAAACATTTTGCTATGGGCCTGAGAAGTCTGTTACAGTAGAAAATTTCGAATAAAATTGATACCATATCTGAAGAATGTTCCTTTTATAAATACTCTGCCCTGCTCTTTGCATGGAGTCTTGCACAAATAAGCTCTCTAAATCTGAGCTGGGCTTCRTCTCTGTTTCAAGATTTCCAACTCTGCAGAGCTTCTGTTATTCTGCTTCCAGAGGCTATTCCTGCAGCAGAGATGGATGGTACGTTTATATCCAAAAGTTAAAAGGTACAAAGAGTTTGGCTTTTGGGGGGACTTGCACTTGTTTATGTCTTCAGCATACTTGAAATTGCTGGTAAAAAGTCTACCAATGTTTTCATGAAACTATCAAAGTTGAAGGAATGCATTTTAGCAAATGCCCTCTCCCAGGTTAATGATTAACACTGTGAGAATTCAGCTTGGTATTTACTGTATCATGACTGAAGTAAATTGAACTCCAAGCAAGTATTTTTTTCTTTTTTTTTTTTTTTTTAAAGTATGGAATGCCAAATTATTAACTTTTGTGGTAGAAGGGTGGTAAAAACACAGGTCAGGCAGTACCCATGGAGTCTTGTGAGACTCATTTGTTCACACCCTGTGCAGTAGATAAAGAACATAGTTCTTACAGAAGGCAGCTTTCTGTTTTGGATGCAATGTCTAAATCATTAAAGACATTTTTCAAAAATATGCATCTCTGTCTTCATCATTGTATTAAAAAAATAGTCCTTGCATTCTATATCTATTTCTCACTCATCGTCCTAGTAAACTATCCCTTCTGTTCTCTGATTGTTTCGATGGACCAATCAATTTTTCATTTATTTTCCTGCCAGGTTTTGGTATGATCACAAACATGTCAGCACTGTGGCTATCACAAAATCAGAATTTTGAACCCTCTTAATTCGGTAGGAAGGAGGTTTTACTGCACCAGAAAAGCAGTTAGTTTTCCTGAAATGTAAATATTACATTTCAGGAAAGATCATGCCTGCAATATTCTGCCTGAAATGTGAATGCTCCAAAAAGTTACAAACACCTAAAATTTTGAGAATTTAGATTAGAAGAAAAACACTTGGACAATATTAACTATCCAATTGTTAGACCTGCAACTAGAACTCCCTGTCTGCAAAGAATTTAAGGTTCTAATTCTGTTTTTCCATTCCCAATTTTTTCCATGRGAAGCTAGCACTGTTTAAGGCTAAAAGGTGTTTCATCTAATTTTTCTTATATCTCCAGATAGTACATGGCCAAGTTATTTAGATACAAATAAGCCTTGAGAATATCACCAAATCCATTCTAATTTCATTCATGCCTTGGAGATAATAATTTAAAGAGCTAGTCACTGCTTGCAATTAAGCATGGAGAAAATAGATCTGTCCCATAATTTATGTCTGCAAAGGTTGGGCTGGATTTGTAATTAATGTTTGCTCCTTTTAATGAAATACTCCAAAGGTCTGCACTTCTGTCATTCATGGAGGTAATTTTTCAATTGATTAGTAAAATAATACTTGAAAAGTAAATGCACCTGCTTTAGCACAGAAATGTCTTAGTCAAGTAGAGACAATGATTGGAGTGCTAAAAAAATATCATTTCAATACAGYAGAGACTGGAGTTTTACTCCTCCAGAATTCAGAACTCCCACTAAAGAGAAAAAAAAGAAAAGGTAATTAAACCTCCAACAACTTCTTCAGCATGCTTTCATCCAGTTTAATTCCTGGGTGGTTTTCAGCATAGCTAAATACTTTGAGGAACACATGCTTGAACGGTGCATTTGTGCAAGTGAAATATATCTGGAAAGCATATGTTACATAATTTTTATATTTGTGTACCTTAGTATTTCTGGAAGACATGATCAGATCATTTGATATTGGAAATTTAATTCCATTTTGGATGAACATCTAAAAATCAACAGCTAAATTGGATTCTACTCTTATTTCCTTTTCTGAACAAACCTGTTGGAGCCTGCAAGATGGCARGACTTGAGAGTTAGGTTCCTGCAAATGCTGGTTTAAAATGGCTTTTAATGCCCTTTCTACAAAACATCTACTATCAAAGCAAATTAAATAAAATAACAAGCCGCCTCTGCCTGTTTTCAGGGAATTGATAAGCATGTTCGATGACTTCTGCTGCTGTGTTAATTAAACCTTGCTGTTCCTGTCCTCCAGAGACCTCACGTTTTGTGGGAGTGGGCATTGTGGGAATTGACTGTGAGTTGCCTAGGCAGGATGCAGAGCAGGAGCCACAATCTATGCCAGATTTCTTGAGGGCCACAAACATGGTGATCCGAGAGGTTTTGAACCTTCTGCCATCCGGGACAAGGATTCTGCTTTCAGAGAAAGAAGCAGGAGAAGTGAAAGGATGTGGTGAAAGGAGCCCTTATCCAGTGCTGAGCTGATGGAGCAGAGTAATCCAGACACACACTGGAGCAAGGGGATGAGAGTCATCAGAACATTTAACTTCAGGGATAAAAGTTTATAGTTTTAATGCTACAGTTTTAAGTGTTTGAATCATCTGAAGGACCCAGCTCTTATTAAAGCGTGAGCAAAGCAGCACCTAAGGACTTTTAAAAACCTGCACCTTGAACTCAGTATAACTCCCATTAAAGTCGATGGCTGCTGAGTCAGACCTTAATTCTTTTTGCATTTTAGAGATTGAAAAGGTGAAAATCCTGGCACTACTGATGTTTTGCCATTGACCTGGTAGGGTCAGGATTTCATGCTAAAAGCCATAAAATGGCACTGACATTTTGTCATTGCTGTCTTGGATCAGATTCATAACAGTGACCCGGGAGAGAAAATCTGCATAATCCATTACTACTGTGCACCTACACAACACTGTCTCACCACCTTCTACCTTGTTTAAAGAGAGGGAATAATCTATAATTTTGAGCTGCCTTTATTTTAACTCAAACGAAGAAGAATGGAAAAATCCTGGTATTCACTTTTCAATTACACTATTTTAACGTTCTAAGTAAATTCTTGATTATTTTATACTACTTTAATCGGGAAATTCTCTTTTGGAAATGAAGGAGTTTTTGTTGGATGGTTTAGGGGTTTTTGTCAATACCTATTCTAAAAAATCTCTGTAGTAAAACAAAGGCAAATATCAGATTTATAGCACCATTGAATTAAGTACTTATGATTAATATTGAGAACTATGAAGAATTTATATAATTCCTTAATGATCCTTAACAAAATATTTAATTAAAGACCAGCTGGAAAGATAATCTTGGTTAATAAAATGAAATCGRGGGATGAACTGATTTCTGTAATATAAAAGTACTKGAAATATATGATAGATGCTACACATCATTAGCAGTTAGATACAATAAATTGAAAAAAAMCAAAATTATTCTGCTTCCCCCTATTAAATTTTCAAGATTGCAAATGCAAAATATTGGTTGTGCATTACAGATGATAAAAGTAATAGATTCCAAATTCATGGATACAAATGTACTGAAAAATACAATTTAAAACTCATGCAGGAAATGATATTATATGTAATGTGGCTGCTGTTTTGCRGATTTTTGGTGCTGTAGAAGAATCTGAACCAAAATGTGTTGCCAGTTAGAGTGAAAAAAAATCTGAAATAATTTTGCTGAATTTAGCAGAGGTCCTTGAATTTGCTGAAATTGCTGAGCTTTCCCATCACCGTTCTCTGCGTATTTCTCTAAAAACAGAGATGAATCAATGAAAATCATGTTTACAGAAACAAAGAATAACTGAAAAAGAAAAAAATTCTCATCTTACTAAAGAAGAAATTAAGCTCAGCAAAAATTTGGTGAATTCTAATTACATGGAGCTTTGMCTCAGGTTTGGAGGGTCACTGGTGTGGTAATTTCTTCGCAATTTCTAGAGAAGCGAATACATAGAAAATTTGTCATCTCTGTGCTTTCTGCCACCACCTACATTGCAACTTTTACATGCTTTTAACTTTGCAAACAGAATTATCTTATCCATCACATAATAATGATGTATATCATGGACTCTCAACAGCTTTTTTGGTCATAAGCTGTGTATTTTCCTTCTGTACTGCACACAACTGACAGTGAAGAATATTGAAAACATACACCGATTTGTTAGCTCAGATCTCACAATAACTAGATAATAATAACAATAATAACAATAATAACAATAATAATAATAATAATAAAAAAATCATTCTTTTGGTAATGCCCATCTAGGACAAATTGTACAGGAAATTTCTCCCAGCTGCTCCTTGTTATACACTGGGCCAATAGGAGCCAATGTAATACTCTGGAAGCAGATCTGAAATCCAGAAAGAGATTTGTGAAAACATGAACCTGCATGAGAAACTATCCAACGGTGGAGGCCACCACAGCAGAATTAAAGCAGTGCTAGTAAATAATGAGCAGTAATAGGTGACTGCCTGATCTAAGTCAGCCTCTAAAGCATCTGCTGCCTGCTGCTGCTTACAGGGTTAATTCTGAAACATGAAATTTAGCAGAGGAACAAGACTTCAGTCTGTTCAGTCTTCAGCAGCAGATAAATTGGTGGCAAATGCTTTGGCATAGGTTGTTGCATTACTTTGTGGCAGTCCCAGTGTCCAATGCTTTCAGTTATAATTCTGGTTCTTCCTTTTGGCAAAGCTTTGTCCCCTGTCAGCCTGGGGTTTACAGTTTTCATCCTAATGATAGACCTGCTACCCTACTGGACTCTATTGGTTTGATGTATTCAAACACAGACGTAGCTTGAACTGGAGTTGATCTGCTTATTAAAGCAGTAGATGTTTACATTTGGAAATGAAAAAAAAGCCTGCTTGTGAGTTTTGTGCAAACTTTGTTTTTCCTTCATTAAAACTTCTCTTTGTTAAATAACTGCGGGTCTTGAGACTTTGAGGGTACTCATATTACTTAACTTTGTTTCTCTGACCTCTTTCTGAAGAAGTCTATGGAGAGTAATTTTAAAATCTCCCTTGTATTCCTAGAGGAAAGTGGTGTGAACATTCCTGTTTGTGTCAAACTGCACTCTGAGTGCATGTTCTGACTTTACTGGAGTAGCTTAGGCTTTCCACCACTCAATGAGACCTTGGTGTCCTATGACTTTTATGCAGTTGAACATCCAAGTCAGGAGTGGTATATTATTTCTAAGGAATGTGTATTTAAACAYAGCTTATTAATAAGATTTTAACTGTTTGCTTTCCTGTTAACATTAATGAAAGTATATATTTATATGCTGAGCCTTTGAAAATTAATTTCCTGGACTTCTCTAGGGAAATAAGGATTGTGTACAATGCATGGTTTTTCCTTGTATTGTTTATGAACGTAGGGGTTTAAACTAGTAGCAACTCCCTTTGTGCACAAATTTTTAAGCTGTTTAAGTCACTTTAGTTGCACAGAACTTCGAGACAAGAATGAAGCCCTCTTTCTCTTTATTGGGAGTTTTTCTTAGAATGTGAAACATGTTTACTTCCAGAACACCGTGTAAATTTTTCTTAARGAGGTGCTTTGCAAATAAGCTATTATGGTACTAAAGAAAACATTGATTAGTTTTAAATGGCAGTAACAATTCAAGTGTATGTAAAGACAAGTGCATTTTCTTTTGAGGTTAAGCCTCTGAATTTAATAATTGAAGGAAAAAATACAATAAGGTGCAATAGAAGAAGCTTCTGTGAAGCACATTATGCAATTATGACTGCCATGACTACAATTGCCTTACCAGATCATAGTATGTTTTCTACTTAGAGTGTTTTTTAAAACAAAATCATTTTTATTACCTTTTTATTTGGAAATATGTACTATTTGGAAAAGGTTGTATGCTCTGTGATGAATCTGTAGATGCAGAAAACCACTCTGTTGGTTCAGGAAATCCAAAAATTCAAGACACCATTGAAATGAATACAGCATCCAGCTGAAGCAATCTATTTTTAGCTTTGTCAAAGTAGTTTTCGTATGTGAAAACTGTTTTTAGGGGATATCTTTTCAAGTTCCCTCAATYAAATCACATTGCGTTTTGCTTAACATACACAAGACCAGAATTATCAGAAGACAGGTTTTGGCTGTGTATTGTGCAGTTGAACTTGGTGAGTTGCATAAATCATTAACTGTCTAGGTCAGAGCCTGATTGTATTATTCACAGAACCTATGTGCTGGAAAGGTCCTCTGTGATGACTGTGCCTACACAGTCAGATTTGTTGCAAAAGGAAATACTGTAACCTCTTCTCCATCACAAAAAATGGGCCAAGAAGTAGGACTAGAATTATAGCAGCAAAGATTCAGATTAAATTTAAAAAGGTAGCGACATTTACCAAGAGGTTGTACTGGATTAGGCTCCAAACTCTAATGAGGAGAGGTGGTGGGAAGGTGTTTGGCTAATGAAGCAATTTGTCTGTTTTGTCTGTTAGTGGAAACCACAGTCTGATCCATAGTTCAGGCAGTTTGGTGTAGTTCCAGCAAGAAGCACATTTTAATTGTGATTGAGTTAAGATTCCCTCACATGAAAGAGGTGTCATGGTTAAAGTATAAAAGTGAAGTATAAGTSTTAAGAGTTACTTTCCACAAAGAAAGATTTCCAGGAGTCCCTTGTTGTTCCTTATTAAAAATATGGGCTGTAGGTTAGGAAAAAGTGGTACAGTTGGATACAACCATTTAATTAATGAGCATCTTGGTTGCTCAAATCATAGCTATAACTCCTCTGTATGTCACAGCTTTTCCTATTTCATACCAAATTCTCTAAAGTCACTCAATGTGTTTTCCATGGATGCTGGTGTGTGCATACAGACATGTACACATTCATTTGCAGTGATTTCTGATCTAGCATAGTTTTGTAAAGACCTCCAGCTCAATAGCATTAAAGATGATAAATGAATACATAAATCTAAGGGGAGAGTACTAAAGTTAACAGTGAGGGGGTTTTTTGCATTAAATAACCAAGGTTTCCAACATTTTACAAAGAGGTCCCTTCTCAGCTTAATATGTGCTGATAAAGATCCCTTCTATACGACAATTTCCTCTCATCTCACCACCCCATATCTGCAGTTTTTCCTTATGTCTATTCCTCTTAAAATCCAATTTTCTAGTTATACTAGTATTTATTAAAAGCTTGACTGTAAGGTCTTTGTTTACCCAAAGATCTATTTTTATCATAACTGTTTATAATGATTAAACCTCAACAACTTAAACACTTTACACAAAATAATGTATTTTCAATAAATTGAAATATTAACCAATCATATGTAATGGTTCAGTTCTAGCAAATGGATTGCTAGAAATCCTTAGGGTTTCATATAAATTGAAAACTGTATTGACTGACCAGGCTGCACTCGAATTGCATTGCATTTGGATCAAAAAGCATGGAAAAAGTTCTCATTATAGTTCCCTGACATTAATTTGAGCATTTTTATATGTGTGTCCTATTAAGTACTTTAAGTGCTTTTTGATAATTGTGCTTTGTAGTTTTTACAGCACTTCAGCCTATTCCCAGTTCAATTTCCTCTTTTATCCGATGTTTGAAATATTGATTTCTGACAGATAAAAGCAAACCTTATAATCTCAGCAGCATGCAATAAGTGAGTAAGACGGGGCTACAGAATGCATCAGGGAATGGTCATATTTGAAACCGTCTTTGTTTTATTACATTTCGTCAACAGAATTTACTTACCGCTTGCTGATATTTATGTAAAAGCAGGGCTCCTGATAGTCCAGTGATATTACCAGTTCCTGGTATACTTTTGCATTTAGTAAGATAAAAGACGAAAGTCCCTTGGTGGTTGATGATTGCAGCTGCTTAAACTGCTGTCAACTGGCTTGAAGTAACTGTGATTTATCTTCCTCAAATTGTGCAGCTTTGTGTCCGTGAACTTCCAGAGTTTGCATTAAAAACTGACAGAACATCAGAGTGCCAGAAGCTTCTCATATTGTGGCCCTGAAGGTAAAAGCAAAAGAAACTATCCTGTTCTGTGTTTGGGAACACTGTCCAAACCCTCTGCAAGACTCTTGTGACATGAAAGAGATCTTAAGGAAATGGGTTGGGATTTTGAACATGGGCTAAATACAATTGAGAGGCTAAGAAGTACCATTGGTGCTTTGTCTTACATGTTTTGGGTGTTTCTTCTGCAATTTCTAAAAACTAGAAAGAAGAATTCAGTGTAATCGAATTTCTAGTTGAATAGTTAATGGTTTGTTAGGAATTCATGTCTTTATTTCCTTTTCATTATCCGATGGAATCCAGTGTCTCACAAGTTGCATTAAACAACTACTCAGCTCCAGTAGCACACCCAGTAAAAGAGCAGAATATACATGTGCTTCATTTCTGGCAGTATTTCCTCTGAAGCCGTGAAAATTCAGAACTCTGTTTTAGAAGGTGAGAAAAGTTCCTCGGTTTACACGGTAGCTKTGGCAATCAATTGTAAAGCCTATCAAAGTGAGAATGTAAGAGTCTCCATCGGGGGCACCAGGTTAGGAGGAAACTGAGTATCTTTCTCCTGAGGCATGCATTTTTAAGAGGGATTGATGTACCTGACAACACAAGCTGGTGAAATAAAGGAAGTAGGGATATGATTTTTAATTTAGACATTTCTAAGATGAACACTGAGATTTTATTTAATCCCAAAGTAGTACTTGCTAATCCAGCTGTATTTTTTCTGCTCAATCCTGGAAATTACTGTCTTGCATCTAGACATTCACACACTTGGGTATAGAATAGTTTTCATACAAAGGACATTTAAAAATGCTGGTTTAGCRTCATCAATGAATTTTGATTATTATGGACTGGAGCTGGAACTCTGCCAGTCACTTAGCAGAAGTTTACTCTCCAATCAATTCAAGTTTTCATTACTAAGCAATTAGTGTTTAAAGTTTTAAGTGATAAGCACTTAACTTCATTCTGGAAATACTGGGTGGTGGTAGCAAAGCCTGGCAGGGTTCTGAAGAATGGCAAGCCTGGAAAAGTGATTTGGTTAAGGTTGTCAGTCAGAAAAGAGCTTCTGAGYTCTACAAGCTTTGATCATAGCTTATAGACAAAAGCTGGTGGAGCAGAGCCTGCTCGGTAGCAGAATGGGCTAGAGATGGTGCCTGGAGGGAAGAAAAAACAGTGGAGTACTTAGGAAGGCTTGTTAGCCCAGGACTTGGGTTTGATATGGCCAGAGACAGAGGTGTGAACACAGGGATCATGGTGCACGGCCCAGTCAGTCCTCGCTCCACCTGGGCTCCATCCCGCTGCTGACATCAAGGCATGCCATTTACMTGCCAGCGTGTAAGCACAGGCAGAAAATGAGGTTGCTGACAAAATGAGGACTGACTGGAGCTATGCTTTGCAAGTAGGTTTCTTCAGTGACGATTTGACAGTTGAGAAGCTAGGACTAGCAGAACCTCAGAACTKAAAGAATGAAAGAAAAAAGACAGAGAAACCGTTGGTTTAGTAATGTTTAAGAGCGATGTTAAGTCATTGATAATTCAGGTAAAAATCTGTAAGCCCCAAATACAGCAAAAAATTCTCTCTTTCCAAATATGCTAGCTGCACCCAACCCAAATTTCTGTGTCTCAGCAGACCAACACAGAAATGTGTAATGTGAAGGATACATTCCTATATGTTCCACATATGCAGGTAAAGCATAAACACAAGGATTTTGCAGTGGGTGGTATAACTGTAGACAATTTCCATTAGAATTTCAAAGAAGMTACTTTAGCATTTTTCATATTGGATAGGTTATTTACAGTTCACTATTTAAAAAGAAAAAGCATTGGAAAAGGTTTAYCTTCTAATAAATCAAGACTATTATGACGTCAAGCCACAAAGCCTAAAGGTATAAAGGCAGTTGCAGAAGCTTTCTCTTGCAAAATATTATATACACCATATTATATTGGGTAGCTGAATTGAAAGGGCTTCTATCAAGAATTATAAACAATTAGAATGGGAAAAGTACAGYGTGGAAAAAATAGGACTGGTGATTTTTGGTTGAGGATCTTGTGGGAATCAAGCTGGGAAAGAAGCCATTGAATACACCAACTGCTATTTTCTCATGGCCTGTTTGAGTCTGACATGGTRTATAATGCTGTAGGCATGCACATTCCAGTATTATAGCTGATAGAACTATCCTAATGCATTTATCTGTTAAATTTCATCTTAAATTTTAGATCTTAGTGTTGCAA
The DNA here is from genome assembly GCA_018881555.1 of Amblyornis subalaris. Classification (NCBI taxonomy): domain Eukaryota; kingdom Metazoa; phylum Chordata; class Aves; order Passeriformes; family Ptilonorhynchidae; genus Amblyornis; species Amblyornis subalaris. The sequence goes on along the minus strand of JACAXG010000027.1, from coordinate 4,534,881 downwards.
CTGATAGCATTGAACACATCAACCTAATGCTGGTAAAACTGCGAGGTGTTGAACAGCTTCTGAAGACTAAACTATAATATCTCTAACTCGTATATGGGAAGGATTGTGTTGGCCTCAAACATCTATTTAGTTGCTCAAACCTCTATTTAGTTGTTTTGTTTGCTGGGAGACAGTGTCTTTGTGTAAAACAAAGAAAATTAATCAKAGATAATTCATCAGACAAGCTCGGAGCAAGTTCAGGTGTGCAAGTGCCTGTGATTAAGTGGACATGTAGTTAGCTATTTGACCTAAAATATCTGTAAAGGAAATCTGTCTAGATTTTCCAGGACTTTTTAAAAAATAAAGTTGTTTCCAGGAATAAACAAGAGTGACAGCTTCACCAGGTTCTGTTTTGCTGCTAAATAAATTTAAAAAAACAAACCAATCAACCAAACAAACAAAAAAACCCAATGACATTAAGTTGCAAGCAATGAGATCAAAAGATTGAAGTTCAGCCAATCTTGTTCCCACCTTYTGATTTCTGTACTGAAATTTTTGAGGTGCTGCAGAAAATTTTGGAATGACACTTTGGAGAGTTTCAACTAAAATGATTGGAATTTCTTGGTGTAATGCATACAGTGAGACAGTTCAAAAGGTCTAATTTTGGTCTTTTGTACATATGTTTGAAAGTTGAACAATATGTACCATTTTTCACTGCTTACCCATTTTTTGACTGTTTGAGACAGAATTTCAACATGAATCCCTACAGTCATTATGTCTGTCAATGCAAGTGCTTGTTGCATGTTACAACATTGCCAGCAACTYGTGTCCTCTGTTACACAGTCAACAGAAAGTACTGCATTTTGTGCCCGTCCAAAACATACACAGTGTGTGCACTACAGGCATAAACTGGAATTTTTATCAGTATGTTTTCTATTTTGGCTCACTGCTGTAAATAGTCAGAGGAAAAATATAGTCACCTTCATAGGTGGCTTCTGTTATCTTGGGAACTCTGACCAGCTGTAGTTTCTATTTCCATCTACATAGTATAAGTAAAGGGAGACATTTTAATGACAGTAAATACTATTTATAGTAAGTTTACTTGCTCAGATGATTTCTACTCAGCTGAGGAAAGTAACTTTAAAATTTTACCTGAGACTTTTGGAGCATCTTCTTCAATATAACCCAGTATTTTTTATAGGACTAAGCCTCTGGAACTGCAGCAGGCTGCTGGAGGAGTCAGTGCTCTATGGGGTTTTTGGAAGTATTTCTAACATTTCTTTKTAAGAGTTAGGCAAACTAATAATATTAGAATGTGTCTGTACAACAAAAAAGGAACTTGCCTACTTCACAAAACCCGTGTCAAYTGAATTCTGGGAAACCTTGTCTCAACATTTATTATTGGAAAAAGTATGGCTTTCAAAAGATAAAATTTATTTCAAATATCACACCCTATGCTAGGTGCTGCCTTGATGTACGCCTTGTACACTCTAAGTTGACAGATGTGAAGTACAAGTAAGAGCAGAATTTGACCAGCTAAATTTAACATAATAGGGTTACAAATACTGCAAGGGCAAAGGATTTTTTAAACATTAAATGCTACAGTGTGCCTGAATTCTGCTCTCAGATTTAGTCTTGGATAGTCTGGTTGTAGGTCTATACAGGAACAAAGCAGCAAAGGAATATCTTTATTTTGTGGTAGGGATCTTAAATGTACAGTGTTTAGACAGCTACTCAGTGATGTACTGGGAGGATTTTATGTAAGTTTACCATAATATTTTAGTCTTTTTTTTCCCTTCCTTTCTCAAATATTTAGAAAACATTCTTATCTCAGAATATATTCAGGAAAGTGTTCAATTTGCTTGAATTATTTAAAGTTATAATAGCAGTTTTCTGCCGCATTCTGGGGAGGTTTTATTGATGTTAATGAAACCTACTTTTAACAGAGTTTGCAAATGCAGAGCACATTGTTCAACTGAAACTTTTGCCAGTGACTGGGGCAAAGGTTTATCATAGTGATCCACTGTCACGGCCTGGGCTTTACTACTCTCACTGTAGARCAATCACAGAAGCAATTGCCACACAAGGTCTTGTATACTAACAATTTTTCAGCAGCTTCATGTAAGAAAATTACTTTGTATTTCYGTGCAAAACAGCCAGGAGCAGATAAGGAATCTTCCAGTGATACAGGCTCCTAGCAAGCTTTTCTCGGTTTCACTGATGGTGGAATTTCCAGCAAAAAGTGATAGCAAAAGACCTGTTTTGCAACAAAATAGATGTAGCTCAGCAGTTAGTGCTTATCAAGTTGAAATCTGAGGATTCAATCACATAACAGATTTTTTGGAAAGGTTACAGTATTTTAGCTGCCAGCAGTGATTAACAGAGTTCATTGTCAGACGCTGCATCCTTCGTTCTTAAATTTTGGGTTCACCTTCCCTTGCAAATTATCTGTGGGAAAACAAAATTCAATGGATATTTTCATCACATATTTTGTGAAACATCTAAAAAAGAACATCAACACAGATATGCCCAAACTCAACAGCTCTTGGGTGGTCCAGGCAGTCACCTGGGATATGAGCAGTGCAGACTCTGAGCATGTTTTACAAGACCAAGAAATGGAACTCTGGTTCATTCCATTACCAGTCAAATGAGCAAATTATTGGGATGCTGGATCCTCTGAGTAGCTATAAAGGTCATCCCTCATAATCTCTTCCAAACRTTCCATTCTCATTTAAATAAAAAACTTTGACTTTCCAAAAGCATTTTCTGTCAAGSTCTACAGCCAAAAAAAAGATCTCTCCTATAACCATCAGTGCTTCACTGTAACCCTGCACTACTGACAGGGCACTGTTAGGGGCATATGTGCCTCACTTGTGCATCCAAGGGGATAAATTTCAAATTTATTTGTAGGAACCACAATTTCAGTGGTGTTTGACCATTTATCTAAAGAGTATATATGGCTTTTAAATAGTTCTCGTGCAGCAAACCTTGATGAAGTCGGGGCTTGGGGAGATATTTTACTGAAAATTACTGTTTTTTAAAGAGATGGGTTGTTTGGGGTTTTTTRGGGTGTTTGGTTTGCTTGTTTGTTTCGTGTCAAAGATAAATCTGTAGTTTAGTAGAGCTGTTATTACTAAGGGGAGAAATAAACCCGCTACATCTTCATTCCTTGAATTAACCAAATCTTTCTGGAAGGTTGYAGAAGTTGACTGGAGACCACCCACATTTCCCCTCTCCCAGTGATGGCATTAGCTCAGTGTGCATGGCCTCTCCTACCATCAGGCTCCTTGGCTGGGCTGTGGAGCTACAAAAGCCTGTTTGTGCAACCAAGTCACTCAGAAATGTATTGCCTGAACCCCTGTTTGCCAAAGGAGGCAAGGAAAATTATTGTCAAAACCAAAAGGCTTCACAAAATAAGTTACTTTCCCTAGAGCACTTTCTTCATATGGGAGAAATAGAAGAAAAACCTGATTTTTTTCAACATATGCAGAATAAAATGTTTTCCATTTTTCCTTCCTAGATGACTTCTTTTCAGAATTTGTTTTTTGTGTGTTTACACAACTGCAGTGGAATTGATTYCCTACCAGTACTGGCAGGACAGCAGTGATGAGAACCTGGGAGCTGTGCCCCTGGGAACACCTGGGAGCTGTGTGTACTTACCTTAACGAGGGAGAGCTGTGCAGAAAAACAGCAGGAATTTCACTGGAGGAAGGTGCCATGTTTGAGTCTGGTCAGAAAGAAAAGGCTGCATTCGGGGGTATCTTGTGCCCATGTGCCCCACAGACCTTTCACTACAGAGCGGGTCACTGAGGCCACTGCTTGCTGGCACCAGGTTCAGAATAAACCATAAAGGTTTTATCTTTCTGTTAAAAGAAAGAAATCTGGGCTAAAGGAAGCACTGCTGAGGATGAGAAAGGTATGAAATTTGTGTTRAATGTTCTGAAGAAAATGAAAGCTGCCTACACAGCCCTTCAGGGKCAATATCTTTTTAAGAATTAAGAATTATTTTTAAGAATGAAGACTGTTATCTTAATTTTATCCTCTTGATTCATGCAGAAAGCACCTTTATGGTAAAAATAAGTCAGATGCTTCTTCTAAAAGGATATTTGATGTGGGGATCATGCTGCCCGGGGTGCAAAGAGGGCTCGATACAACGTTCCTAAGCACTGTGTATTCAGGATCTGACTGCTGAGGAAAGTGCAAAGAGATTGACTAGGAAATGTTTTGAGGGCTTTTTTTCCACAGCCTTTACATGTTGCTTATCTTCTTACTTATTGCATATCTTCTCTTGTGAGAAAGGACACACTCTGGTTTCACCCCTGGCTGCAAGGGCATTGTACCCCCAGAGGGATAACCTGGTTTTGCCATTGACTTATGGCGTGGAGCCTTTACTTGTGCAAGTGCTATCCCTTTTCTGACTCTTCATTTCTTTCCCGTAAAGCACTGTTCACCATGATACTGCTGTCTAAGACAAGCTTACCCTGCCTTTCCAAGACTGTCCATTATCTGTTCTTTAGGCCTCTGTTAACATCAGTATTTRGCTTTTCTTCAGCTCTGAGCAGAGAGTAGAAGGAGTTCCCCTTTATCTACCAGATAGAATATAAAAAATACCTGTACAGTAAAGGACTGTAGGGTCCTGGCTTGTGCTTTGTGATGATACCAAAATATGAGTAAGAATCAGCAGTGAAACTCAGTAACATGAAAATRTGACTCTTATACCTTGAAGGACAGGAATTCCTGACAACAAATAATGTATTTGGCTATTAATGTTCCCAATTTAAAGAGGGAAAAAAAAGAGTTGGAGATATGGTGGAAAAAATTCTAAAATAAGGTTGTCCCTGCAGTAAAAGTAAACATTCAGCTGTTATAAATTGGCAGTCATCCACTGGCTTCCACACAGCTCTGCTGATCATGCCAGCTGGAGGACTGACCCTGAATATTATCAAAGTTTTCTTGGAGGTGGCAGGAAAATAAATCCTTTACAATTTCCTCTTTAAGAACTCAGGATTTCCGTTTTTATAACTGCAAACTTTCAGAATGAAATGTGGAGCACAGAGAGGCAACACCACACTGACTGTATTTGATTAGGGTAATCCTTTTTTTCCTTCTATGTGGTTACTACAGCCAAGCAATTATTTATCATACTATCAATTGCTTGAAGCACTGTAGACTACAGGTTAAATATTCTCATGTCAATGTGAGCTTCTGCTCCAAGTTCTCATTGAAATCTAATGACTTTCATCTTCAAAAGAARTTTTAATGAGCTCAGAGTATCTACCCTTCTGTTTTAATTGTTGTACTTTGTACACTTCACATTCTGCAGATCAAAACCACCTATTTTTMTTTTTTTTTCACCTGAAAATGCTGTTGACAAGTTCTTTCCGGAGCTCTCTTCTTCTGTCCACTTTTTATTGGTCATATTCATGTAAGATGTAAATCCAGAAATATGCAACACATGCAGGTTTAAAACCTGTAACAGATCTAGTGCTTATCCCTGAAGAAAGGAACATGTGCCAGCCACTGTTACTGTGATTGGCCTGAAATCGGGGATGTCTCAGACGGGGTGCTTGTAACAGTCAAATAAACCTATTAAATAAGTGGTAAATGTATTTGGTACGAGAACGAAGACTTTTCCTGGATTGCTTGTGGAACAAAGCACAAAAAAAGTATTCCTGTGCCTGTGTGTGTAGTCAGCTACATATGTACTGTTGTCCTGCCTTTTCTCACTTCATGGGCCTGCTGCACGGATGTCTCAGGTGCCATTYGTTCAGTCCCATCGGCATCTTCACACATCCTTGTGTTTTCCTAATCCCCTTTTGCTATGAGCATCCTTCTTTCRCTCATCCTCATAAATATTAATTACCGTGGTCTGGTTGAAACAAATACAGTTAGACAGCTTTTCAAGTGGAAAGTTATTGGGTTGTTCCTATGAAGCTGTAGTCTTGAATTCAAAGTTTCAGTCTCTATGTAGAATGTAAAAGAAGCAGGTGTGATCTGGGAGTGGCTGCCAGCAATTTGTAGGCATTGGAGCACTCTGAGGTATCTGGCCTTAATAGCTAAGTTTCCAGTATTCTTCACAGGAAGCATTTGATTTGTTCGGTTCTTCCAGCCTTTTGGAGACCATTATTTCCCATTTGTTTTCTTATAAGATTCTATAATCTATAGCATTTTAGTACCTTACATTGAAGTGTGAAACACTGCTGTGTCAGAGAGAGTGAGCCTGGAAGTCACTGGCATTGCATGRTGTACTGAATGAATAGAGACTGAGTGATTCTTTGGTCAGTTTTACAGAGCTAGAATTTATTTTCTAGTGTGSTCYTCTGGTTGTTCAGTAGATGAGACTATGAAGAGCTGTACAGTACTACTCCGATAACAATGGCTAGCAGGTTTCTGCTCACTACTAAAGGTGGGCCACCATCAAATCTAGATGTGAACTGTTAATATATATTAGCAAAAAGTTCAACATTAATGTTCTCACACTGTTTTTGTTACTGCATGAMACCTTCTTCGGAGAATGCAATGGAAGAGTTTTGATCATGGAAAATGAGGAATGCAGCACAAAAATGTTCTGCCTGCATTTTAAAGAGGTTTAAAGTGCATTAATCCTGGAAGACTCAATTGGATGTATATTGCACTCAAGAATGATTCAGACCCTTGAAGCTCTACGAAATCTGTGTGGTGTTTAAAATAAGTATTAAATCTGTTTGCAAGAATTCGGAAGTAAAGCAGTGAGACAGATCTAGTCTGAGTATTCTTAAMATTATTTTTTAGTAAATAAATTACAAGCTGATACTTGTGCTCATCTCCMTATATGATGCTCTAGGTTTAGATCTCAGTTACTAGTTATTAAGGAATTTTAAAAAATCCTCTTTTTTAACTACTAATTTAGTATCAGCCCTCCAAAGACAGATTGGTGGGATATAAATGAAATGCTATAATTATACAAGGGAGTGGGTCACTGACCTTTGGATTGCAATATCTTGTCTCTTTTGTCCTTTCCTTATACCACCCAGTCTACAGGATGAAATTGCGTCTTTTTCTGTGGTTGTCTCAAGAATGAGGTGGTATTGGAAACTAGTGAGGCATGGCACAACGTAGGTGTTCATAGCTTGCAATAATTTACCCATTTTCATTTTGTTTGATTTTATTAACACCTGTGTCTCCAGGGAACACGGGGAGCAGGGGARGAAAGGAGAGAATACTTCAACAATAATCTAATGATCAGCACTTACGCTCCCCCCCAGCCCTGCTGTTATGTCAAATGTCAAGATACATCACAGCCGAGCAATTTATAATACAGAATGCGTGTATGTATAAAGGAAGAGGTGCAGATGGTGGAAAGCTGTGTGTCATGACATACACACGTACACGGAGGACAGCAAGGGAGTCATTAAAAATATGGATTTTTTTTGTAATGCAGTGGCTGTTTGTCAGCTGGTGTAATTGGCATACATCAATGGAACCACTCAGAAATATACCTTCTGAGGAATTAGTCACTTAATGGAAGTTAATCAAAATTCCTTATAGAAGACTTTCTTGAGCAGAATTTGGTGACAAAGGAAAAAGCACATAAGGAAATATGGGGTTGCAATCTGCTGAATTTTCATCTAGGTATTTGTTTCTGGAGTATTTCTGAAGGTGTTGGTATTCTAGGCAGTAGAACACAAAGATTTGCTATCAGGTTAACCAAAGTATTTTGAGATTTGAGAAATTACAGTAGGGTTTACATAGAGACCTGATTTAAACCTAATCAAATAAATTCATCAGCAAACTTTTAAAGTCAGAATCAAAAGAAGAGTTTTGGCAGCATTGTTTCCTTTTCTTCTCCTTTTTATTTGTTAGAAAATTTTTTCACTACAGTGTTAATGTAGCATTGTATTGGCTTAACTGTCAGTATTGTATTTTTTTAATACTATAAAATTAAATAAATTTGCACAGAGTACTATGAGACTATCCCTGTTTTGCTCATAACTGTGATTATTTGATCTTGGCTATTACCAAAGGTACTTCTTTCTTTGCTACTACATAAATCATATGCAAATTCTCCATATTCAGACAAATGTTATACATTTGACAAAGCTTTTCTTAAAAGTCCTATTTGCTTTCCATTTCTGAATATTGTTCCCTGTATATTGTACTAATAAGACTGGTCTCAATACTGATCTGAAAAACTTCTACCAGATGTAAAAAAAAAAAAAAAAAAAGACATGAAATAGCAGGTACCATTTCCTAATAAAAGCCCTCAAGATGTGAATTAAGACATCAATAAAAGCATATTGAAATACAAGTTATAGAGTGGGTTACACACTAAGAGAGAGCCGAATTTAAAAAATATATGTAAATTGAAAACCTTTATTCTCTATTGAATTACTTGGGGGTTGAAATCTTAGGACTATGAGTCTTCAGCAAAGCACAAAAGGGTTCGTTACACTGTAAAGGACGATGATCTCTGGGCTAATGTGTGGTATGCCACCTCTGCAGTCAGGAGCAGAGTAGCAAGGTGATATTGCACCTTTATTGCACTCACTTGCAGGAGCTTTGTGGTGCCTGAGCTGATGTTTCTGATCGCACACCTGCAGCATAGAGGTGGTAGCTTATTTACACTTACCACAAGTGTTTATATGCATGGCAATACATCAGAGTAATCAACCTTATCAGATCTGTGGTTTCACATGCCTGTGAATCATTGGTTTCACTTTGTTGAATTTTTTAATAATAGGGCTTTTTAATTATAATTGAGCATGACTAAGGTTTTAAACAAAACATTCTTTAAAATTTAAAAGATCAAATGGTTTTTCTTTGAAAATATTGCCTGGTCAATAAAAAAAACCCTGCAGCTGCAGCTACTTGTGGGATTAAATTCAATCTTGTGAATTTTCTCACTTGAGTGAGGGAGGACATGGGTAAGAGAAAGACAAAATGTTGTGCAGCAGCAAAAAGAAAACCACAACAGAACACCAGAAGGTGAAAACTGAAGGCACACTCAAATGGCTGCAGGGACTTGCCGTGATTGTGAGTACTCTCAAGCACAGGTTTTGTTTGTAAGTGACTGGTTTCGTAGCAGGCAGTGAGAGCTGAAGGCTGTCACAGTCCTGTATTGCCTTAGTGCTGTAGGGCCAGACTTCGGGGCAGAATGAAAGGTGGCCAGCAGCTGTATGAACAGGCAAACTCTGATGTTATCTTCCTCCTCTGTCTTGATCTCAGTCGATCATCTGTCACACGCTGCTGCTCTGTAAATGTGCGAGAGTGAAATGAAGTCAGCGGAGGGAAGCACAGCCCCCTGTTCCCTGATAGCCACATGGCGTGCAGGTGGGCAGCAGAGCTGGCCTGGCAGCGTAGGAGGGAGAGGGACGTATTAACAGAGTCAAGAATTTACATCCACATGGGTTTGTGCCCAGGCTGTTACCTTCTGCATGTTGAGAACTGTGGGGTGTTTCTGAATTCCACCACCTCTGCAGACAGTGAAGCTGTGCTCTCTTCCTGCAGGTGAAATGAGCAACTCCACAGGTTGTGACCGTTGAGGGATACTCATTTGAAAACTGTTTCATGCATAGTTTTCCAGCCATCTGTGTGCTAACATTTGGCTGAGAGCAGTTTAAGCCCTCGTGGAACTGTGCCTCCATCCATCTAATTGACCTAACTAAAACTGCAGTCTGCCTCTGGTGAAGAACTGTGTGTAGTAACATGTTATATGTCTGGGGTTTGTCTTTTCCTTTCCCATTGTATATTTCTTGGAAACAAATCAAGATTCTTAAAGAACCTTGATCAGAGGGTTATTGGGAGTATTTAGAGGCCAACAATTGCTGTGTAGCACTAGGAAACAAACTGAGGTTGTAAATGGAAATTCAGCACTGGTACCTCTCTGACCAACCTGCACTTTGCTGAGTGAGGTGACATGCTGAACAGCACCTCCTGCTCTAGGGATGAAGGTGAAATAATCCTGCACTCGTCTTCTTGGGCAATGCTTCCACTTGCTCTTGCATCAGAGTCCTCAGGACATCAATTCCCAGGGCCATGAGCCTCTCCTTGTCTCTCTCGCCCACAGTTCCTAATCACACATCAGATCCAGATGGTTTGTGTGCTACTCTTTGGAAGATACTGGCAACGAGGTTCCAAGGGAACAAAACTATTCCCTTCTGTATGTTCTGTGGTTTTTTTCACTGTTATTCCATGAGAACTTCCTGTCAGGAGGAAAAAAGCGACACGAGACTTTGAGGTCAGCAAATTGTYGGAACAAACAAATAGATGCCTGTTGCCCAGACTGCCACTGCTGGTGCCTTGTGCTCCCTTTTTTCCATCCTGTCGGTAATACTCTGACTAAGCAGGCCTGTATCTGCTGATAACACAATGGGACCTCATGGTAACCAGTCTGGAAATAAGAATCGACTTATTTGTGCAGCTTGGAGGTAGAATTCAAGATGCTGTAGCCACTCTGTACCTGTTCCTTATTTCTGCCTATGCCTACCACAATCATTTCTTCTTTCCAAATCTTTGATTTTAAGAAAAGCAGCTTTGGTGAGTGCTGCATGTCTCTGGCATGTCTGAAGTTGTAGCGTGACAATGAAGTAGCCACAGGATAATTCCAAAGACTCAATCTGGAGATTGAAATAGCAGGGAAAATGGAGCTTATATGGAAAGAATTGYCTCAGTCGTGCCCCTGGAATTCTGTTCAAGAAAGTGCTTTCTGAAGGTGTTGCTTAGAAGAGTCACTGACTGTCCTCTTGATCTGGTAAGCAGGGAAACTTCCTCAGTCAGCTGTGTTAGACATCCTGCAAGCTTCTCAAGAGCATATTGAGATTTCTCCATCTCTGTGACCATCACTGGGGGTGGTTGGGTTTGATTCCTCAGTATTAATGGCTAATTTCCTGTATACTCAGGACAAAATTCTTTGCTTAAATCACTCTCTTTTTTTTTTTTAAATCCACCCCACCCCTACAAGTCACTGTGTACCGCTTTGATCTACTCTGAAACACATAGGTCACGTCAAATAGCTCACATTCACTTCAGTAACCTGTGCAACCACAGCAAACATTTGCCCAAATAACCATTTAGCTTCCCAGATAGGCACAGGTACGCAATTCTGCAAACCTGTATGCAAATCAGCTGGGACTTTTCCTGTGTTTCTTTATAAAGGTAATAACTGTAGCTTTTCCCCAAGATATTCTTTTAACAGTAAACTATTCACACCTGAAGGATGGGATGCCCTCCAGAGGGACCTGGACAAGCTTGAGAAGTTGGCCCATGTCAATCTTATGAGGTTTAATAAGACCAAGTTCTGGTGTCACCTGGGTCAAAGCCTGAGGGAGAAACTCAGTGTACTATATCCTCTGTGCCACTTTCTGAAAAATTCTTCTTCTCTGAGTACTGCTTTTCCTTATTTTTACATGTGGGACCTGATGCACCTTTGTATACGTCCAGACTAAAATGCTAATTCTAATAGTACAGTTAATTTCTTGCAAGATTTTAGGCCTCGTTCTCACTATTATGTTACAAGAGACATCATTAAAACATTGTAGATAAACTGTAAAACTTCAGTTCATGGAAGAGTAGATGTCTCATTTGTCTGTGTTAACCTTTTTCTCAGAAACTGATAAGTAACATATTCCAAGGAGTTTAGTTGGATGCTGTTTATAAACTCACTGTACTGAATCTGGATGGATTGCAAGATTGCTGTTATTATGCTAAACTGAACATTGAGAGCTCAGTTTCAGTGGCAATTATGATGATAATGTATATGATGCATAGGTAGTTCTCATGTCTAAATTTCTGATCTGATGCACCCCATGAGAGGCAGAGCAAGGAGGACAACCTAAGTCACCATTTGTTCTACTGTAGGGCTGCAGAAATAATGTGTTCTTTGATAGCTGATTGTAATAACTCTGCAATACACTCCCAGGGAGATCCCCTTCCAAAGTGCTGGTTAATTTAACCTCTCACTTTTCTAGGAGTGCCATGAGCTCTGTGCTTCCAGTAAAAATACTGCGGTAATTGCTCACTGGGGATGAGAAGGAAGTTTTACTCTCCTGTCTTCAGCAAGAGCAAGATTCAGGTGTCTGCTGAATATGTTCAGTCCACCAGCTCTCATTTGAGGCATTCCATGTACCACATGCTCTACTCAGAGCTAATAAAAAAGGTYACCTTCTGAATCCCCTTTAGAAGGTATTTACAAATCCTTCTTCACCCTTCCTGCCACAGACCACCTTGTTGTCTAGATTTTCAGTCTTGACCATTGGTTGACCATTCTGATGGGCAGCTGTTAATTAATTTCTCTGCTTCCTTGAATATGCACTAATAATCCACCCAAATTTTTTTCCCCAGCATGTTGGAACAAAAACCATCATGAAAACCTGAAATGAACCTTTGAATTCACAAGTCCGAAAGCTGCCATTGAAATTAGTTTTAATTTTGAGTTCATAAAAAATGTAAATGCTCTCATACGACAGACATTTGTATACCAAAATTAGTGATGCTCTACTACTTTAAAATGTGTCTTCTTACTACAAAGTAATCTCTTAAATTAATCTCTTAAATCTCTTTCACATAAAACTACAGGTTTCTCCTCTAAGGATTCTGTGTGATAAAGCTGCTTGGTTTTTGCTTTTCCATCAGAAAGTTACCAAAAAACTATTCAAGTGAATAGATGGTAATGGTTTCAAAAAGTAAAGAAACTCTTTKCTGATGGAGCAGCAAGATGTGAGCTTTCTTTATGTAATCTTAAATCATAAATACCAGAGGTTAAATGGTTCAGTTTTAGTTAATGAATATTAACAGCAAAACTTGATTTTTTGGGTCAAATTTCAGAAGCTGTTYGTCCTGAATCACAACAAATTGACAAGCACAGATAGTATCAAAGTCTTCTTGGGAAATTATCACTGGTTTTTGGAAATGTAGGTCATGTCTGTGTAGCAAATTTAAATAATCCTCCCAAACACAGACTTATCATAAAAATCCATTTATTCCCTGTTTCTATCTCAATACATAAATCTACACAAATCTAAATTATTTTAATAATTTCTTCTGAAGGAGATTTAACAAGCAATTATATTTTTCAATCCATGCAGAATCAGGAGAAGATACTTGAAAGGCTTAGTCCAATATGATGTTTGACGGTTTCATGAGTGGAGAAAATCCTGAAGAGACAAACTAAGCACATATTAGTTCATGCCACTCATTCTGAGGGCCTAGAGCTGATAAGGGTTTCACGATGATCACTATATTTTTATTCAGGTTTTTAATGTTTTTTTAAAGTTCTTTTGTTATTACTATTTACCAGAAGTAAATGCAAAAACAGAGCCATTTCCTCAGACTCTTTAGCACCTTTGCTAATTTGGAGACAACAAAGAAAGCTTCTAAATGTCACAGAGTGAATCAGTAGGCTGGCAAGGGCTTCTGTAAAGAGTAAATACAGATGTGCTTGAGACTTCAGTATGTGAAGTTACTTATCTTCTGTCGTTATAGGGACTTATGTGCCTTTATTACCTACTCGCATGTAAAAGCTGAATATGTTTGAGATGTCCTCAGCAAGTGTTTTGAAGGTTTGGGCACTGAAAAATGGAAAACATTGCTATGAGCTGAATAATTCTTAAAGAACAACCACATCTCCTCAACTGCTGCCAAGATGAGCCTTTAAGCAGATGAAGTTGGTTGTTGGCCTCTTTTCTCTCTCTTTTAAGAAGAAAGTTCACAAAAAGATTTATAACAATATCATCTGTAGATGATATTAACAACAAAAACTTGCCTAAGTTGCTATTCATCTCTCTGCTGAGATACTAAGGGCAAACAAATCATTCCCTGGTATCAGATTTGTTCTTATTGCAATGTTTTTTTATGGTGGTAGAAGCCTTTCAGAGCAGGAAAATAAAGGAATCAGAAAAAAAGACAACATTATAGTCAACCTTGCCAGTCTATTTGCGGAAAAGTGGTTTCTGGCAGATTAAACGTTGTAAATTTCAATGCTTCATGTAGTGATAAACCTTCCTTCTCCTGGAAACATCTCTTTCTAGGCATAATGACAGTATGTCAGTTTTAGCGTGTTGTAATTAAGTGGTGATCCTCACCCTGAGCAGCACAGTGCAGAGCTGAGGCACCAGAGTGAGGGGGCTCATCTGCCTGGGTAGCACCTACAGAGGAGTGCCAGGTAACTGGCACAGTAAACTATCAAATGTGTAGAAAACCTTGAGAAAAAAGCTCCCAAGTGTAGCTTCCCAATGCTGTGCACCAGAGTTTCTCCTTGAGAGGGAGGTTCTGGGGGATTTGCAATAAAAACCACCAAGTTCCAGTTACCTGAACAAATTGTCAGTCTCATCCAGCATAACTGATACAGCTGGAGCCAGATTTGGAAATGCACTAGCAAGGACCACTGCTAGAGATCTTTTCACGTGCTGCAACCCGATCTTTTAAGAGCTCGGTGGCCAGTGCCATGAAACCCACCCCGGTGGGCACTGCCCCGCTGCCACGGCACAAAGCTTTCCATCACCCTGTGTGCACCCAAGGGATCTCTGACTCTGCCAGCTGCACCGCCTATGTGCATGTCCCTGCTTCAGCATGCTGAGTTCCTTATGGCATCATCCTGTGGCAAACCTTCTGCCAAAACAGTTCCTATTCCTCACTTTGCACTGATGCTGTTCTGCAGAGCCTCTGATCTGCTTAAACAGCCCAGTGTGGCCATGACTAACAAACCACGTGCATTCAGGGCGGAGGCTTCAGGGGAAAGACACGTGGTGGCTATCAAGGGATTTGAACACAGAATGAAACGCTAACACTCAACCTGTTTTACATAAATAATCTTTCTTGCTTTAAGGAAGTTTGATGCACAGAGATGAGGTCTGTTCTGAAAGGCCTTTCTCTGACGTGCTGGGTTGTTTCTTTCAGTGTAAGCAACCACCTCCCTCCTAGCAGCCAGAGGAATCAATAAATGGGATTCAGATTACTGAGAGTGCTGATTTAAATGGGTGAGAGAGAGAGGAGTGGGTTTAGACCCATAGAAGTCATGGTTTGTGTGTATGTTTTGTATTTATAAAAAGGGATGACCTTCGTAATTTTTAGTGATACTTTCGTTCCATCTGAATATTCAACTTGCTGTTTGTCTAATCAAATGCACCATTTGGGGCATATTCTGGCTTGTTCTGCAGGTCAGCCATACATAAATAAGCACATTAACACCAGTTCAGCTTTCCTCGTTCACCCTCACAATACTATTGAAATCATATGGATGTAAAAAGAAGTGGGGTTTGGCATCTTTCGTAGGCTGTTTTATTCACTGAGTAAAGGCTCCCACTTTGAGCCCTTTGACCTCCCCTGTATTCTTATTGCCAGAGTCTAAAACATAGACCAAATTTGTTGGCTATGCATACCAAAAACTCCTGTTAAAGCCAATGGAAAGTTAGGTTTGGTTTTTTGTTTTCATTTTAAATGAGGAAAATATCATTCTCTGAATCAAAATTATTACTGAGTTCAGTGAAAAACTGCTTTAAAGACTTCAAATGCAATTTGTTAGAGTTCTCTTAACATGTACACAACAGGCTGCTGTTTGTTGCTTTAGTGCTCTGTTAGGCTGTATTTTTTAAGGCATGAAATTTGCCTAAGAAAAATTGTTTGAGAGAACTTTAGATAAATAAATTTTAGATAGATACAAACAGAAGTACAGTACTTAACTTCACGCATAGCATTACCAACAAAGTAGTCTGTAGAGACTGAGCCTGAAATGCATATGGAAGTTCTTCACATCAGCTGGGTRTTGAAGGTTGTGTTTTATGAATATAGTACATTAATTGATAGAGATGAGGTAGCAATCAAAATGTAAATAGAACTTGGTTTACATTAGTGCCTAAGTTTGCTGTATAAATATATAATATATGTTTTTAGGATGCTGAACTCAATTTCAAAGCATATCTTTAATTCATGAAATGTTAAAATGAATTCCATTTGTGGCTTACAAAATATCGTGATTAAAAATTATGCTTTTTCTGAGCTGAACCAACTTCATAATTTCCCATTATTCCTGTATTGAAAGCTGAACTTCTTGCTTGTTCCAAAAGCATGGCTACTTTTTTCTAATAATGTGGAACAATGTTCAGTTGACCAATTACTTTCATTGTGCTGGCTGCACCTTTGGTAGATTCTGACAAACCCAACTTAGGTTAAAGACAACATTTCATTGTTTATATGTGCTTCACATATTTAAAGGACCATAATCAGTGGCACGTGTTGTACTGTTTCCAGTTATGCATTTATGGCTTGTGTGTGACACTCACACAGTGGGATAAAACTCCTCAGCTGCTCTGCCTTCCACAGGCTGAATAGAGGAAAGGGCACTTGTATGAACAGGGATGATTTTTACCTTACCCTTCTGCTCAGCTGTCTTAGATATCTCCTTCTTCTGGGTGTACAAAATTAAGTCATCTGCAGAACCTTAGATGAATTTCCTCCTCCCCAGGTGCCCTGATAATGAGTGCCAAGCAGTTACTCTTTGAGTTGTTGAAGAAACCCCTTGGGGGGACAGCAGTGCAAGAGTCCTGCAGACAGAAGCAAATGAGGAATTTTAAAAAGTCTGAAGTCAGGGGAAGTGTTGTCAAAGTTGGTAATTGGACAAACTGAGTTAATTTTCATTGGAAGTAGAAGTTGTCTTTAGTAGCATGTTACCAAACCCTGGATGTACTGATGAGTGTTATTTAGAACAGCAGTGAAAGCATCCATTTGGGCTTGGGAAGATAGAACTGTACTGAAAGAGGGTAGATTTAGATTAGATAAGGAAGAAATTCTTCACTAKGAGGGTGGTGAGGCCCTGGCACAGGTTGCCCAGAGAAGCTGTGGCTGCCCCATCCCTGGAAGTGTCCAAGGGCAGGTTGGATACGGCTTTAAGCACCCTGGTCTGGTGTAAGGTGTCCCCGCCCATGGTGGGACCTTTAAGGTCCCTTCCAGCACAAACCACCCTATGACCCTGCAATGCCAGTGCCTGTGGTGTGTGAYAGAGAAGTGTAACAATGTGCTCGTTCTCCCAGCAGTGACAGTTTAACCTGAGCAGTCTCAGCACAGAGATGAGTGAATGAGTGAGTAGCCAGTTCTCACCTCTGATGGAGGGTTCYCTTGGGTAAAGCTTTTATGTGGTGACCTACAAACCTCCAATTCAGGAGGCAATTAGGTGACTGTCTGGATTACGCCCTTTTATTCCAGGGCAGCAATCAGTTAATAACCCATCTACTAACATRTGAGAGATGCATACTCTTTCCCCTCATTTGCAGCACCTAATACATGTCTTATTCAAAAAACAAATATTTACAGTCAGATCAATGCATGAGCCTTAAATACATTACTGGAATGTTTACCCCAGGCTGGTATTTTTTTGTTTTCTCCAAGCTAACTGACCACTACCAAGACAATTTTAAAATGCTAAAATTATCTCAAAAGTCATGTGGGAAACTTTAAATAAAAAATGCTTATTTTGTAGCTAGGCATACTGTTACTAATGGCTACATTTAGTGATGGAGACTATAAACTGTAAATCATACCAGTGTTTCCCATGGCAGAGCAAGCTGCAATCCTGATCTGACAGTGCCCTTTGACCTCTCTAAGGAAGGCATAGTGGGAAGTATGTGAGGACATTATGCTTGATTAGTCTCTCCCTAGTTTGCCTGGGTGGGAAGATAATTGAAAACACAATGGACTTTGGAAATTGAAGGTTCTGAAATGCACTTTGCAAACACATGCAATTTTAAATCTTTAATGTGTCATCTATATCAGCAGTGGACATTGTCTTCATTACATAAATACAATTCTTCTGCTAATACAGTGCAAATAGGGGTTAGGCAGCATCTGCAGCTATTGTAATTCACACTTCAAACAGCAGTATCCATTTTATATTCTTAAATTCTGAGAATTAAAAAAGAGCTTGGAACAGAAGGACTGAATGGCTGGTTGATTTCACATTCTCTTATTTACAGCATTAAAGTTGAATTTTGACCACTAAGTGATCTTATTAAAAAAGCAAAACCAAAACAAACAAACAAACAAAAATCAGTATAACTTGAGGAGAATCAGGAACTGGGAACAGAAGGAATTTGGTTTAGCTATTTTAATACACTGCATCTATAAGCTAGTACCAAGACTATTATTCTGGATGTTTTCTGGTCTGTTGAGTCCTAATGTAGCTAATCTCCAACAGATAGTGCTGCCCAGGGTTCCTGTAAAACAATCATCTGCAAACATATTTATTAACCTTTGTTATTTAGTTTTCTGCAAAGTACAGGCCACCCTGCTGAACAGTCTACAGCATTTATTTACAATGCTGACTCCTATTAGATATCATTAGGTACATAATAATTATAATAATTATGTGCATTGCTTAGGCTACCCTGCTAAATAACAAGCACTTTTATTCAGAAGTCATAATTGCAGCAGCTAGACTTAAAATGAAATCTAATTAGATTTCAGTTCACCCCCTTTCACACACAATCTATATCCACTGTATAGTGATGAAATCTGTCCAGCAAACATTAATTCACTTAGCCTGAGAAAGTATTATCCCTATGGTCTGTCAGGTAAAAGTTAGCAAACACTGACTGTTTTGTAAATACAAAGAGTATTGTTGCAGGAGAATTTCAGAAATTTTGTATGACTGGTTGGAGAAGACATAATGCTTTTTCACAGAGCTATTTCTGTGGTAAACACACTGGGGTTCTGCAGCCATAGCTGCATTAGTGAACATACTAATTCTGTAACTCGATAGTGGGATATAACCTTGACTTTAACTGTTTCCTGAGTTTTGCAAATTTGATCTGATCTTCAGTGAAGCTGTAGTCTTCCTTGTGTGAAATTTAGAAAGTCTGCATTCTTTTGAGCAAGGAAAGGTGAAAACACAAACTTACAAAGTGAAGAAAGCGTGGAAGTGAAGCAATCTTTAAAACTACACAACCATTCATTTACTAAACCTGTTTTCTTTCAAAGGACAGAGTCAAGAATTAGCTGATACCTTCTCAACCTTAGCCACTTTCCCTGGTACCTGACTCCATCTGCACATACATACAAACTTTTTGCATGGCAGTAGCTGGCACTGGTCTTATTTAACCTATGACCACTGAGCATTTACTCTATAAGAAGTCTCATTAAATGATTGCAGTGAAAGTTTTAAAACCTTGGATGCAGCTAGGAAGGCAAAAATAGTGAGCGGAGTGGTCAAGGAACAGTAAAGAACAGATTCAATTCTGAACACATAAGAGGTTAGGATTTCTCGGGTCAGGGTTGTCTACAAATTATTTTCTCCACCAAGTGTTTTGGAAAAGGAATCAGGTTCCTTAAAGAAGGCTGTAAGTGAATTTGAGTTCCCATAACAAGTTGTTCAGTGGCGGCTTCTTGCCAGGTGGTCTAAAGGTAACTGGAAATGGTTATTGGTCAGCAAGAGCTGCGCTTGCACGTGTGAGATCTGCAGACTCTACTGTTCGGTAGAAGTTATGCCAATTGTGAGCATTAAGTAGATGGTCTAGTGTGGGAAGGGGGGTAGGTGTATTCATGCCGGTCCTCAGGATGTTTCCAGTCTGAAATCTATTTAGGGTGTTCTGCTAGGGCAGGAGGCTGGCCCATGGCAAACCCAGCTTCTCCTGGAGTTCCTCAAACCCCGCTCCAAAGCTGTCTGATACTTCCCAAACACTGAGCTGATTTCACACACCCACATCCCATCCAAGCCCCTGTGCTCCCTTCAGTTCTGCCTACCTTTCTGCCAGGGATCTCTACCTACTTTGTATAACTAAGTTTGAGGTTTTGAACTTGAAAATCTCTTTGGAGACTGCCTGAATTTAGCAACTTCCAGGCTCTGCAGGTGCTGTGGTGACATTTTGCAAATGCCAGCATTTTGACTGGCCATCTTTGATTGCTGGACTGTGTTTTGTGCCTTCAGTATCATCTTTACGTAGCTTCTGCTCAGTAGAGGGAAGTTGCAATTTTCCACTGCAAAACTGTTTAGGCTCAGGGTTTCCTTAGTTGCCCAACACGGTGCTGACATCTGTGTCATGGCAGTTAGAGTGCTACTAGTTTAATCCTAGCTTGTAACTATTAATTCCAGGCTGTGATGTCTATACAACACTTATCTGGGGGTAGTAACTCATCCTTCCTTACACCTCCGAAGAGAGATGCTGAAAAGGTTGCAGCTGGCCAGTCTGTGGGCAGTGTTGAGAATATACCTCCTGGGAAAGCAGTTCAGTCTATCTTTTCCCTGTAACTGAGCTCTACAGTAATAATAGCAGGTCTGACTTAACACTACATTGTTTTCTTCCTGATAAGAATCCTACTGCAGGGATAACTGCGTTACTATGGCTGATCTAAAAGAAACTGACTTTATTTCTGCAGCTACAATGAAGAGAAAGGGGTATGGGCACACACAAACACATACATAGAGATAGATAGATAGATAGATAGATAGATAGATAGATAGATAGTTCTCTGAGACTCTCAAAAGTTTTCAGCTACAATTTTAGAACCTTTCCCCCTGGACTATCACTGAAATTACATCCACCCTTCATGTAAGATTTCCATTTCTGTGCTTCATTCTGGTTGGCCAATTCTCTCATCCCTTAGTGATTCTGAGCATGCATAGCTATCTAATGCATGTGTATATCCACAGGCATTTCATTTGTCTTGGTTGAACTGATGAAGAAGTATTCATCCAGAAAAAGGTGGGTGACAGGTATTGACAGGCACCAAACATTAGGAAGGGTTCAAAAGTAAATCTTCTTCAGGAGTTTTGGAATGGTAATCAACAGCCTTTGAGTACCTTGAATGTTCACCTCTTTATTACTCCGCAGTGAAATGCTGTGCACTGGTAGGAATGTTGTAGGCTGGCATGAACCAAGTTCTTGTGATACCTGTACCCATCAGATATGCCTATCCACATTTATAAATAATGGTACAAGTGTTCAATAAACTTCTGGCTTTGGCAAAAGCTGTTCCATGCTTTTGTATCATACAATACTTATGATGAGTTATGGCTATTATAGCTTACATAACAGAAATCTAGAGGATTATTTTATGTATCTGCATTGATAAAGGAATCTTCAATCTAAAAATAAATAAAAATCAAATTCAGTAACTGGAATCTGAAATTAGACAAGCTCAGGTGACACAAAATGTAGGTTTCCAAAAGGGAGACATTGAACGCTGATTACAGGGACTGTCTAACACTGAAATCGTTGAGTGCAGAGTGTGAATATTTAAAAATGTCCTAATTCAACCCAAGCTAAGGGCATTCTCATACAGCATCTGGCCTGTGTTGTGCAGATGATTGAAATGTTTCACAAAGTGTGAGTGAGTGTGAGGCTGCATTTGCACTCAAAGAGTTGAGAAGGGATCTGAAGGGAAAGACCTGTGCTGTGGAGAGTCGCTCCTACAGGAGTGGTTTCCAGGTGCCTCAGTACCACTTTCCCTCGGGTAGTTGTGTCTTAACCTTACCAAGGGAAGGAGTAGTTTTGTGAAGGCCCAGTGATTCCAGCACAAGCCTCTGCACACTCGGGGAGGCACCTGGACGTGCCTGGGAGCAGTGCCTGCCATTGCAGATGCCAACATTCCTCAGTCAGCAGTTGTACAAAGGGACTTTAAACCCCTTTCTGTGGTCAAATCCATACTCTGTCACAAACCTGAGGGGGTTTTATTGTTTGTTTACTGTTGGGGCGGTTGCTGGGTGTGGACACCCTCCTCCTTCATCTCCCTCTAATTTTCAAGTCCTTTGACATTTTGATGGCTGATCTTTTGGAATGACAGGGCTTCTCTGGCTGGTTTAAGACTCCCAGGTGGTTTCACAGAACAGGGGGAACCTGGTGTAGCTGGTATTGGTAAATTCAGCAGGAGAGGCTGCTGATTCAGCAGGAGACAGTTACAAAAGCACGTCTGAGGGAAACCAGAGCGTTAGGCAATGCTGTCAAAAACAAGAAAAAGGAAGGACGGAGACAATCTCTTAAAGTGCCTGACACCAGTCTTGTTTGAAACTGGAGTGAGCCAGGCTGCTGAAATGAGCAGTGATGATCATGTAAATAAGGTCAAAATGGGGTCCAGCATCTGACTGGTAAGGTGTTAGTGAGACCCATCAGAGAGACAGCTTTTGTTCCTTTTGCAAGCAGCATAAGTTATTAAGGTGGGGTTTCTGTGACTACATTCGCTGGCAATTCATAATAGAAAAAGAATGTCTGAGTAAATCCCTGCTATAGGATGTTGTATGCAGAAAGAGTGCTGCTTCCTGATCTTCAGCACATTCTGGTAGCTTTGTTTGTTAAATATTATGCTTCTAGAGTAAGAAGTACCAGAACGTGGCACTTTCTGGAAGGAGTGCTGCACAAACAGTCCTGTGTGCTTCCACTGACAAATGTTGGAAAGGGAAGAAATTGCAAGACTGAGTGTGGTTTTGTACTTTTTGATATACTATTTCTGTATTATGAAACTCTGACCACGATTGGTATGTACCTCAAAATAATTTAATTTTGATAATGGAAAGTTAGAGCAAACTATCTCAGTAATGCAAAATATCATTAACAGGATGAGAATAAATACATGATAAACCTGGGAGCTCAGAGGGACAGCCCTCTCTCTTTCTTGTTGTTTCTATGTCATTATCTATACAAAATCATCAGGACTCCAGTTTTAAAATGGGAATGTTTTTAAATAAGCATGTTAACAGTAGAAGCACAATGAGAATGTWTTTAGAAATCTATTAAACTGTCCTAACAAGATTTTTTTTTTTGTGATTGTTTGTCAAATCAGCCTAAGGTTTTTGAAGTTCACTTACCTATAGAGGTAGCATAAATACCAGAACAGACCCTGTCACAGGGGCCTTTATCTTGATTTTAGCAGTAGTAGAATCAGCTTGGAGTGAAGAGCTTGCAGTTCTATATGTTGCATTTCCCCAGGACTGCATCAATCCAGGGAACTTATTTTGAGCTATGTCTGGAAATTATTGAGTACATTTTCAAATGCTCCTCTATTGAATTATATGCTTCTCCTATGGAACAGGTAGTGAAAAGAAGTAATATATATCCCTATATTGTTATGTTATTTGAATGTATAACTTGATGGCTTACAGAATGTTTTTCACAAATACGTTTAAAATAGTTCTGTTAAATATTAAAAGGGCAGAGGCAAAGCATGAGTCAAACTGGGTTAAAAAGTAGATTTTATATCATCAACACAACATACTCTTATATACAAATTAGTGAAGCATGTTCAAAAAGGGAAACTGATCTTGGTTTTTAGAAATTGGTCCCTGACATCTGGCACCATGTATTTCACAGCAGTGAAGCACACATCTTGCTCACCATATTCATAAGATCTCTGATAAGGTCCTTTTCCTTCAGTAGAAATTGTGGAAGAATACTTTGGTGTCTAGATAAATATTGGGCTTGTGATTTGTCTAACAAACTAAGATCCTACCAACAAAATAAAAGTCTTATTTTAATTTCTGTTTTCCTCTGTATACGTTGAAGCAAAAATAAAAGCAACTTGCATTGAAATGTAGTACTAGCTCAGATATATAAGGCACAGTGCACCTAAGAAAAAACGTTGGAAAAAAAATTATATCCATGTTTATGCTTACACTGTGGCAATTCTAGTCCTCCTCATGTTATTGATTAATATCAGCCTGAAATTTTTACTTGTTTTCTTTGGTGTGGTGTGACAATCACTGAGGAGTGATGCCTGCAGCAACACAGGCATTCTGCAAATCCATTTATTTTTGCAAGTGTAGGTACATAAGATCTTATCTGCTTAAGTTTACAAAGATTTTCTGAAGTTGATATAAATCATCCCACTGCAGATATTCTGAGATGTGTCTCTCGGTTAAAACCCTTAGTGATGCACAAGGCTTTAGAACCAAGCAATTATAGCAGGGAGGAAATCAGATGCTTTTCTCTTTTAAGGTGTGTAATTGATCAGTATCATCGTTTGCCACAAAAGTGACTCAGAGAGATGAAATATATCCACCTTCTTACCTCTTATACACAGACTATATCAGGCCTCAAGATATAACAATGTTTACAAGCTCATGCTCCTGTTAAGTGGACCATGCTGCCACATAGTGGAGGTCTGATACACCCTGTCTTCACCCATTTTATTATGTTGCATGAATATAAAGATGAAATAATGGGGCTTGTTCATTTATGTAATAATTAACGGCACATTTACACTCCCAGCGTATCACTGTTGATGTTTACTATTTGATCAAGTATGATGGATGCCTTGTGGTTGCAGATTCAGATTAGCATAATTTCATCACCAAGGGACCCATGAAAAGGTTCAATTATAGAGCAATCTCATTAATACCAGGGCTTGTTAAACTAATAGAAATAGACATCCCAACAGCTCTGATATGTATACGTGTGCATGGAATATAATTAATGGAAAAGTAACCCGTACCTGAAACAAGCTTGAGTGATACAATTACATGATGTACTAGGCTGACTGAGACAAATGCTGTTTTGTTAGCTCTGCTCGGAGAAAAAATGTCAGCAAAAATATGCGCAGACTTTCTCCCAAAATGTTAATAAAAGATTTTTCCTCTGTCTTTAAGTGATACATATACCTTTTTTTTTCTTCTTTGCTTTTTGATGAAAAACTATTTAACTTATGGTGTCCTTTGATAGGGCAGCATGAGAAACAGTAGCTCCCCACCTCCGCTTTATCATTATCCTCCTCATTTTTAAGCAGCCATTTTTCTAGAACTTGAGAGAATTTACCTCCAAACAAGAAATGTGATAGGGAAGTTTGTAGAATTTCTACTTATTGTAGCTGTGAATGTGAGTGGGCAGCCAGCTCTTTCTTTGGAGGAGCACAATTCAAATTTCTCAGAAAGGAGAATAGAAAACTACGGCAAGTGGCACCTGTCATTCATGCATGACAGGAAGGAGTTTGAAGTCCAAGCAAAAATCTTAGTCTTGCAGATTTTCTAGTGACAGACAAACCCTTTCCCTCAGTTTTTTAATCAGTTAAATACTGAAGCTGTGTGCAGAAACTCGTTTTTGAAGGCTAATTTTTCTGTATCAAGACAATTTTAGTTCTTACAATTTTTTCGTGAAAAAAATCAGTTTGTATAATGATTGCCATGTTACCATTTACTTACAGACACACCTCATTTGCACTCCCTGCTATTCCCACCATATGAGGGTGCACAGACATTCTACTTTGAATGGTTCAATGCACTGAATACTTTCCATGGTCAGCTGAGAACTTATCCGTAGCCTGCTTCCTCTCGTGTCAACAGAGGACATATTTTAAACACTCAATGCAAAATATTTCTTTGACTTTGACAAACCATAGTATTCTCATCAAATAGTTTCTGAAAAGTGCCTTGCTAGTGCTGATAATACCTATTTTAGGAGAGTCATGCACAAACAGCTGGATAGTCACTGTCATGAGCTCTGAACTCTCCACTGCTTTAGTATGTATGCAGCAGACTTTGGACTTTATGGGAAAATAAGTCCCTCCCTTGCATGGGACTCTTCAGCAGCAGATTAGGAGTCATGCACTAGGAAATGCTGTTAAAATCATTTGGGACAGGCTGGGTGTGACTGTCTTTTTCACAGCATCTCACTAGAAGATGCAGCTCCCTCATCCCACAATCCCTCAGAGACTTGGTGGCAGTGAAGGACATTTGGAACCAGCTTTGGCGTCACACCTTGCTCGCTTCACAGGAAGCAAGATGGGATGTCCATCCATTGGATGTCCCATTGACACCAAATGTTTGAGAAATGGTGAATTTCTCACTGTCTAACATCTTCTGTATTCAGGGAAGGCTTGTTCAGAATTCACTAAAGTGTAAATTTGTTAGTTCCATCCAAAGAAGCCCCATGAGCCTATTCTTATTTGACTTAGTTTATACTGCTTAGTAAGGAGTTTCCAAAAAACCATGAAAAGCCACTCTCCAGCAAGAATAAGAGTGTCAACACAGTCATGCATCTAAGAAAACTTTCTCTTTCAGGCAAAGTCTTGTGACACAAGAACTTTGGCTCTCAATGGAGGAAAAACTTCCAGATTTTGACACAATTCTTTCCATTATTTCTCCAAATGGCTTTAATTCAGCCTTGCTAGAAAGCCAAAACTGATCTCTGCACAAGAGAACCATGACTAAATGTCATTTAGCTTGAACCTGTGTGAAAAGCGGAGTTGGATGGTCACCACAAACACAAGGCTGTGAGCTCAGGGCTCTGCCACTGCTCTTCATGTGCTTTATGTAAAGCTTGGTTTACTTTTCCTGTCTCCCAGTGATGTTGGTGATTCAGATCCTTACACTGAAGTTGTTGTTTATGGTATACAGTGTGTTTAGGCACTATTTAAAATGAACAAACAAAACACACACACAATCCCCCCCCACACACACACCAGGGAAAATAACAAAATCCCTATGTAAATCTAGGAATACACAGTCTTTCACACTACAAATAGTGTGAATAGTCTGTCCTAGGCTGTAGTAGGACTGACTCTTTTCAATTGGATTTATTTCTTCACTGACCTCACCAACAGAATTTGGCTTTGTTCCTGCCCTTTGAATGGTGTCTGATGTCCCTAYGATCAAACTCTTAATCATTTAGTGCTTGTAAAAATCTTGCATGTCTGCAGAATGCTTTAGAAATGGTAAACTGCAGCAGAGTATGGAAATAAGTATTGTAGGCACGGAGAGCATCTGAGGCAACAACTTTTTGGCAACCATGACTAGCTCCAGTAAAATGGGTCCTGTTCAGAATACAATAACTCTCTAACAATTCATTGTTGAATCCCTTGTTTCCTTTGTAGACCTAATTTTTGCTTAAATTAATTTTTATGCTGATCTGTATATGCTCTGATTCCACCACGTGATCTTATTAAATCTACAGTGGTGCATTTTTTATCACTTCTGCTAGTCGATTTTTCTGCAATTTTAAACAAAATAACACAATTCCAAAAATACTTGAAAGCTCATGAATGACTCATACTGTAGTTCATTGAATACCATAAAATATTCAGTGACTCAGAGTCCTAGCACAAACCAAAGGTCCAAAAAAGACTCCATTGTTCACAATACAGAGGTACAAAATCTGAAGATTTATAAATCAGGCATTAGCAGCTATTCCTGCTTTTGGGGTTGACACTTGTCAAAATTCTAGCTAATCCCTGTGTGGATTTTTAAAACGGTGTAATGGAACCTAAAAATTTTTTAATGAAAAACAGTGTGTTTGCTAGATTAATTTCAATTTGTAATGTTGATTAGTTTCATGTGAGAGTGTAATGATCCGGACTGGAGGAATATGTGACACAGGAACACTGGAAACARTTTTCAAAGCATAAAGCAGCTGTGTTACATAGTTCTTCTACTCAGAATTACAATAGCAGTGGAGCTCACTTTCTGAATGATTCAGCTTTCATGTTTTGAACACCAAAAGCTTTTATTCTCTTGGGCAAACTGATCCCTACATAGTCCAATGATCATGTCTCTGGCTGAGTGGATTAAGTAGGAAATGACTTGGAATACCCTGATCCAGAACTGAGAATATCTGAGGAATGAAGTTCGCTCGAGCTTGTTTCCCATTGGAAAACAACACTTCTCTATGGGTTATGCACCCTGTCAGTTACGTTTATGGGTATCTTTATTTAATTTCATTATTCCTGATCGTTTAGTGCAGTATCACTTTGGACTAGCATACATCTACTGATGTGACTATACCAACAGGGTGTCATAAAGAAAAGAAGAACCAGTCTGTCATCTTTTAAAATGGTATCTTTACTTTTGAACACAGTGGCATTTTGAGGCATGGCCATTCATGCACACGGCTTTGATGGGTAATGTCCTTTCTGAAATAACATTGTCACTCTGCTTAGTAAGTCCAGAGACAATGTGGCTGGTGTTTAGGTGGTGATAACATTTGATGTGAGCTGAGGTTTTGATAATGACACAAAAATGGTGTTGGGAATCACGTGGCTGTTTGTTTTTCCTTGGAAGTACCTTTGGAGATAGAACAGGTGCTCCTTTTTAAGAGGACTTAGCATAACTGGGATTTGAGAATTTCATTGGAGGACTGGGGTTCTGTTTAAATCTAGTCTCTGGAGCAGATAGAAAATGGTAGATATGAGACTAAGTGGATATCACAGGAAATAGTAGAACTGTAACACTGTGTTACTGCACCCAGTAGAGGTGTCACTCCAGTAGAGCAGTCGTATTTCTTATGCAGAGATTTTTAAAATAAAAAATCGGCAGCCTTGTGCGGATGACTTTTAAATGAATCCATAAGCATTGATACATTCCCTTGCCAAGGTGCAATATCATTGATCACAACTGGGACTCATTGTTATTAAGGTTTCAACAACATTTGTATTAACAAGTCACCTTTGTATCGTAAAAAGGGAGAGGGTTGATAGGCATTAAGAAAACAGCTGCATCSTAGCGAGCAGCCAAGAGCACAATGGGTGTCAATAGGAGGTAAAACTACTCCCGCTGAGACAAGTGAAGAAGAAAAATGAAACAGGAGGATTTGTTCCAGCAGCCCTGTCTAATTGTTTATTCCTTTCTCATTCCATCCTAGTCACTTAAGGGCTATAGCTTCTGTCATGTAAAAGGAAAAATCAAACCTTGGGCTGCTTGGGGTTTCTCTCACTGTAAATGAGTGGAATTTGGGTGCTGGGAAGCTGTGGGCAGGGTGATGGCATGTTACCTTTTCCTGATTAGCTACAAGGCATTTACTTCAGATAAGTGCTGTGTGAGCGTAYGACCTCATAAGTGGCCCCAACCAAACACTAATAGTCTACTTTAGAGAGGAGATTAGGTTCCACTAATGGTGTCACAGCATGAAATAAGATGCAACATATTAACTGGGGGAGAAGAAGCAGGGAGGGGGGAAAGCTTGGAATAGAAAAGGACAGCTTAAAGGTAGAAAAGAACCCAGGGATAGCACAGGATATCCGTAGCTCCTGAATGGAAGCAGATTTTGCAGACTTCTTGTGCGGAAAAAATAATTTAAAACAATACTGCTGACTCCACTGTACCTGGCACGCAAATGTTTGGCTGTCCTGAGTGTGCTTGGCCAGTGCAGGAAGCCCAGTGCCCAGCTCTGTTGTAGCTGGGCTCCTGGGATTGGGGCAAAACTCATCCCCAGCAGCAGGTCCCTGATGGCTCCACGTTGTCCCACGTCCCTCTGGGTGATGGGGGCAGCAATGCCTTACTGGATTCATCATATTGGTTCTGGGAGATCCTAAGAGGAGGAACTCAAAGCATTGTTACTGGGAGTTTCACTCAGTGCAAGCTGACTTGGTCTTACTCCACTCAGAGGCCTCTGTCTCTCCTTCGTGGTTATACCACGAGCTGTAAAAGTGCAAATTTTTTCAGCACTGGAAGCTGCTGTGCTTCCCAGGGAAGAACAAGTTGGGCACTTCCCATAATCTGCAGAGAGATCTCTTATAACTATGAGATAAATTTCATAAACAGAACAAACAAAAAGGTTGAGCTCAAAAGCTTGCTGTCTGGTGAAAGGTACCCAGAAAATTATATTATTACTGTTATTTTGTCCACTTATGCTGAAGGAGCTGGAGCAACTTTTAACAAATTGGCCAACATTTTTTTTTTGTTCAAATGTACTTTCTTGGTTCTAAAACCAGTAAAATCTGGCAGAAGAATTTCTGCTCTAGTTTATACGATTTCTAAATTTTTGAAGCTCATCGCATTTGTTCTGGCCACATTCCCTAACAGGATGAAGTTAAATGGTTGGCTCATGCATGTGAAAAATGTGTTGGCCCTTGTCATTTCTCAGATTTTGCCATATTTGTCAAATGAGTCTTTGTCAAATGAACATAGTGAAAAAGTACTGCTGCAGTACCTATTTGAGCAGGGATACCTATGGTATCCATACTTTCTTTCAAGCCCATGATACTCCCATTAGAATCTGCTTTTACATGCTAGGAATCAGCCAATAAACCCTATATTGCATTTTCTGTATGCCAGCTGTCTTAACCCTACATGCAAACCCAGTGGGTAAATAAATACTTGAATTAGAATCTGATTCATTACAAAGAAATCTTAGAGCATTGTAAGGAATTTTTCAACTTATGCAATGTATATATGGTTTTGCAGTCTGAGCACAATTTAAAGTCCAGATGTAGTTTAAGAGGCCAGCATGAGAGAATCTTTTTCTGAAGGCTGTCTACTGACTTTACTGTGGTTTACAAGCTGAGAGCATGTGATTAACAACACTCTGGCTTTGAATAACAGGGCAATGGACTTCTCACTAGGAGACATGTTCATCTACTGAAGCACTGAGGTGTAACAGTACAGTGTTGCTGCTGATGTGGAGAAAGATCCAAGAGAGAGCTGCTCCTTCAGCACCATGTATTTTCAGGGAGGGGAAAGGTGTAGGTGCTGAACTAAAGCACAGATGTTAATTTCTGTTCCCTTCTCGCACACACATATATATATACATGTGTATGTATATATATAGACATGTATAAGTATGTACACGTGTCTACAGACTTATGTACGAAACTGTAAAGTGACAATCAAATAACAGATTTTTTTTTTTTTTTGAAAGAGCACATTAAAAGCACTGACTAATTTCAGGGTTGGGTTTGAGACAGACCTAAATGCATCCGATGCCAACACGCATCTGATGAAAACAGTCATGTCTTTGGAAAGATGAATGGTTGAATTGTGGTTCTTTGCATGGTGACAGGATTAATTTGGAATATGCCTTCTCTGGAGATGATACCACTCAGACTTGTTAGCTAAGAGAATTCACTTTCATCTGCATGAAAAGTCGTAATGTCAATTGCAGCTATCAAACTATTTTCATTAGATAAATGCCTCCTTCTGCAGGATTACACACCCCTCCATTTCCACCTCATTTAAGGAATCTATGCTTTGCTGTAGCTAATACTGTTGAGAAGTTGTATGTTTTTAAACGTGTGCTTAATTGCTGCTAATGGGACACTGGGCAGTTTCATGTGCCTACRGCAACTGCTACCTCGGCTGAGCTGTGTATTTAATGCATCTCGTACATACACTTGGTAGGGTTCATGGCATCCACAGGTTCAAATTCCCTCAGGAACACATATTGGTAGCTGTACTCAGAGGGCAGAAATAAATGCAGAGCTTCAGTTCACACAATTCGTAATGTGTGAGCAAGAAGGAGAACGATTTGATCTTAGTAAGTCCTGCTGGGAGGCAGGGAGCTTTGGCTTTGCATGGTCTGGTCCTGCTACCTGGGGACATGATCTGCTGCATCTCGGTGGGAAAAGAAAAGAAAAAAAGGGAGCCCACAAAGCTCCTGCTGCCTGGTAGCCAGCCTTCCTCCGAGGGACACTGAACACTCACGGACCAAGGTGGGAAAGAATCAGATTTTGCCAATTAAAATGCTCCAGCTACTGGACTGCAGCATAAAACCGAGTGAGGAGCACAATGGACTCTTGCAGCTGTCATTGCAGAAGTTATGTCCCACTCTAGTCATAACTTTGAGTTCTTGAGAGAGAGGAGCTTTCAGATGTGTCTTCCTCATGTCCCCGAGGGCCTTGGTGGCCAGTAGCTCAGGGCACTTAGCRCACTCTGTTCAGAGCACTCAAGTGTGGCAGAGCTGTCGGGCTCTTGGAGCAGTTTTAGAAAGCATCTGCTACTCAGCACTATTTTCTCTTCATGGGTTTTTTTTGGTGGTTCTGGATGCTTCCATAGGAAAGGATGTTTGTCAAAGTTCTCTGCTTGCTTGTATTGCAGTCCAGGCAACAAATGTGGCTGTTTCCTCTGGTACAGTACCACTGATTTAATAATGGTTTAATTGTCTTCTAATTTTCTTCTCAGCAATCCTGCTGTACAAGTAAATAAACTAGAGGCACGGGAACTGCTGTCAGACGAACACAGCAGGCTCTCTACGTGTAACGTGTAAGGTTCATATATTTCTGCCATTGCACCCAAATTTCATAAAGCAAGAGGATTAGATCATCATTCCTGCAGGACACAYCTCCATTCCTTATTGAAACTCCATTCGATAGATCTGCTGCAGGTCAGGAGCCGATCGCTGCTCCCGAGGCTGTTTGAAACACTCTGGCCACTGACCTCAGTTGTTACCACCCTCATTTCCCAATATGCCACAGATTTGTACTTACACTCTCTCTGGGAGCTGTGGAAGCTGCAGGAGGCTGGACGTGACATTGGCTCTGATCCCAGTGCCCTCACACGTGACCCCAATCAGCTTCGCTACAATTCTCATGATACCCACAGCGTTTCCAGATGGAAAGAGAAAAATAAATGTTATCRGCACAGTCCAAATGGAAAAGGGTTATTTTTTTTCATAGACAATCTCTGATGCTGATACACAGGAGTTATTAATTCATCTTTTTGTATAAGAATAGTTTCATTTGTTAGAACAAGGGAAATATAACAGGCTTACTTTAATTGTCAGATTCCTTTTTTTCCTTTTTAAATGGGGAATAATGCTAAAAGGAATTCTCCTTTATTTTTAATGCATTTTCTACTCCTCATCAAATCTCACAGTCTATGATATGGAAAGAAGTGGTCATTAAATCTATAGCTAACTTGCACCTAATAATGAATATTAGTTGCAGCTACACTAAAATGACAGTTGCATTTAGAAATGACTCCAAGTCACGAGTAATAATCAGGAATACTTTCTCTCTGAAAAGAGCTATAGAGGCACTTTTTAATAACATAGGAAAGGACATTTCACAGTGGTTGTAATTATTTGGCAATGTATTTTTGTGTACTTTAGAAATAAAACTGCAGAAATCCATTGGACATATTCTGTATTTGCATTGGTGCTCATGAGTTATCATTCTGCCTTCAGGGTGTAGATGTGCCCGGATTTATCCTGTAATCTCCCATGACTAAGAGAAAATTTTGAATAAATCTATTAAAAAAATCTTTGTCTGGTTTCTCATGAGATGGAACAGTAATTTTTAGAGCTTTTGAGGAATTTTGATTTCTACTTTTCTCCATCCCTGGAGAGAGAAGAGAACAAAAGGAAAATATTATTAAATTTATTTCTTATAACCCAATTTTTCAGTCTCTGTTGACACTGACATGTTTATCACTGTAGTTTTGATAAAATATTATTTTAAAATAGGTATTTGAAGAAATAATAATCACTTGATGTGTAATAGATATTGTTTACCTGCAATTAATAGCTTTTCCAATGTCTTCATCTCATGGAAACTTAGAATAAAGTAATTTGTGAACATTGAAAAAGTTATTTTACCCTATCTTTTTTCCCCATGGAACACCTAAATTTTGGGATATCAGATTATAAAATGAACACTGCTTTATGTCAAACAGCTTGCGGAAAATAAGTTCAATGTAGTCTCACATTATTGAGAGGAATAAGTGAACAGACTTGAACTTCACACCTTCACTCTGAAAAAATGTTTCTTTATGTCATGATAGGATGAAAAATTRGATACTGATATTTGCACTGGTAGCCTCAACATTGACACACACCAGGCTGGTCCTTAGCAGGACAGTTTTCCCAGCAGCACAGGTCCATCCCTCGTGTGCTGGGGCTCGTTTGAGGGCTTGATCTTTTCTCCATAACCAATTCAATATGTGCTGGGATTACCAAGAATGTATTGAATTARTAAAATCTGTGATAAATCATTAACCTAATTAACTACAATTTTTAATCAGCTGAGCTATCGTCAAACATGTTTTACAAATATACTAACAACACCTTCAGAAAAAAATTAGTTTATAGGTTGTAATTAAATTAAATATTTAATCTGTCATTGCACAAATAGTGGCTGGCTGAGCATAATATAATTATATTAATCACCCCCAAACCATGATGTAAGTAACTAATCAGCTCAAAATTAAAGCTGCTTTGGCTTCCCTATAAATTATGTAGTAGCAATCTCACAAACATCTTTCCAGACACTCTTTTCCCTTCTTACTGTCTTAGTAAATGTTGTGGACAAAATGAGAGATTCACATTGCAGGATCCTGAGCAGACCAGCTACAGGTGAAGTTTTTCTTTGATTCACTGCTTTCAAAGGTMCCTTAGAGCTACTGAGTGTTGGGGCTGGGAAAAGAGCAGTGCTTCTTGACAGTCACTCAGTTTGTCGTGTTCAGTCTTGGTAGGATAAACAAATAAAATGGGCAGCAATTGGAAAAAAAGCAGCTGTATCTCTTGCTTTGCACAACCCAGGATCTTTATTTGCAATTTACTTCTTGTTATAYAAGTCCCTTTGTGTCAGATCTTGAAGTTTTGGCCTGTTGCTTCATTAAAACAATCTCTGCCAAGGAGTCTCTTGCTTGCAGGAATTTTCATTGCAGTTTATGGTTGCAACTATGCTATACTGAGTCAAAGCTGTTTACTGAGTAAATACTGAGTGCCAGAGTTCACACATAGCCATGCACATGTGTAACTCGTACATACAAACTCTTTTGCTAAGTAAGACTAACGTTTAAAAGTTTTCAGGATCAGGGCCTGCTGATCAGTTTCTGCCCTGCTCCAACCCCTCCAGCCCCAAACCAGTGATCCAAAAAATAAGCAATGTGCCAAGCTGTGGAAAGCTCTCATCATCACCTCACTTTTTATTTAAGAACAACCAGATGTTTTTACTGCCAGATACATGCTAAGATTTTGATGACATGTATATGACATACAATAGCCAGTAAGGTTAATCTCAGATCTATACTCTTTAAGATACTCATGAGGATGGACTTCTGCACCTGCTGTCAAAGTAGAGATGCCTTTCCCAACTGCAACTCACCTCACAGCATGTTCTTGAAAACCTTTCACTTTTAACATATCTGCTTAATAAAAATGCTTTCACTGACAGTGAAAAATGGAACCTATCAATGTGTTACCAGCCCACATTTCCATTGCTACCATCTAAACTTCAGAGAGCCACTACACTCAGGGAGAGGCAATGATGCTATTACAGCCTGACAAGGGCATATTGAGATACTTGGGCATAGATTGCACAAATGCTCTCATAATTTTATCTTTCAGAATGGGCCTTGCAGTAGAGACAATTAAAAAGTGCTGGCTAACAGGGTATAACAGGGATCAGTCTGAGAGCTCAGAGGGCAAAGAGAAATTATGAGTGACCCAAAGGTAAATGTATTTGTATGTTCCCATTAAGGATAAAAGAAGCAACAAGTAAATCCACTACCAGAACCAAGCAGATTACAGTTCAGGCTGTGTTTCTAAAAGATGAAGAAAGGTAAATCGATCTTAAACTTCTACCAGCTCTGGCAGGGCTGTCAGCAGTGCTACCACCTGGATGCATTGTAGTTACGTGGGTCATTTCAAACACTGCAAGCTGTGAACTGTCCTAGCAAAACCCCCAACAACTGCAATTAAACAGTTTAAAATCCTAAGTCATAAAGAATAGACAAATAATTTTCTTTACAGTGTCCTGCTTAAGTGGGAGCTGTCTGGTCGCTCCTGCAGAAAGAAATGGTGCTCTTACAAGCTCATCTTTGGATAGTTTTAAAAGGAAGCACCCCAGGCTCCTTCATGCTTATTCTTTAGAGATGAGCTTGGATGGGTTAAGGTCTACTAAAGATACTTCATGGAATGCTAGATGGAAACACTGGGTATAGTCYCTAGGCATCAGCAGAAGCCACAGTAAGACAAAGGTATCTTCTTGTCATACTCCCTCAAAAAGGATATTACTTTCTTGCAGTCTAAATTTCAAATATTCAATTTTGGGAAAGGTTTTGGAGGAATGATGTTTTTGTTTTAATGAAGAATGGGAGGGGAGTAGGGAAGTCAGAACAGTGTTATGAGGACCTACCACTGATAGCGACCCTCTGAACTGCCAGTGGTTTGAGTACATGCTTGGAATTCAGAAGATGCAAATTCAAAACTGAGCAATGAAGGGAACTACAACTGGATCTCCAAATCCCTGACGGTTTCTTTAAA
This sequence comes from Amblyornis subalaris, assembly GCA_018881555.1. Taxonomy (NCBI): domain Eukaryota; kingdom Metazoa; phylum Chordata; class Aves; order Passeriformes; family Ptilonorhynchidae; genus Amblyornis; species Amblyornis subalaris. The sequence continues at coordinate 4,499,044 of JACAXG010000027.1, read as the reverse complement.
TCGCCAGTCTTGGCTCTTGCTGTCTAAGCCTAGCTGTTGTCGTGCCCCAGGAATCAGAATTTCCCTCCTTGGCCAGCGGCAGCTTGGAGCCCTGGCCTCTCTGCACAGACCTGGCGAGTGGGGGTTGGTGCCTGTTCTCTGCCCAGTCCCAGCCACCTGCCCCTCCACAGCCTGAGGCACCTGGTCCCAGCACAAAGTAACCTCTGCTCTCACTGCATAGTCTAAATTATTATCTAACCCACAGTGAGTTATAATATAGCAGTGATATATTCAGAGCTGGCCTGGCCTTTTGAAATGCAAATTACCAGTCCGGTAATACCTAGGTGCATTTGATGCTGCGCGAGAATAGCCAAATGCTGAGTCTGTCTCTGCAGAGCTGAAGGTCTGCTGTGTGCACTCCAGCACAGCTGAGCAGCACACACACAGAGCCCTCCAGCCCAGCCAGGCACCAGCTCCGGGTCCGCGAGGCTGCGCTTCCTTTCTCATGGCTCTCCTGCCTTTGAAGTGGAGCTGCAGCACGCTCAGCTGTGCTCAGCAGGAGGGCCAATGGTTTGAATATTCAGATTTCATCTTTGTTTATAGAGTGGGCTTTTGAGATGTAGGAATTCTGTTACATTGTCCCGTGTCTGGGGGAAGGGCTGCTGAATGTTAATGGGCCCCGAGGAGCTCCATCTCTTACCCAAACCACTGTAGGCCCCTTCTCCATGCCGGACATTAATGGCCACATGGACCCAGTGCATAATATCAGGTGCTTTTCACAGACCTTTTCAGCTGTGTCTCTGATTTTATTTCTGGTTGTTTCATACTGGCTGCATGCTGCAGCAGGCAATATTTAGTCCATACAATTTAACTGGTGCTGGTTTAAAGTTGATTTTGGTGCACTCTGGCTTTCTGCAGTGGCTGACACATACACGTGAAGTCTCCTTAGTTTCCATAAGGAAAAAAAGAATGAAATTTGATGACATAACATGGAAGCTATTGCTTTTCTAAAGCCYCATGTGCTTTTTCAGTGCATGCGTTACTCTCTTGTAGACATGCACATAACAGCCCAATTAATGGGTGGGTGCCCAGGAAGAGGAAGCAGGAGAGTATTTCCCTGCTCTGTCCTTTCATCCCATACTTCTACCAAACGTCTTGGGAAGAACATGTTTAAGTCTCACAAAACAGAAATCTGGAAACTGCCCTGAAGCCCAGGGGGCGGCTGCACCACTCCATGAGACGTGCAGCACTAGGCACGATAGGATTGGGAGAAGTGGGGTGTAGCTGCACTACAACAACGGATGCTGGGATAAAGGAATGAATCCCTGCCCTGTTTGTTCCATGGGGGACCCTTTCTCCCATGACAGAAAACTTGGCAGCTGCCAGTTGTGCAGAGCTATGTGCACAGCCAGGGAAGGGGCAGGCTTGCCAAGGGGTTTGTTGCCTGTCAACAGAGAATGGCACTTTGTGGACTGTGGCTGGGGTGGACCTGTGACTCCTTTCTGCTGCCAGTCCTTATTACAGGCCATGATCCTCTCCAAAGTTATTCCTGCCCTTTTCTTTCTCTCGTGGGCAGATGTTCCCTATTCTTTATCAAGCATTGATAAATGAGTGAGTAGGAACAGAAGTATTAACTGGATGAACTGTTTTAGCACTGGATAATTGTACAGTCCATGCAGCACAATTAAAGGTCAATGTGCTTCTTCCTACTTAAGGTTACTTTGTGTATTCGAAGTTGCACCTTAGACTTAAGACTTCCCTGCACAGCAGGAAGTCTTATAAATRAAGGAACTGACCTATTCTACCTCTTCCTACACCCTGGAAAACCCCTTTTTTCAGTAAATTGTGGTGCACTACCCATTAGGAGGTGCTGCACAGAGCTACATACAGTTACAGTGCTATATGGAGCGATTTAATACATTTGCATAGGGTGAATTCTGTGCCTTTTCTTACATTTTCTGTTTTATCCTATATGAGATAATTAAGCAGCCTAATGGGGAAGCCACAAGAGAGGTGCCATTTTCTGAGCATTGCAGCAATGTGGCTTCAGTGTCTGGCAGAGGGGCTCGTATTGAGCTAAGAGTGAATCAAGCACCTGCTATTAAAAGTAACACACTAAAGCAGTATTCCATCAATTTGCTGTTTGGGTTTTTTAATATTCATAAAAATATATTTCTTGAGGCAGCAGGGACAGCAATGAAAGGAAGGACAACTAACATCCGCATCTTCTCCATGTGATTAGAGTATTTGCATCAAATACTTTATTATGAAGGCTGGAGAACAAGAAAAGCACATTCAGCATCATATGTTATGGCACAATCCCTCTCTGGTAGAGCAAACAATGGGACCATTATACAAGCTGACATATTTTTTGTTTCTAATATATTCTGCTTCTTTGTGTCTGTGTGTGCTTAAATAGCAGGCACAGATGTACTGTTTCCAAAGGTCTTTGACTTGTCATGAGAATACTGTCTTTACCAGTAAAATAAATTGATTACTAGTGACAATGTTAACTATTATACAAAGAACACAGCTCTGGTGGGCTTTGTTAGATTTTAAAGAAAAGGTGATTATTTCTTCTTTATGACAGTTTGAAAGGTTTGCCATGTGGATATGGAAAGATTTTGCTCATGAATATGCAGAGGAATGGCAACAGGCCGGGGAGCCAGATCTTCAAATTGACCGTTGGCTGTGATTGAGTTAGGAGAAGAAATAAAACATGAGACAAACACAAAATATACAAAACCAGCATGGGAGGTGGTTGTTAAAATACTCAGTTGTGAGGATATTATGCAATATTATATTTGGGGTATAATATCAAATTGATGACATAGTTACAAGGAAAACAGTGCCAATGGGATGATGCCCAGTGCAGCAGGTTCACAGTAAGGCCACCAAATTCTTGAATAATGTTTATGCCTAGGGATTATCACTTGATGCTGTGACATCAGGAAACTGGCCTGTGACACAAGGCAATAGACCTTTCTTACCAAAATGTGTTGCAGTTTTTCTGGGAAGCATTCTAGTTTGCTGAAGAAAAAACAAGTAACAACTTATGCAGGTATTGCAGGATGTTATAGAGTGGACAAATTAATGAGAGAACAGAGTAAAAAATACAGCCACAAAACACCTGCTTGTTATATTACAAAGGCATTTCAGAGATTTTTCCTTTTATAATATGAAAAATTATAAAAGGCACACTTCGAGTAAGTTCTTTCCCTAGAACCTTTACATTTGTGCAGATTTTTGCTCTAAAACATATAAACCTATTCAAAAAGATATTTTTCTACAGATCTCATGTTAAAATAATTTGGGATCTTTTCCAAGCTAATTTAAGATACTACAAATATTTTGTGTAATGAGATTGGACATTATCCATTTGCTCCCCCTAGAAAATGTTATGAGTTCTCCCATGATTGCAGTTCAGATCATGCTGCTAAACACCAATTTAGAACACAAATCAGGCTCCTTGTTGATTGTAGTTCAATTCATGCTGCTAAATACCAGTTCTCTGATCAGCAAGATGCTGCTYGGTGGGCTGTGACCTGAGCCTCCCAAAGCCATCGATGCATAATTTTTACATAGGTTGCATTACTAAAATTAGATCTGTCCTATCAAATCAAAATTAAGGGTACAGACCTTGTCTGATCATACAGAAAGCCTTCCCTTTTATATTAAAATGGTTTTTAGTTAGTCATCTAGAATTAGATGGCAACCAGAATTAGTGGCAACTCTGCATTCTTTTGGCACATGTAATCTGCCTTTCCTTTAATTTATTGACTCTTGTTTAAATATCTATGACATCATTAATACATTTAATCTTCCTCCTGGTTAGAAGACTTTTTCTTAGATTAATTCTTTCTCAGGTTACTGAACATTTTTTGATTTTCCTTACTATTCGAAATGCTAATGGTTTTCACAATTGGTCTTCAGGTCAGAGTGAAAGAAAAAGACTCTTTCCTAAAATCTAGACCTCATGTCAATATCTTGCTGATGATGCATCTTTTTTCTGTTCTCTAGTGTAAAATCCTTCCTGGTGTTGCATGGCCATTGTTACCCCATTTCACATTATTTGATTCCTGTCGTTGCCCCAGTGCTGTTTTTCCCTGCCTGGTCTCCTGTACAGCACCTCCAGCCACAGCACCTCTGCAAACTGGCAGCAGCATTCTGTGAGTGCTCAGCAACCCCTCTTTGTGGCAGATTCACTTCTGAAAACAAGCTTGTCAGTGAAATTAGCGCCTGTTCCACCACGGGAATCTCTAGGAGAGAGTGTGAAATGTTCCTCTGTTCATTCCGCGATCGATGGTGGAATGTGGTGTGTGACAGAAGCTACTGGTTGTGAGGGTGTCTTCTTGTCAGGTGGAGGTTGTACATGAACAGATGACCACAGGCCAGAAATGTTTCACTGCCTCACCCACCTTCTGATAAGCCAAGGATCACTGAATCACAGGSTGTTAGTTCAGCAAAGAATCTCAGCACTATTTCAACACTCTCCCTAAGAGAGTGCAAAGCTTAAGTTTTGGAATGTCAGAAATATAAGCTCCCAGTGGACAAGAGCTGGGAGGCTGTAATTCTTTGCTCATTTTGAACCAAATTCTTAGTCTGTAGAAGCTTTGTTATACATAGTAGATGTTCCCCCAAATTTCAGTACAGTTCAAATTTAGAAAAACATCAAAAATGTGACTGTATTGGGGTATTTGATTTCTTATCCATGTCACATGTGTGGGAGAGGACATGGAGACTCCTCCACCCCCTCACCCCCAAACATTTATCCTCTTTAGGAAAAGGTTTGACTATTAAATTTGTGTAAGTGGGTGGTTTTTCAAAGGCAAATGAATTTTATAGTTCTCAGACTCTCTTCAATTTTCATGCTTCCCAGTCCTCACTTCCATATTGTTTTTAAAACTTCAAGTGAATTCTATTGCATTTTTATGGGCCATAGAGATACTTCCATATGTTTAGGAAGATTGGACTTTTGTATTCCTTCCAGTTCTCTGCCTCATCATCCTGTTCTTATTGTACTTGTCCAGCCTTTCTCAGGTGTCTCTCAGCCTGGTTCTTTCCTGATCTTCACACTTAAAACAGCTGAACTCCATCCCATGCTCCTACCTTATTCCTAATCTGACTTCATGTCTGTGTCCACTCTGCCTCTGTTGATTAATGTTCTTAAAAATACAGAATATATCATAAAGAACAGCATTTGGAAAGGAACAGGTGTCCAGGCAAAGCAAGGAAGTACAAAAAAATCTGATTTGTTTTGCAATCTTTCTGCACTTCTTTTCTGATTAATAAAGCTGCTTTACTCTGTATGTTTTCAAATTGCTGAGAATTTATTATACAGCATGTAAAGAAAATCTGCTCACTGAAATCCTGCAGAGAGTTAGATGAGACAGACCCTAAACTGAGTGAAAGATGGAATATGATAATAAACGAGACTGGAACCAACTTTTCTTTGTCATAGCAATTTTTAATCCATCCTTATGTATCATGTGGTCATATTTGTAATGAAAATATTCTCATAAAATAAGAAAAAGCATGAAGTGTTCATTCAAGAGCATCTACCAGCTGCATATACTGTATCAATAGAAAGACTGATATACCTAATCAGGGGTTCACATTTCAAACCAGGAGGCCTAACAGCTTCTGAGATATAAGTAAATGAAAATTCATGATTCTGTATTGTGCCCAAGAGCCAACTTTACTGCTATTGCCATATAATTATTTATAGCTGCAAACTATCAAATGGAATTGCTTACCACCACCTTACTGCATGTGGTAATTGATGTGAAGTGAGGCATTGCGTCCCCAGCTGACCCCAGCATCCCGAAAGTCAGATGGATTTTATCTAACTCAATTATGATTGATATTATCAAAATCCATGAAGCACGACATGGTATAARGGGCTTTCTAAGTGTATCTATTGATTGTTTCCCCGTGTCTGTGTGTGTGTGTGCATGTGTTTCTCAAGGCTGTTGCAATGGAGCTGTCTCTGGGGAAAAGAAGAGCAGTATTGCTGACAATTTCCACGTGTAAATATATATTTCTGACGGCTTAACTTGCCCTCATTGCCTCATAGGGATTGCCAGAACTTGTTCTACAAAAGCCTGGGTTCTCTGGCAAAGAATTTTGCTACAGTGAGAAAACTTGCCAATATGGTCGGTGGGGTTGAAAACCAAAATGTTCTGTGATCTGCTTAGCTGTGACTAGAGTAGAACAAGCATTCCTGTGTTCCAGTTCCGTGCCATTCCTTCACTGCATTGGGGCACAGCAGTGGCTGTGCTCTGAGCAAGCATCCAGTCCTACATACTTTCTCCTGCAGATGTTTGCAAAAACAGGCAGAAGGCTGGAGCAATGCAATACTCATGGCAGTCTTACTGTTTCCAGCAATCTGGGGTTCAGAGACAGCTGTTTAGATCTGCATCATCGTGTTTAATAATCTCTGATGGACATTTCTTTCCTGAATTTCTCCAGTCACCTTCTGAAACCACACATGATTTTAATATCCAAATATAGTACATAAGTCTGTTTTGAGAAAATAGGAAACATGTAAAGAAATATATATTTCTGTATATCTGGTGTTTTGTAACTTCCCAAATTGCTCCCTAATTGATATAGTATGAAAAATGGTGACTATTTATTCCTAATTCATCTTTTTCATGTTAAGGCATGTTTTTATAGACTTCTCACAAATCCTCCCTCGAGCTTTCCTGTCCTAATCGAAGGAATCTTATCTAATTAGTTTTTCAGACACCATTCAAAAATGTTGTTGTCATTATTATTTTTCTCAATGTTATTTTGTAACACCATGTTTGAGATCAAACACTGCAAAGTATTCACGAATCAGGGGTGCTGAGTATAAATAATGTTTTTTCCATTCCTCACCTAAGCATTGAGTTAATGTTTACTGTCCATAATTACTCTCCTACTTTGCTAAGTGATAATAAATTATTTAGGGTTGCATACTGTGTTTCTGGTTTGGGGTATTGTTTTCTCTTCCCTTCCCCCACCTGTGCAATGTTTGCTTTTGTCAGCATCTTGTCTCTTCAGCCATTCTATCACCAAGTTGCTCAGAGATCCTTCGCCAAGTCTCGGGCAGTTTATGTTTTCACTGTCCTGGGTAGTGTTTTACCAGATATTAAATTGTCATCAGGATGTGCAGACCTTCATTTTTCTAGGTCAGTTTTGAATATGTCAGAGCAAAGACCACACTACAAAGCTCTATAGGAAGGAACATCCCCTTCTCGATGAAAAACGAATTATTTAGTCATCATTTAGTTACCAACATGCAGGATGGGTGAATTTATATGCTAGAGAAGAGGTTTCACTGCTCTGCCTGCCCTTTTTTGATTTAGTTTTTACATTTTGTGGTGGCCTGGATCCAGCATAGCTCACTCAATAACAATTTTGGGAGTTTAACAAGGTATCTCCCTGGCCTGCTCTGTGGACTCATTTTGCGAGGGGCATCCAAAGAGTCGATTCTTGCACCATTATAAAATTCCAACAAATGAATGTCCAACCACTGGTCAGCTGGAACAGGTTGTCCTCTAGGGATTTGTCAGCTGATAGGAACATCTATAAAAAAGTTTTTTGTGAGGTTATAATGGGAAGTCTGAATAGTTGCTTAGGAGATAAGTTATAATGCCAGGTATTAACATTGTAGATCTTTTCATTCACTCGAGTAAAAGTTCTTGTTATTAGCAAAGTACACATTTACTTTCTTTCCAGAGTTTCTATAGTATTCCTTCTCTTTTTCACAGCCTCTTGGGTCTTTCCCAGTACTACACAAATCAGCCATGAGGCCAACCTAACTGGCCTGTTCTTTGCCTAAAGGCAACATTTGGACTACAGGAAGTTAGTTTAAGAATGTTACCCTCTTCCCTGTAGGAATATAGTTAGGAGATTGCAAACGCATCCATATTCCAGCTACTGCCAGCTGTCAGACAGCCCTTTTGAGTCCTGAGTTACTTGTAGCTGTTATAGTGTTCAAGGAAAGTTACATCTGCTGTTCCATCCTACCAGAGCAGTCAAACACCAGATCTCTTGAGCAGATGTGTCACGCCACCCTTTAATTAGCACTTATGTGGGAAAATGAAAAACAGTTGAAGATGGTGCACTGTAAGCAATACCTCCTCTTTTTATAGCCATCAACTTTTCGTGAACTAAAGAAACAAGCACCATTATTAGATGCTTAGAAGCATTATTGTTATTATTAGAAGACTCAATCAGAGTCTTCTCTATTATTATTATTAGAAGACTCAATATCCATTCCTCAACAAGAAATTCACAGAGCTGTGAAGTTTCTTGGTAACTGGTCATTCTTATAGAGATGTACATTTTCCTGATACATCTTGTATGAGAATAGCTATAGTGCACTACCCAAGACATGCTGACTGTTTTATGTTCCTCTCCTCAGGAAAGCRATATACTGCTAATTCTATTGCTATTGCTATTTAAATCCAAATGGATAGTATTTATTTGGGCTGTGTCCTCAATATCTTCCAAGTTTGCTTATCTACTCTATCAAAAGTTACACATTTTCCTTTTGCAAAACTTATATCTTACAAAAGAACTCTTGCTTGTGTTATTGTTGGGATTTTTTTGAGTTTTTTAAATGTTAAAAAATATTACCTAACCTTGGAAATGGATGAAGTTGCATTTCCTGACTTTGGTCATTCAGAGGCAAAAATTCCATCTTTGAGTGAGCCATCAAAGGCAAGATATCTATATCRCACCTTAATTTTGGCTCTAAGTGTCAGCCAACAAGTAGGCAACTGGGCATGGATTCTCAAGCACTTCAGCCCAGGTAACTTTCATGCTTCTGCTGCATCTGACATGGAGTTCACCTGCTAGTGACTGACCCAGTGTTTAACAGCGATTCACCACTGGAAATAGTCTTTGAAATTCATAAATTCAAGGCAAGCCTGGTTTATGGGGACTGATAATGCTGTATTAGTTGCTGGAAGTTAATGAGGTCCTGTGTTTGAGTACAACCAGATTAAAATGAAAAACGAACCACATTACATTCTGTTTCGACAATTATTATCACTTGGTTGTAATATAAATATGCAAATTTCTCAGCTTGAACTTTAACATCCTCTGTAGAGACCATTCATCTCTTTAAAGTATTAATTTAAGTTGTAAAAGGATCCATACATCATTGCATGTCATTTTGAAAACAAATATTAATCAATTTTACACTCTGAATTGCCACTGTGCAAGTGTAATGTCCATTATTTTGGAGCAAGTCAGTGGCAAGAAATTTACATATTCATTCTTGGCTTAAGAAATCATATGATAATACAAGTACAACACAAGAAATTCAAAAGACTTAAGACCTTATCATCATCTATTCAATGGCAAAAAGCCTGCCTTTGCATTCTCAATGCATTGGTATGCAGATTAGGAATATGTTTCTCATTCCTATCAGTATAACCTTGAAAGCTGGTGACAGCTGAAGTGTAGTCATAAGTTTTCTCTTCCAACAGAAAAAATAGAAAGAAAAAAAGGCAACAAAATGAGTGTAAAGGATACAGCAATTTCAAGTTTTATGATAAGCTTTTTGATAGTGTATCTGTCTACTTAGACTGTACTGTGTGGGTATGTAGGTTGAAAGTGTGTTATGTCTAGATTTAGCTAGAATTGTAATTGCAAGTACATCTCTGCTACTAAACTAAAGTTCATATTTCTAATATGACAGAGTTAAACCTGTCTTTTATTAGTTAACATTATAGGAAATAGTTGAAGGTGTTTTCATGTTAAATACTGTCAAGGACACAAATTTTTCTACCAGCTGTCTCCCAGGGAAAGGAGACAGTTTCCAGTTGGAAAGTAAGCAGTCCCAGGCAAACACTGTGCTGACAGCCTTGTCCTACTGAGATAGAAAGGAAGCAAGGTCTGAAATCCAGGTAGTTTCTTCTGTGGGAATCACAACAACTGAACTCTTCTTTTACAGTCAGAATTGAAACAGGCAAAGACAGAGGATAGGTTAAATGAAGCTTTGCTGATGGTCTAAGTCCTCACTCAGCAGTGGCTGCTCTTGCTCGGGTTCGAGAGCGTCAGTGATGAAGATAAATCCCAGCTAAAGCCAACGAGAATGCTGCTTCCACCTGAGAAAAGCAAATTGCTGTTCTGGATAGAACTGGAGACTCCAAAAATGCCATTCCTGAGCTCCAAGATGACAAGTGGAGAAAAGAACAGCAGTGCAGGTGTCCCCCTCATGACTACCTCATCTTTGTTAATTATACAAAACCAAGTTCTGACATAATTGGCCCGGCAGAGGTTATACATAAGCTCCCTCTAGTGGATTATCGAGCAGCAATTTATAAAAGCACATCATTTCTCGAACATTTTCTGTCACTCCATGGGAGTATGGGACTACCACATGCACCATGCTGTTCCATGGAGGGAGCTGTTGTTGTCTGWCCCTGCTCGCTGCCTCAGGAAATTCTGCAGAACAGAGCTGCCCACAAACCTGCAGTTACGACACGAGACGGCTGCAGCACTTTTTGGCTGGGCTTGCTGTTCTGCACTCGTTGGCAGGGTCAGCTTGATTGCTGCTTCAGAATACTGATGTTTCTTAATCATCTCCCTTTGTTTCCTGGTTAAGTGAATGGGTGAACACTTTGCCACACATTCTCTGTCAATCCAATATGTTGGGAAAGGAGACTTGAAGCAATACACACACTCTTTGTTTCATAAATTTGTCATTGTAGCATAATCAGATCATTTGCACTCATCCTGCTCTTGCGCAGGCTAATTTTATATTCCTGAAAAAAGACCACTTGGTTACAGTGCTCTGTCTCTCTGTCCCTCTGGGTGTTTGGTCAGACCAAAACTGCAAAGGCAATATGCAGGACACTTGTGTTCCTTGTTTGCACAGTTCATGCAGGTCACAGGATAATCATAAAGAGGACACGTGCAAGTGGCCAGATTAAAATGCAACAGTACATCAGATATGTCAACTGGATTTAGGATTATAACAGACATGTAAGCAATTAGGGTATTTGCTAGTTCAAAATACTCACATGAATGAACCCACATTATCTTCTGAAAAGCATAATAATATGTAATTGCAGTAACAATTCCTCTTCCATTATGTCCTAGACATCAACAGTGTGTATGTTCTATAATATCCTGCACAATTGATTGCAGGCAAGCCCTCGGTAAGAGAAATACTCCCAGATGTGGTAATGTCCCAACACTGTGGCTGCTACCTAATATTAAAGAATTACAGTAGAAATGTTCCAATAAGAAAGTAGAAGCATTTCAGTTTTTATGTGGCATAGATTGCCACAGACACTGCCAAGCAGCTTTATAGAGTTCTAAATCTTCATTCAATGCCCCTTTACATCATTTGAATGAAGATTTAAACCTCAATAAAACTTTCTGAGTGCTTGTGGCCATCTTTGCTGTATAGTAATCAAAGTGGGGTACAAGCAGACGGATGCACTGTAGTGCACCTAATGATGAACACTATATCTAGTGACATTTTCCTTTGTAAGATGAGTTTCCTTAAAGGCTATTTTCATGGATGGTGCAGCAGTGCACATAGAAACAGGCATTTATATCCAGCTTTTATGCAATCCTTTAAAAAATTGCTTTGGGTGTTGTGAGGTATTTTGTCGCCCTTTTTTCACCCCCGTGTAATGTTTATCTTCTCTATAACTATTTTGAATTAATTTCTTATATGAAAGATATTTGGGGAAAAAAAAATAAAAAATAAATGAAAGCTAATATTTAAAGGGTAACTTTCCACAGCATTACAGCTCCATTTCCTTGTTTACTTATCTATCTCCAACTGTAATTAAGATATTGCAGTGCAATGAGTTGTGGCATTGAATTAGAGGCTTAAATGAAAATCGGCTTCTAGTTAAGATATTAGCTGGGAAATTCAACACACGCTGCTGCATAAACTCACACACAAGGTATGACCAAGTGGACTCTGAAAGAAACTTTACTGTGAGAACATGCCATTGATAGAATGTATGTTTTCTTTCAAAAGTACAGACATTCATTCAGGAAACCTTTGAAAAAGAAATAGCCAGTCAGGGAATCGTGGAGAGGATTTGGTATTTGCATCCTCCTGCAGAGGAGGGTGTGGGACCATTATGTGGGTCTGAGCTTCCACAAACTTCCACAAAAGCAAAGTACAACTTCTCTCCTGAAGTTTAGACTCCCACCACAAGGTGTTTCTTTCTCATTATGTTCTTCTTTACATCAGGGTTTTCTGTTAATGATTAAAGTCTCTGAAATCGCTCTCCTTAAGCAGTTACTTTCAAAGAGGTATATGTCTGGACCCATAGAGTTCTATATTAGAAATGTGGTGTAGAACCGTCTCTGTTACCTGCTTTTCATGGATACTTTGGCAACATCATTCTTCCTACTGAAAAATACTGAAATGCAAATCTTTATTGGTAGGGCTACTAAGAACACAATGTGGGAGCTACTTTCTGTGAAGTATACCATTGTTTCTGTGTAATCCTTAAAAGATAAAAAATAAAAAATATGAGAAAGTACATCTTATTTATAGTAACTGAGGCTGCCAGCACTTTGTAAAGCAGTAGTGACAGTGAGAAAATCAAGCTCCGATTTTTTCCCCTCATTCTTTAATGGGAATTTTAAAGAAGGCCAAATGTGGAAACTGCTCAGCCCATCTCCTCTTGGCAGTCAAGATGTTTCTGGTTCCGAAAAAGCCAGCATCTGACCTGCAAGGTCAGTTTCCTGCACACAAGTTACCAAGTTACTCAAGTTACCAATGCATCAGTTACCAAGGCACTCAAAAACGTCTTTCTCACGTGCCCTGATGGAGGTGTTCCAGCTTTTGTAAAAAGATTTCAGGTTTTACTAAATCAAACGGAGACAAGCTGATTGTTTGGCCTTGTTTTGAGGGAAGTTATCTTATTTCCAGTTCCTTTGTCAAGAGATGCAAAACTGGAGGAGCTCCATAGAAGAGAGACCCTCCTCAGAGCACCAGGGTGGGTGCCCCTCTTGGACAAGAAGGGGCAGCAGTAGCACATCCTTCCCCCTGCTGATTATTGGGTCAAAAAGTTAACACATTGACCTTAAGTCAAACTTATTCTTTCAAGTTAAATTGAACCATAATTTTCAGCACATAAAATGTTGGCCCAGAAGATGTACTGACTCCAGTGCTGATATTCCAGGAGATGGCACCTTTCAAAGAGCACTCCCATCCAGAGATCCTGAATATTGTCTGTGTGTCAGTCCTGCACAGTCCCTGGCAGTCAGCCCTGCTTCTCCTGCAGGCAGAGAGCTGGGCTAACACCTAGGTCTTGCCCCAGTGGTGAACCAGAAGCCTGAGGCTGGAAATGGAGCAAATGGTGTTCTCAGTATGGTGTTGAGAAGGAATTGGAGTATTCCATAGTTTGTGTTGGCTCCCACCGAAACCTAGCAAGGGGATGCCCTGCATCACCCACTGAAGTGGGTTTCTGAGGAAAATCCTCTTATGTAATGAACAGGTTCGTGGCAGCAGTTTCACACAGCTGAAGAAAAGAGAGCCAAAAAAGTATGAAATATGTTGCTAGTGATTAAACATCTTTGTAGCTTCTGTGTTTCACATTTTTAGTGTGTTGCAACAAATCTCAAAACCAAAGATTTTCCCAAAAATAAACTCAGACAAGCCCAAACTCCYCAGATTTCTATAGATACAGGGTTTGGATAGCAAGAGCAAATGAAGGCCTTGTTCTCCAAAACACCATAGCATTATCAAAATCCGCAGAGTTATCTCAACTTTCACCAGTGGAAAACCAGGCCTGAGGCTTTAGTCTAGAGATTTGCAGCTGAAGGATCAGAGTAAAACTCAGAAAAAAAGGTATATTTCCCTTTTGGGTTSAAAATGAGAACTGAGTTTAACATAATTTCCAAATGATTGATCCCAAGCAGTAGGTTAGGAGGGGGATGTTTTGAGCAATATTGTCCCTTCCTCTCCCTTGTATTTCTTTGTAAATAACATATTACCTATATTAAGGTAAACTGAATCTATTAGACAATTACCTAAGGGGATTGTGAAACTGGGGTCTGCGTTATAAAGCAAGTGAAGTTATGACAGCTGTGACCCCAGAGGAATCAAGGCTGAATAAAGACTGTCTCCATTGCAGACAAATGATGATAAAGTGATCCTTTTAGCCAGCAGTCAATGGAACCTGACAAGGCCAAACCTCCAACTAATGAACAGCCCAACCTTTGCTACCAGGGAGATGTACTGAAAGTTTAATCTCAATAAGCATCAAAATACATTTGGCCAAACATTTTTAACAAAAGAGTGGCATGTATCATTAAATGGCCGTGAAGTTAGATGAGTGAGGAGGAAAATAGGAGTATGGGGGTGTATGTTCTTACTGTATCACAGGTGCACAAAATTGCCTTGATAGAACAATATCTTATTTTTCTTCTAAAATTGAATTTCAGATGGTACCTACGTCACACAGACCTAATAATACAGAAAGCAATTGTCTCAATGATTCCTATTAAATCTGTGCATTTCCAGATCCTTATGGAGTAATGTCAGTTACAGAACAATGTCAGGCTGACGGACGCAGCACAGCGTTAAAGAAAAAAAATCATGCACACAATAGGCCAGCTGCACATTAATAAATATGTAATGTTTGATTAAAAATATGGATCGTATTTTTCCCCCCAATTGCTGACTACCCCTAAGGCAGAAGATGTGATCTGGCTCCCACTGATGGGTTTATTTCTTGCTTGCTTTGAAAATACAAACTAAAATGTTTTCCTGTCCCAGCTGTTTCCCATTGTTCATGTTTATCAGCTCAAAGGGTGAACGGAGGAATAAAAAATACGCTCGCATTTCAAATGTGCCAGTCAGTCAATCTATTGTTAAAAGAAGAAAGCCTAATTGTCTGTGCTGGCAAACTTCTTTTTGGTGAATGTCCAGTTTTTAAGAAAAGCTATTCAGCTGTGCCATTTGTTTAATACATGCATAAAAAAGCACATAAAATCACAAGTTTTCTGTGGGATGGGGGGTGGGGAAAATCACATCTCTAAGTTATAGCCTTGAAACACTCAAGTGGTGGCCTAAGTAGCAGTCCATGGATTACTCTTTTGGTTCTTTATTGACTTGAATGAGTGGCTAGAAGGAATTTTCACGGAAAAAGAGCTAATGCCCTAAAACTGAAATTTGCCTCCTTCTCCAGATCTTACACTTTGCCTCTGTGACAGGCAGCATTCCTTCCACGTTGGTTCGCCAATGCGGAGGCGAAAGCCTTTTCCAGTCATATTCACAAGAGTTTTATGTTTTAATTTAAGCCACTCCTATGCTTCATTTCTTCAGACCCTCATCCTCACAAAAAATGGGAATCAGGATGGGGAGAGAGCAAGAASTACTTTCCTGCATGGGAGAATCGTCCATTTGTCTCCAGCTCTTGTGATAATTGTGCAGCTCCATCCTGTCTTTGATTGGCTCTCCAGCTTGTGCTTGCAGTGCTGCACTTCCAGCTTTCCAACCAAGCCCAGTTAATCAGAACTGACCCTCATTTTATGCCATGTAAATGAGCAAATATTTAACTCACAGACTACTATATTCACCTGGTCAAACAGGTCTGTGTTAGTCCATCTTTTGATGGCTAGTGCAGCTCTTCTTTGAAAGCTTTTTGAGGAAAGGGTCATCTTTAATTCTTCAGTTGTACAGCACCAAGTGCAAAACATTCTTAAAATCTGAAAAATAAAAAAAAAATCATTAATATAACAAATTACTCTGATGATTTGCTAGGAACGTCCCTGTTTTTCTAGGTTTTTCTTCTTTTTCATGGGGGAAGAAACAAGTAAGTGGCATTATCATCCAGCTATCACCCCCTTGTGACACTAAGATGAGATGTCACTCACAKCAAATTGTACAGATCTTTCTTACATGAGGAGCTCAATAACTCCTCGTGACATCTAAATTACCATTCCTGGGTGTCTGGGTTAACACCTCACAGGAATGAATAAGGCAATAAGGTAATTGTCCCAAGTGCTCTGCAGTTCCAGGTAGCTGCTTTGGTCGTCCTGGGTCCATATTTGCCTGGAAGTTTGAGAGACAAAAACTTCCTAAAACTGGGAACTGGGGAAGAGCTACCTCACTCACTAAACTGAGGACTTGGGATTTTTCTAAATCTGCCTTTATTAAAAGTTACTGGCACATATCAAGTTACTTCATACTGGAAAGCACAGTGAACGCCACCCTCACCCACCTCCCATGACCAGCCATTTCAGAAACATCATTGACAATTAATTCATTGATTTTTCAGGATAAAAATTAAAGAGAATTATTCCAGAGAAGGCAAAACCGGAAAGGAGAATTACTAAAAAACTCCATTAATATGCAGCAGGTGGAAAGGAAACAGTCGGGGAGAAATGAGACATGGCTGAATTGTAGCAATTTATTTGGAGGATTTTTGTCATTGTCTTAGGGACTTCTTAAGCAAAATACCAGGTACCCAGCTCYGGAAGGACCGTGCACCCTGTGACCACAGGCCTCAGGTGAAGGCCCCCCCAGGGGACAGTTTGGTGTCCAGAGAAGCAAACAGATGTGATGGGAAGGAGAGCAAGAGGAGCCTGCAAACTCTCCTGTTGGAGCACAAGCCCTCTGCAGTTCTCCAAGAGCTCCAGTGTTGGAGCTGCTGTAAACAGATTCAGCCCCTTTCTGTTTGTAAAAATTATGGAGAACAGTGTTCTCTTCTATAAACCATTCATGCTGCCACAGCTGGACAGCATGCAACAGTGAATTCTGGAGATGTACAGAGTAATTTCTTTAAACCCACTATTCATATTCAGTAGCTTCACTATTAAATTGTAGCAGACTTCTCCATTGAGGATGAAGAAATATTTTGGCTTAAATTCAGTAAGTGATGATCTGCATAGAAGGCTTCAGTTAGCAGATTACGATCTGTTCATCATATCAAATCTACCAGATGTGGGCAGTTTTTGCAATTTTGGGGTTTTTTTCCTAGGAAAGAAACGGAATTAAAAAAATAACAGCCTAGAGTGCTATGACTCTGAATTGACACTTAGGGCCTGATCCAGTCTTTGCTTACTAGGATTTCTCTGCAATGATATGGTGACATAATGTTAGGAAATTCCTTGAGATCTGATAAAGCACCAAGCAGTGACTCTCCTGAAAACACGAGCTCATAATTACACTGATTTATACTAAAACTCTGGATGTTGCTGGCTGGTGATGTTCTAGCAACAGAGATCCAGGGGCGATCTCCGCTATCCTGTGATTTGTGCTATCCCTTGCCCCAGGCAGTGCAGACATGAAGCAAGACCCGATCAAAGCGGAACCAGGCTCTTCCCGTGTGCTCGGGCCCAGGTCAGCGAGGAGCAAATTGTGACTCACATTTTAGCCAATACCATGCATGTGAATGTGCCTTCCCAAATGCAGCAGAGACCCACTGTTTCATCACATGACATAGCAAGTCCACGAGCTCAGCAAGCGTTGGGAATGGCCACTTCTCCAGCGCCGTTCCAGCGCAGGCACTGCAGGCACAGGCACGGAACGGTGAGCTTACACCATGGGGCGCTTGCCAAAGCACAGAGGAATTTGGTAATAGTTACTGTTTAGTAAGKACTTGGTAGCTATTTTTAAGACTTGACTATTCCAAAACTGCCCCACAGGCAAAAGCCCAGCTCCCAGTAGGAGCATTCCAGGGTAAATCCCTACCTGAATAAATGGCATCTTATTTCAGCCAGGCGCCAACTGTTTTCCAGTAGGGGAAAAAAAATTCTTTTTCAGCTGATCCTTCCTTGGTTTAAAAGAATATTTATTCACAATAGTTCTTCCTTTAATTTTTTTTTTCTTTTTTCTTTTTTAAAAGGTAATTTCCTCCGTATGAAGCTTTTCTGTATTCTTTGTCCTTTGGGAGACAAAATAATTGGCAAGACTTGGCAGAATTAGTGATATTCTTGAACTTTTAATTGTCTAATGTCTTAGTGTTCGAGATGGAAAGTCAATACATTATGATGTCCCCCAAGCCAAATTAATATAATGTTAAATGTGGTGGTTTGAAACTGTTTGAAATGCTTGTTTGGGATCCTGCATATCTACATCTAGTGATTCAGAGGCCCAYAGCAGAGGGGAGTTGGGTGTTCTGTCTCCTTAGATAAATCTTTCTCTTCCTGGCTGTTGTCTGTTTCCACTCTGTCAGACCTTGTGGCAAAATCTTCTGCTGTGACTGATTTTCCGTCAGGGCCCAGAGATTTTCCAAGAATTCTGAAGGAGGCAAGAAAACACCATGCACTGATGAACAGACCACATTTAATATATCTTTTAAAAATTATATTTAACAGTTTATTTTATAATATCAACTTCTTTCAAAAATAGTGCTTGGTACAAAATGAGGTATTGGCCAGATAGTTCAGGCATTATTGTATTACCATAATAATTCCCTGCATCCAACATACTCTCCATGTCAGCATCCATGTTATCCACTGTACAATCATTTTAAACAATGAAGTTTGCACCCTGGAGTAAAACTTTGAATTGGATTGTAATATACTATAAATAAAACACTGTGACATCTTTTTAAAATTTAAAATATGAAGTGCAGCATAGCAGAGGACTTTCAAAAGTAATTAGCGYTAATGCAGCTCTCTTTGAAATCAGGAAATCTGTTTTCCTGTGGGTCTGTGTCATTCCTGGTTTGGAAGACAAATTCATAGACTTTTATAAAATTCAGCAAATGAAGCCCATGTTGTGCTTTATATGATTTTCCTAATGCCATCAGAAAATACAGTTTTCTTATAGGCTTGTGGACCATCTGTTAGATACAAAATGCACTGAGGGCTAAAAAATTACTGTCTTCTCTTGGCCTCTGTGGTGCTTTCCTTGTAGATACCAGGCACTGTTTTGTTTTATGCAATATACTATAGTATCTTGCAGTAATCAGAACAATTAATTTTCTCAGAAATCACAGCCACGCACCCAAAGCGAAGACTTTTGGCATTCCATAATAGGTGTTATGTATAGTGGGTGTCAAGAGTTGCCTAGATATGCTGATAATGAGCCATACTTTTGAGGAGTCATAATCAATCATTCTTCATTTAGAAAGTCAGATCCATCAGCCTGTCATCAAAATGTCATAACCCATTGATCTCACATTGCCATCAAGGAATCTTGACTCTTATTAATGGCATTCAGTTACGCCGGTAACATCAGCAATCATTTTATCATTTATGATAATTTTATCATTTTAGTGGTATCATTTAAAACACTGAAGTTAGTGACTAAACCCATTCATCCTTTCCTTAATGCCCATTAATAGTTACTATTAATTCTAAGATAGCTGTTTTAAAACTTCAAACAATTTTAGATCCGATATGATCTGTGGATGGAAATAAATAAGAAAAAACACCGGTGAGTCAGAAAGAGCTGAGCGGATTGGATTCCCTTCTGGGGGTCATTCTACCTCTGCTCTCCTAGCTGGTGATGTCAACACAATCTTTTAAAGAAGTTACTTCCTGTTATCTCACTGCTGCCCATCTGTTATTCCTGTATCTCCCGATGACATGTCACCAGTGGTAGTGACAATTTCTTATCCACTGCTGTCAGAAAACGAATAGCTTAGGAGCTTGGAAACAAATTTCAAACTAAAAGTTGCTTTGAAGTTTGATCTGCTATTCAGTGAAGCACAGTGTAGAAGAAATAGTAAACATGTCAAGATAAAGGGAGGAAAAAAGGGAGTGAGAACAGTGGAGCAGGATAGAGATGAGCTGCATTTGCATACATTTCCAATGTGCCTTTCAGGCACAGATACTTAAGAGATGCATAGCCCTGTTGCCATGTGGGATTTTAATCTGTGGTATAGGAGTAGGGAACATACATTGTCTTGTTGAAGTAACTGTTGAAGACAGAGACTAATTTTTTTATTACTGGGACATTTTCTGTGATTCAGGATTTTACAACAAAACTCCTCCAATACGTAGGAATAGTCAGGACTCCTCTCTTAATATTAAAAAGATTTGTTTCCATTTTCACTTTAAACTTTACAAACCTAAAATTACAATACGATTCTGAGAAAAACATGGTAACAACAGAATACTATACAACAACATCTGATTTTTTCAAACACATTATTTTTCATAAAATCAAATCCCCGTGGAAATTTTCATGCTTGATAAACAGCTATTTCCCAGTAGGAAAGCAAATGGAAATTTTTACCTGGTCTAATAATTGCAAATTAACTGGGATTGGGTTTGCCAAGTCCTAGGAGCCCACTCTTTCCAGCCAGCTCCCTGCAAGACTCCCTCACAGCAACAAGTTTGTGGAATCAAGCCCTTTGTTTGGATCAGTGCTCATCCCTTCAGGCAGAGCTAATTGGCTAATTCAATCACACTGGCTATTTAATTAATAAGGAAGCCCAAAATTCCACATGAGATGAAAGGATGAAGAGCCCAGGAATGACCCTAGATAATAATAAAAGATAATTACAACCAAGAATTGCATTATTCAGACTTTGTTATTGACATGATAAGCACTGCCATATGCCAYGCAAGCTGTGATATGCACCCTACTGCTCGTAGGTGCAGCAAAGCTCTGAGGTGTCACTGCTCGCTGTGTTTCAATGCAAATCTGACTTAAGGTGAAGAACTGAATTCTGTGAAACCAGAAAAAAGAAAACTCTCCAGCAGTAAAGATGGGAAAGCAGCCTGCCCACTTTGTTGGCTGTGTTCGGGTAGAGCAGTAGTACTTGTGAGGCCACAGATTAATTTTCCTGTTTAGAAAGACCAGGGATGTGAATAAACAGATCCAGCTTGAGGACATCAGGGTGCTCTATGGGGAAAAAACCCCTCTGCCATATTATTATGTTTACTAGTAAAAGTAGTGCTTTATGAAAAAAACAACAGGATTTTTTTTGCAGGATCTACTGGGAAGGGGATGGGGGACTACATTGATTTTAAAAGCAGATTCCCAAAATATGAAACAGAAGTTTCTGCAAGAATGAAAAATTTCCACAGAAACGTTGGTTCTATTTCATTTACACTATGCAGAGAAGTGTCTGCTGCTCCCAGTGGAAGCCATATGTAGGGGGTGCCTGAAAGAGCCTGGGCATGAAGAAAAATAACAAGACTACATCATCTGCAGCACCACTTTCCTCCCGAGTCCTTGAGTGCTACTRCAGAAAGACAACCAGGTTCTTGGGAACTAGATTTAGAAAGTGGAGAGAAGATATGGGCTTAATTTCTGACTCTGCCTTGCACTCCTTGTGGCCCTGGGGCACACAGAAGGTTACAGTGGGTCCAGTTCTTTCTCCTGYAATTTCTTTTATCTCTTCAGACTGTGCATTCCTAAAGTAGAGACCATGTCTTCATCTGGGTATAGYATAAAAAGTCCCCAGTCTCATTAGGGTTTCTTAGTCAAAATTAAAAGTTTTACAAAATATTACTCAATTCTTAAAAGAGTTCCTGGGTTTTATTGCTCATTAAAAGTCCAAATCTGAGAAGGAAACTGATTTGATTTGTAATGAATGTAACCCTTCGGTAGGATCACAGCTGTAATGTTACAGAATCAGTCATGTARAGAATAGTCACTGGAAGAAAACCTGCCTTCTTTTTTTTTTTCTCTTTAACCTCAATAGAGCAGTTCTTTTGTTAATTACAGTTACTGCACACTGTGATATTGAAGTGCTCTGTTCTCAAACATATTCTTATTTATTTTAGTCCTTTTTTTCCCAGGTAATGAAATGTCAGAACCCTACTTTTTCTGGTTTTGTAGTATGTTGATCAAAGTGACCTTTGCTTTGCGGCAGACACAAATCAATATAGCGCTCTGCGGTATTTGACAGATAAAGGTGCAACATATAATAAATGGCAATCACTGACAAGGAGAGCAAGAAAATACCTGCCAACTTCAGCTCATACCGGCAATTTTCAGACAATGCCACATGTTATGTTCAAAGTAAAATTCATTCGTCCATCTAATAACAGAGGTGGGGGATATTAAAGGACTCAGTTTTGTTAAAGAAATGTTTCAACTCACAGTAATAATTCAGAGTCCAGTCCAGGTCTACAGTGGTTGGTTGCAAGTAAAGTTATTACATTTTGAAGACAGGTTAGAAGAGCAATTTTCCTTGCCATAAAGGAGAGGACACACAAACACACACACACACACACACACACACACACACACACACACACACACACACACATCCTCCTTTAACCCAAGAAATGAATTAGTAATTATATTCACCCATAATTATATTGACACAGTCTCTTATTCTTTCTCACACACACACACACACGAATTGTCTTAACATCCTGAAGCTGCTCTCCAGTGCAGTTTCACAGCTGAGGGTTTGATTTTCTCATATTCTTCCAAACCTGCTGATAAGTTATATACAAATGGAATCAATTTCTATTTAAATGCTTAATTGCAAGTAGTGTCAGCAAAGTATCTGCCAGAGATTTGAAGTGGCAGCTTCATCCCGCTCACTGTAAATGAAGTTTGTGAGTGTTAGGGTAAATTTCTCTTTCACTGTGGCTTGTCTTACTCTCAGTAACACAAATAGCTTAATGTAAGGGTCTAGCTCAAATCAAAAGCAGAGCTGGATTTCACCCACTGTAATGAGTTGCACAGCAGACACACAGGCACGGCAGCCTCCAAGCAGCCTCCTGGCAAAGCACGGAGGAAGCTGAACTGTGTGAACCAAAACATTTCCCACCATGAGAGAGCAAATACAGGACTGAGTCTTGTAGCCTGTAGCCTCTGTAAGAGGAGCAGCAGAGGCCAAGGCACCCCGCACACGGGTGGAAGTCTGGGTGTTTCAAATGGAGGGTCTCATCCTGCCAGGCAACCTCTCGTTGTATTTCTGATTTCTTATGACATAAGTGTCTGTCCATGGAACTGCTGGCAGGACCTTYGTAGTGAAGATGCTGTGCTTTGTTTGGGCACCTGGAAAGCACTTGTATTTTATTCTTCTCATGGGAAAGTATTTTTGTATTATGACTGAAAGACCCTTTTATGTATCAGTTGTCCACAATGCGTGTAAGCTTACGAGTCACATTTGAGTGCTTATTTTCACAAGTGTTTTGTATGAAGTTGCTGATACACTTCAGGCAAAAAAAGGCCAATTCAAAACATACTTGTGGCTGTTAAGAGCCATTTGATGTGGTTCAATGAAGACACACCTAATTTACGAAGCCCAAGTGTCAAATACGTACGTGCAAGGGCAGTGTGTACCTGCTAGTGCATCATACCTCACATGTGGAAAACCTCAGACTGAGAGGATTTGTTAACTTTAGATTAATATTGTCAGGATGTGACCACTTATTAGTACAGTTCAGGACTAATGGTCAAATTCAGTGTTGAAGCTTGTGGCTGAGCCTGAAATGTAAAGCCAGCTGGTGTTCCAAAAGCAGAGCAGCCTGCAGAACGGGATTGCAAACACAGGGTCACTTCAACATGTGACCAGAACACATCATCTTGTACCAACAAGGAAAGGCAGTTCTAGGAAATAAATGAAGCAGYCCAGAAAATGGTAGGAATCTTTTTGATCTGCTCCAGACTATTTTTAATTTAGTGAAYTTTTCATCACCTGTCCTGCTCTTTTTCAATAGAAATATTGTGTTACATTACTTATATTCAGTCTTTTCTTCTAAGATAATACTATACAAATGAGAATTTATCTCCCTCTGGTAACTACTRTGCCATTTTTATACTATTTTCTCACCCTTTCTTTATGAAAATTGAGTTTATCTTTGCTCTTTTTTTTTGACAAAATATTGAACAGGGAACAGATGTTTTTTGTCATTTGTCTGCAATAATGCCAGACATTTTCCTAAGCTGCTGAATGCATGATTAACCTTAAACTGATCCTGCTTCTGTGTATCATTTTTCCTATATCCTGTTGTATTAAACTGTACCAGTCATTACCTGTGAAGCATCATGTACCCTAGTTCGTGTTAACCCATTCTGAATTTCTCACACTCTCGAGCTTGTGCAAAGCACATATTTCTATTATCCTTATACATTTTGCCACACAATATATTTACTGAAATCAGTCACTTAGTGGTGGTCTGTAAGGATTTATTAATAGCTGACCTCTCCAGCCTGGGAAATGCAGTTATATAGTGCAGCGAAACTTTTTCCTCATAGAACATGCTTGTTATTTCAAATGATGGTTCCACACGAAGTTATCACAGTCTGGCATGTTGTCAGGTAATTGACAGCTATGAAAACACCACATTCATTCCTCCCAAAGTTSCATGCAGTGGTTCTGCTGCTGTAAAGTGTGGGTTTAGCAAGCAGAGAGTCCTTGCTAAACCCCCCTCATAACCTTGCTGAGGGGGTTGTTACCCCAACTGGCAACTGCTCAACTGTGAGCAACAGATTTATTACCTGACATAATTAATGGCCTAGATAGTGACATTTCCCATATTATAGACAATCATGAATTATGAGCCCAGCTGCTAGCCTTCTCATTCACTGAAATCGGTTGATAAATATGTTTATTCGAAGTCAGCTTGGCCTCATCCATTAGAAATATTGTTTTTCTAAACATTACATTGATTTAATTTAACTCTAATCAATTTAAAATGGTTCTGACAATTAACAAAAGCTTCAAATATGACCTTAAAGTAATAGGATTCATTAGCTATGTTTAGGATTAAACTTATCCTAATAGGGCTATTTTTCTTCTGAGGGCATGTAGTAGGCCGACTGGTGGTCAGTCAAAATGAAATCAATTATTATAAATTATACAGTTTGGGTTGATTATGTCGTGCCTGCTAATTTGTATAAATAAGGACCTCAAACAATAGAAGCCATTTATTAATAACTATCTGTATCCCAACCTGTATCGCACTTTATGCTACAGCTGCAGGATCATCTGTTACCCATGAAGTATTATATTCTCTACTGCTAGGCATATATGCTAATTAAACCCATAATTAATTGTAACAGTTATAGTTAAAGTCAAAATGCTGACAGCCTTTTTGGCCTATTATTCATGGTAATCAACTGAATCAAAAGGCAACATAATCAACAATTCCTGCACTAGCCAGGGGATCATAATACAATGGCAGCAGCAGTGACAGCTGGCACCCACAGGTCTTCGGGTACAATGGGAAATATAAACCTCTAGAACTGAAATGCCTCAGTATGAACGGTGCCCATTGTTTTTCTGAGGGAAAAGAGAAGTATAAGTMGTGTTTAAGAACTGAATCCCCACTGCAATGGTTAACAGAAGTGCACAAGAGCTCCAGAGAGCCCACCTGGCCTGCCTGGGGTGCCGGCAGCACCCGGGGCTTGGCACCATCCCTCAGCGTCCTCTGGCTGTAACCCCTCACCAATCCCTTCTCCACCCACAGCAGGGATGGCTTAGATTAGGGATGAGAATTCTGGAGAGGGTTTTGGAATACCAAGAAGAGATTCCGTTGTCTCTGTTCTCGTTGAACGTGTGTGTGCTGGCCAGCGGGCAGTGCCCGGAAGGTGTGTGCTGCCCCTGGGTGCGTTATGTGCAGAAAGAGAGGACGTCCTGTCGGCCCGGGCGGGGGACGTCACGGTTCCACATGCATCTGTCTGCGTATCAGCCTTTGAACCCGTGGGAAATGCCTTTTACTTTGTTCCCAGACACAGTGGTGATTCCATACCCACAGCAGCCCCRAGAGGACAGGACGGAGAGAGGAAGGAGAAGGAGACTCTCTTGACTGTCGTCAGCAGAGATCCACACACACTCTTCTAAGGCTTGCTCTGGAGCAAGTGTTCCGTGTGGGCACAAATTTGTGTGCCTCCGGAGGGACCTGAGCTCTTCAGGCTGCCACCAGCAGTGCACATGGGAGGAAAAGCCACATTAGTGGCCCCTTTCAGCAATCCCACCTCACAGCCCAGATGAGGTGCAGTGCCAGAGGGGCCCTCTGAACCTGTTGCACTCACAAGGTGCATATCTCTACGTAGGTTTTGCCCCACTTTCCTCCTCAATTTAAAGCCAGTGAAGTCATCCACCCCTGCATGGGGCCTCAGATCACAATCTCCTTCTGAGCCGTTCTGGTCTGGCATGTTTGTRGCTCATAGCACTGCTCGGCCAGCAAGTTTATACATACACATCTTGGGATGTGCTGCTGCTTAAACAAGGTTAGCCATACTCTCATTACTAAGATTTACACTGTCAGTTGCAGAGATGCCCATCCAATCCTATAACACAAAAATTTATGGGCATCACAGAGAATTTTTTATTGTTAGAGCTTATATACAATGTGTGCCCTTAGTGACACATTTTTAAATAAAATATATTGTACTAGTGATTTCTAATGCTTAAAATAAAATAAAATAATAATCAACTTTTAGCTACAGTTTCCCCCTGGTTATTGAGCTGAACTTAATGACTGGCTGAAAAGTATTTGTCAACACAACAGCTGGAGAGCAACACTTTCTTGTGGCTTTATGTCACAGCATATGCCAGCCACTCAGAACATGTGATAATTCAACTGGAGCTGGTACTACAATAGCAGATGGGTTGAAGCATTGTTATTCTCACTCTAGCTCCCAGCCCTTGAGGGATCACTAAATAAAATCAAAGCAGATGGACCATTACAAGCTCATTTGTGTTCACTACAAGCACCTCAACCTCCAGTTGTGATATACTGCACCTTTGTATAAAATGACATGTATGGTAACATGGCCTAATGAAAATAGCATCAGACTTGGCAAGTGAGGAATGAGACTGGGAAATATGCACAGATCTATTTATCACTGAGTTCTTACCTTGCAGAAAGGGTTCATTCCCATCCCTCCCCCCCAATGTTTATCATTGTATTTCTCTCCATGTTTATAATTTAATTTCCTCACACTTGTCACAAGAACCAAGAGGYGCTCGTTGGTTCTGGCTGTAGGAGCCTAGCAGGGCTCCCAGCCTCTGCAAAGGGTGATTGCTACTAACAAGGAGTGCAAAACTCATTCCCACAGACCCTTGATAAATATGCTGATCCAGGTGGCCCACAGGGGTCAAGGCTTTGAGCACTCAGTGCCACCAGTGTCTGCAGGGACCAGGACACCCTTGTATGCTCCTCAGCCTGCTCTTGCCATGAGGTGCTCCACAACTCTGCACTTCTGAGCTTACAGGGAACTTGGTGCATAGAATCAACTGCTCCACTAAATTCCAAATTTTTTRTCTGTGAGGTGCGAGTCAGCATCTCCAAGCAAACTCCCAGGGCATGGGAGGCAATTGCTTCCRGAGGATGAAAGATATTAAAACTGTCACTTTCCAGAGGAGGATCCTTTGGGGTCTACYGGCAGAGTCAGAGTTTAAACTGAAAAATCCTTCGTGCCATCCTCAGCAGCCCAACATGAAGCCAAGGGCACTCCCAGGACCTGCTTAGAAAGTATCTTCTGAGCACCTTGTGGAGCAATATACCAACAATATCACCTGAAGGCTCTGTCCCATGGTTCCCACCCTGGCCATCCTGCTCCAGGGAGCTCCAGCAAGATGAAACACGGCAGGAAAGCTGTTGCCTCCCTTTATGACAACTGTGCCTTCTCCTCATCCACATGGGTACAAACACACACCTGTGCCTGCAGTTAATGACAATTCCCAGACTAAACTCCTYTCAAATGTGAGCTTTTTATATCTGCATGTATCTCTTTTTTTCTGGCTAGTTTTAAACAGCTTCTGTGCCATACTGCAGAAACAGCTGCATTCAGGGCCAAATAACATATACTGTAAACTTAYTCAAGGCTTTGAGAGTTCTGTTTTTTCCTGTATAAACAGGAAAAGTGGAAGTAGACAGTGTTGGGGGAAAGTTAAATGCTTTTGGTCCTGTTTGCATGACAGACCCGCACAAGACTATGTACCTTTAACAAAAGCTGCATGGGTCACCCGAGCACCATAGTCCCCTCATCCAGCTGCTGCTGGGCTTCGAAGGGCCAGAGGGGTGCAGCAGTGGAAAGTCACAGAAATCCCTTCCTTGGGGTTGATAAATGCAGTTGAACTTCAGTGACTGCAATACCCAAGCCGAAAAACTTGTCCAGAATCTTCTGTGAAACAGCCTCCTCCTGATTGTCTGAATTGTATAAAATGATGAATGGATCAGCTAATATTTCTCACCGTACCCAGAAACTGCAGGGCAGCTGGACAGTGTCAAGGACAGTGCTTCCAGGGAACATACTGTGTGCAGCTCCTGGCCACATCCTGCCTTGTTTGTTCTTCCTGAGCACTTTCTGTTCAGTGTAGTGACTCATCCTCAACAGTGAATTGGTGAAACTCTCTCAGAAGCACGTGTGGGTCAGGTCAGGCATCAGCACTGCCTCTTATCTCCTGGCCAGCTTTCCTATCAGCCAAACTAATTGCTAAGATAATTCTGTTTCCTGCCATCTATTACAATAAATCAACCACTGTAGCTTCATTGAATTCTCTGCCAACTGCTGCCCTTGAATTTCTCAAACTGTAAGGGGGGCAGGGAGGGAAACCTGTACTCTTCTAAATATAAGAAAGTTTTAGATAAACAACTTGATATTCTGGGCAGTGCTGTATCTCCTCAGCCCCACATTAATGGTGTGCCAGAGTCAGCTCGGGTTSAGGCAAACCCAAATGCATCAATCACTCCTTTAAAAACACGTTTTTTGAATAATGTGACCCCGGGTGATAAAGCACATGTGGGTAAACCCAAACATGGTGAGGTGGCACAGGGAGATAGAGAGCACGAGCACTTTCAGGAAAGAGACAGAGTGAAATTACAAGAGATTCACTGTTGTGGATATTGAAGAAAGAAATAAAGGCGTTCAAGTGAAATGGTAAGTCTCTGACAATTAATTTCGAATAGGAAAACATATTGAGGCTAGACGGAAATTGAAGAAACATGCAGCCCCAAGCATGCCTACTGCAGGAGCAAGAAGTCAGGGGCAAAGCAGTACTAGGATCATTCAGCTTTTCCCTATGGCAATATCAAATACTGGGAGCAGCAGTGRTATTACAATTCACAGCCATATTTAAAATTAGAAGATAACCTAGTTGATACACTACCTATATAGTTTTGTTCGGAATAGATGTTTAATAATGCTTTTTTTTTTTTTTTTAAAGGGACCTCCATCCCTCATGAAATTTCAGTATTGTCTTTTGAATTACCCAGAAGATCACTAGTTTTGTAATAGCTCTGCCAGGATAAAACTCAGCCTGTCCCATTTAGGTTACTGAAGGGAGCCAACTCCTCAGCAAAATGGTTGGGTTCATTCRCTCAATCATTTGGCAGTAGGATGTTTAAAAATAATTGCATATCCCCTCCCTATCTTTAAATATTCAGAGGAAAAGTCACAGAAGAACTGATAATGTAACAATAATAATGAGGCTGAAGAATACTATTATCGTGTGAACTCATATATCCCTTGGTTTCATTTACATGTTTAACAGCTGCTTGTTTCTCGATCATAGAAAGATCATTACCTGACTTGTAAGAAGAGAGGGGAAGTCTGTTCACCTTTGGGCAAGTAGCTCTGCATTTATTAATAGTTATTGCCCATCTCATTATACATTTAATTGCTGCATTATAATTTATTTATTCATTGATTTATTGTAATAGATGAGTAGAAACAAAATTACCTTTGCAAATTACTTTGATAGGTGAGAAGTTTGCCTGGTTAAAAATGCCCCACCATGCAGTGTGCAATGTGAGATGTTACCTAGTGAATAACACCTTCACACACGAGCACTAGCAGAGACAAACTGGTCTCATCACACAGTGAAGGTAAATCCAGCCAATTTATATACTCTTTAAAAAGAAACATATATACAATTGTCCTTACATTCCCAGATGTCTCTTTGCTTCATGGAACAGGGAATCAGCTGAAAAATGAAGGATAAAAGGATGGAAAGCGACTCAAAAGTAGAAAGCTAAAGGCAGGAAGTTTGCAGAGTTCGTGGTGAAGCCAGGGCTGCCCTGCTGTCCGTGGGGCTGGGCAGCTCCTGCCTGCGGCTCGGGGCTGTCCCCGTGCAGGGGCTCAGCCACTGCTGCAGCACCAAACGGGGCAGGGGAACCTCTAACAGCACCAACGACCAAATGGGGAAATGGGGCCACGGAGAGTCAGGCAGAGCCAGAGATAGAAAATACACGTGGAATTATTTCCATTTTCAGTTATTAATGCATATAGGGAATAGCTGGACTCAGAAAAACTCCAATTTTTTCCTTCAACTAATTAAAATTAATGAATTGATAAAATTGATTAATGAGTAACAATATCCACTATTTCTGTATACACAGATAGACCAGCTGCAAAACTTGTCAGGTAGGGCCACAAAATGCAGGTTGGTTTTTGGTGGTGGCGATGGTTTTAATTTTGTCCTTAAAGCCGTGTAGGGCCTGCACCAGCTCCCAGGGGCGGTGGGAGTCCTGCAGTGTCCGGTTCCTGAGCTGTCCGGGAGCAGGATGCTGTTGGAGGGGCTGGAGGGAGGCGAAGGTGCCGCCCCACGCCGGGCTCGGCTCCCGCGGCTGGACCTCTCCTCACGGAGCACCTGAAGGATGTGACTCACGCTGGGCTCTCTTCTGTGACACTTGGTTCTGCAGGAAAGTTTTTGCTGTGAAAAATTACTACTGGATTCGTGTCGCTTACAGTTTTCACCAGCTTCCACTAAGCGCTGCAGTTGCCCTRTGATTTCCTTGGCATTTTGCATCCCCCGAGCAGTCTCTGCTCGAGTCGCTCAAACAGAGGCACGGTTTGGGTCCGGTTTTCCCCGACGGGCGCAGAGGCGGTGCAGCGAGGCCCGGCAGCTTGGCTGCGCTCGGGCTGCGGCACACGCGGCCAGCCCAGCCCGCGGGCAGCTCCGGCTCCGTGAACCGGCCGCGGGGTCGAGCACGGGGGAATTACCCCCGCCTTACGCTTGGAGCAGGCCGGAAATGTATAAACCTGTGACAGCTTTCCGCGCACCTCATGAGGTGAGGGCAGAGCGGTTTCAGAGCAGCCCCGGAACGCCGGGCCGACGGCAGCGGGGCCGCGGCAGCGCCAGTCCCGACTGCAGCGGCGCAGCGCGCGGCGAGCGCAGCCGGGGCGGGCACTGCCCCCGCGTGGCGCCGGCCGGGAAACGCGCCGCGACACCGGCATGGGCGGGCTGCCAGCGGGAGCCAGGCGGCCTGCCACACCCGAGGGCTCGGCTGCAGCTTTTACGAAGCCGAAGGATAATCTCACCGCAAATGAAAAACTCCGTTTAAAAAAAAAACAAACAAAAATACCCTTTACACGCTGCAGAAGCAGGTCTTTCCTAAAAATACATTTTGCATCTATTTTTACAWGGGTTTAAGTATTTTCAATGAGAGAAAGATTTTAAAAGCACTTAAATTGACAGCTTTCCTTTTTCAAGCCTAGGTCAGACTTTATTCAGTATTCTTATTACTATTTTTATTTATTTATTAATTACTACTAAAGTACTCAGGAAAATTTAAAAAAAAAGGAAACCTAGAAATACAGGACAGGAGTATTTTTCTAGACAGAGAATGCATATGAAGTGGGGGCTATGGATTCAGCAGTGAAGCTACAGCATTATCCCAGGAAGAGCTGCTCACTGGGGTTAGTAAGGTGGTGTACTAAGCCTTTATTTCCCCCCCCGGGCAAACTCCAGGCAGCTGGAGCTGCTCTTTGGTCATTTTCCCTTACAGCACCAAGTACTAACTGGTAAGACACAGTAGCATTCTTAGACCTGATTTGATATAATACAATTCCTAAGTTTCTTAGAAATGTTGAAGAAGCACTAACAGAAATAGATACACATAAATCCTTCCATGAGTACACAAAACAAGCTAGTTCACCTTGTATTAACTTTCTCATGAAACTCCCAAAACTCCAAGCCCCAAAGAAATTAGAATAGAGCCATAAGAATAATATTTTTAATTAATATTAATACAGAAAGAGCACATGGTACATTCCTTTCCAGCAGCAGCTCATTCAGCTCTACCATTGGAAAAAAAATAAATTAAGGCTAGTTGAGGGCAACCTGATCCAATGGTTTCTTTCCCTAATGCCTTCTTGGAGACAGCCTTGTAAGTTTAAGAGACTATTTGTGCACAAAACATGGGATGTTTATTTAGCAAAACATCAAGAACAGATAAAAACATGCTTTGTTACAGTGCTAAAAATACACAGAGCTTTTAAGCTGCTTTTTACATCAGCTGTTTGGAAACCACACCGCTCCAGTGTGCCTTGGTATTGTATGGAACAGGCAAGTGTTAGGGATCGTGGTGACCACGCTCAGCTACTCAGTGGAGCATAAAGTGCACGAGAAAAATAAGTGCATTGAAATGAACCATTTATGATCAAGAGCAACTCTTGTTACACATAGTACTTGCTTAAAATGGGAATCTCACAGGCTGTTTAGTACAACACAGTACCACAATTTTCAAGAGTACAGAATCAGTCTCACAGATATTAGAAAGACCTTTACTGAACATAGATTTTTTTTTTTTTTTCTCCAATTATCTCACCCACCCAAAGACAGGCCTTTTGATGTAACTCAGGGTGGGGGTTTGGGATTGGTTTGGAGTTTTTTTGATGGTTTTTGTTTTTTAATGTGTAAGGCATCACCTTTAACTAACACCTTTTCTCTACACCCTCTATGTCCAAAATAAGCAAGGATTTAGTGGCACAGTGATTTGTTCCATTTTGAACCCCTATTTCTAAAAATGTTTAGCAGAGTAGGCAAGGTGCATGGGGTAAAGGTTTGCTTCCCAGTTATAAGACTTTATGTCCTATGAAACCTTACATCTCTACACAGGCTGTCAGGAACCATATTGTCTATGTATAATTTTCCTACTCACAGGTTAAGGCCATTGTTAGCAGTACTTATGAACCAAACGATGAAGCAATGATCTAAATGCTATTAATTTTGGGGGACATTTGCCATTATAAAGAAAGAGAAAATAACTGATTGGGAGGTTTCCAAATGCATTAAATAACACAAATGTTGGGTGCTTAGTCACTGGAATCTTTGGGCATTACAGTTAACAGCAGTAGATGCTTAAAATGCAGGCTTCAAAATAGCTTATTCAAATCCCCTACAAATACATGCTGAAGGCTAAAAAAAAAAATCAAAAATCCCCACCTTTCCTACCCTTGCATAAAAGTTATTTTACAAGTTTCCTTTCACAGTGAAATCACTTCTCTATTTGTATACTCATTTATGAGAAAGGAAATAAAATTGGGGTTAGTTTCTGTAACATTACATTGCCAGATCACCTACAATCCCGTGCAGTACAGCACATAGCAAAGCTAATTGAAAGATGATTCCTTGATTGCCAAAACTAGGTGGTTTTTTTGAATGCTATAGAAGACATCTCTGCCCTCTTAACTGGTAAACAACAAACTAACCACGTAATCATACACTGCTTGCAAAACTATTTACCATTTTGCAATAATCTATAGTACAAAATGCAGGCTGTAAAGCACTGCCTGCCTTTCCAAAGACAGTATTTGTCACCAAGAAGTGTGCACAGTAAAGAACATTCCCTACATGTCCCACAGGAAGAGTCCACGAAACTTCTTTTTGTTTTCCATTGAAAGGCCAGAAGATTGGAGGCAAGAAGCTAAGCAGTTAATTTACAGCCATCTCCATTGATTCACTTCTGCTGATAGAGTATGTATCCTGAAAAACTGGATACTTTGCAGTTGTATAAAAGAGTGAATATTTTGCTACAAGATTATTCACCTAGAAAACTTTACTACGGCTGCCAATCCCAACTCTCTCCCTCCAGCCATAGCAGGTCCAAGGCTGCTCTCCAAGGTCAGGCAGGAAGAGGTAACTATACATAATGGGGGTAGGGGAGTGGGAAAGATGATACCAGTGGAAGACTTATGAAATCAATGCTTTGGGAAAAGTCAAAAATAAATCTAGGGGTAGGGAAGAGAAAAGATCCATTCAGACTGGTCTCACTGGTACAGGTTTGTTCTTGGGCCTTTGTTTGCTCCTTTCCCAAAGGGGACGCCAATTGCTCCTCCCTTCAGGTTGAGACTCAGTGGGGGAAAGGATCAAACAGGGGCTCGAACTCTGTAGAGAACAAGTTGAATCTGTTGTATTACTACTGCCTTTTTATGACAGGTCCCCTCAGCCTYTGCTTTGCAACCAGGACTCTAAAAACAGCACTTGAGCTCCCTCCCTGGAGGCTATGGCCGACCCTCCTCTTCACTACATGGCCAAGGGTGCGCTACCACAGCTTGTGCTCAGACCACCGATGCGGTCTCTAGCCCACACTACTGAGCACAGGCTGCCAAGCCACGGCCTACTCTACCCATGAGATGCTCCCACGGCATCCGGCAACGCCGCTGAGCTGCTGTCCCAGAGCAGGGGAGGATGGAGCTGAGAAAGTGCCCATGGACAATAACAATCCACTGACACACGGTTATAGAATCCATCATCTAAAACTTCACTGAATATTTTCAGGAAAGAGGTCAAGAGCTCATGGTAGTACTGAAACAGAAGAGTTTTGCCAAGGAGCACAGACTAGATAAATAAGGCCAGGGAACATAAAGTCAAGAGTTCCTTGGAGGCAAAAGTAACAGTGCCTCTTAATAACTTTGTTGCTCTTGAGAGTGAAAGATTAGAGCACACTTCATGCAAGGCTAATGGAACAGATCAACCCCCTCAGCATCCTCTGCTTTACACAGGTTAGTCCTTCAAGCAGTTTTCAAACCCCTCTCTAGTTCTGTTCTACGGAAGAGTGTGTCCCAAAGAAAGATTCTAGGTTTTCCAAGAAAAACAAAGTAACCACATTTTCTACAATAAGGGATCAGTCTCCACTGCCTTTAAAACAGTAGCTTTTTCAAAGTGGCTTTTCCTGTTATATTTTGTTCTCTCTTCCTTTCTATAGGCTTGATCCCAAAAAGGAAGTTTCCATATAAAACATCTTAAGAGTTGAAAATGTACAGTTCATATATATGCAATTTGTACAACCAGATGTTACTGTATATATATATAGTTGCATGTTTGCTAGTCAGTGTAGACAGAAGTAGCTAAAAGGCAACTAAAACAACAGTATTTCATTGCAAACAGGAACCAACAGACTTCAAAGTATAGTATTTTACATTAACACAGGTTGTGCAGCTTTTCAAGTTAGTTTTCATCAGGTACTTGGTATACAGTAAAACTCTGTTCTACTATTATTTGTAGTTTCATCTTTCCAAGAAGAGATTTTTAATATTCTCTTTTTAATATTAGTAATCCTGAAATGAAGAGTCAGATGTGTAACRTATTCCCAGGCAGTAGCTTAATGTACTGTAGAAAAGTCAGTTCTGTTTACCAAGGACTAGAATTCACTTCAGTAACATTCCCTGAGGCAATCCACGATTTTATTGTTTTGTCCTGGAATCATTTGTGTACAGTTGCTGCTCCGTTCCAGACCGCTTTGTTTCTTTAAAAATAGACACTTAGAAAAAGACATCTGTTAACTTTCATTGCTAATTTTATATTTTAGCAATTATGCTTGCCCTTAATACCCTCTTTTTCTCTGCTCTTTCCCCTCCAAAAATTGCAAGTTAACGACACAGCAAGTCTGTGT
The DNA here is from genome assembly GCA_018881555.1 of Amblyornis subalaris. Classification (NCBI taxonomy): domain Eukaryota; kingdom Metazoa; phylum Chordata; class Aves; order Passeriformes; family Ptilonorhynchidae; genus Amblyornis; species Amblyornis subalaris. Next base: position 4,463,590 of record JACAXG010000027.1, on the reverse strand, counting down.
GCTTGATTTTCACAAGACAGGGATTCAGATCTTTAAATGAATGTTAATTTTTGGAACTGAAAAGAATGTAGTAGGTAACAGAACATAATTAATATGCAATGAACAGTCTAAAACTTATCTTACTAAAACTGAAGTTATTCTCTCTCCAAGAGAATCTACGGTGCTAAAAAGATCAAGGGTGGGAAGACAGGGTAGAGAAACACATGAGAATCATCATCCCTGTCCACAGAAATGCACTGAGCTAGAACACCGTGTATCCTTACATTCCCAATGGACCAAGGAGATCTCTCCTGATATAATTTCACCTTTAACATTTCAAAAAAGCCTGTTTATAATCAATGCACTTAAAGCTTTAAGTTTCAGTAACTTAACTTTGTTTATAAAACAAACACACACAAGCACACTTCCTAGAGTGCAAAATGCTTAAATACTTCAGTTACAGAACTCCATATGTAGTTTTTGGAACAGTAAATCCTTTTGCTGTCACAGTCAACTTCTTCCATTGCCAGCAACGGTTGCATTGAAACGACCCAAACTGCGGCAGACCCAAGAGTGGGTAGCTCTGTGCTGTCTCTTCAGCTGGGCAGAGATCCTGGTTCATTTGTATAAACTCATCGTTGGACTTTGATACATGCACATATAAGCATCACAAAGCAGTCTCCGTGCACAACCTTGGATTTTTCTGGAATCCAGTGAGTGCAGTTCTTCTAGAGACATCTTCAGGTATTCAGCAACTTCTGGACACGGGGTAACTTGTGGAATGTTAAAGCCGTTCTGACCTCCTTTTAAACCATAAGAAAGAAGGAGAAACTTATTAGGAGAGCATCTACATATATTTGCTCTTTATAATGTACTTCTATTACAACAGCATCACCAGTTCTTGAAAACACCTGCTAAAAAAACCTAAATATGCCACTCTGGACTACTACTGCAGGGTAAACTTCTATGAAATGTGTAATGTTCAAGAAATCACAATTAGTGTCAGAATATCTTGTAGTGTTTACCGACAAACCACACCCACACAAACACCACCCAAAACCAAGGACAACTTTGAGTTTTCATTAATACTAAAAATTCTGCAAGACTTTAGGAGAGTGACCTGAATACATAAACCAGCTCAAATGCTACTGCATTTGTTAATAACACGACAACTGGTAACAGCTGATGAATTTACACATCGTGTCTGTACCTGACTTGCAAGACTAAGGCAGAGTTTGCTTCTGACCATTTTCCACATAAAAATGAGCAAATTCAAACAACACAAGCATGGACATCCATGGTGCTGTTCTCACCAGACACTTTTAGCTTAAGAAGAAAAGCTGAAAAAAAAAATATTTGCAATACAAAAAAACCCCTTATTTGCAATACAAAAAAGCCCCTAAGATCAGCAGGATATATTTCCAGCATTTCATSTGATCTAAATTCCTGAAACAAAGTGGTTCTTTACAAACTTCAGTCATACATGTATCAAGCACTCTGAAAAAAAGCTTGATCGTCTTCTGGTTGTTATAAGAAAGTGACTTTAATTCTGTAGCAGTCCCATTTTCAACAGGAGGCAAGACTCTTCTCTCCCTGCCAAATCACACTGTAACACAGGGGGCTCAAGAATACTTCATGCAATAATTGTTACTATGAGTCTGCCACTTCATCTATTGCTGTTTTTCTCAGGCACCAGAATTGAACAGGGTCCTTATTTAAACAGGATCTGTTTAAATAGCAGAATCTAACAAAATACTTGTTTTACTGACATTTGTATTATTACAGGGTAACAATTTTCCACTGATAACTCTAAAGAGRTTCAAGGGATAGATGTTGTAATGTGTGACTATTTCTTTTGTTCTAAAGACATCTACTGCAAGTCATTTAAGAAAAAACAATTAAAATATTTGCATGCTAGCTGATAATCATGTACATCCAGTTAACTATACACAGAAAGCACAGACCTGCAGTTGATAATTTAAAATTAATTCTCTCTGCCAAATTTGCAAAGCATAGAAAAATGTATAAGGAGTCCTGCTAGAAAACTTCTGCAGTTACTTCTGTACCATCTCCCTACTAAGGTATCCAATTCAGGTGAAGTTCAGATTATGCAAATCGGTAGCCACCATGAAATCAAAGTGCTGAGGTAAGGCTGGGTCAAGATCAGTATCCCAGCACATCAAGTTAAATGATATTAATATCCCTACAGCTTTACGAAATCATCACTGAAATCTAAAATACACATTAAAAAGTTACGAGCAAATGAACAGACTAATGAAAGATTACCATCCCGATCCGCCATGCTGTCGAAGAAGAGCCAGGCGGAGTCGTCCCTCCCGTACTTCACAAAAGCCACATAGTGACTGGTTTCTATGCACAGAACTGCAAACAGCTCCATCTTCTGGGAGGGGATGCAGCCGTGCCGCCAGTCCCAGTCTGGCAGATCCTTAGGAAGTGACAGTGGATTGAATTTATGACTCTGTCTCTTGGGATGAAGATGGACCTACAATTGAAGTGATATTTCAGAAAAGAAAAAACACCCCATAAGACTATTTGTTGCAGTGGCAGACAAAGCTAAAGAGAACATTACCACTGAACAGAAGATTAATGGCATTAGAGAAGGAACTGCAATAACAGTAACTGACTAAACCTTTCTTCTGTTTTTCCCCCACTAGTGTAGTTAAATATTGCCCTCAAATTTCAAAACCAAGGTTAGAAGGGAGGCCAGGTTTAATGCAACAATTTTCTACTACGCTCAGACTTGAAAACAAGCCGTGACTGCCATCTTCATGCAATTTCCAAACAACTCTCAAAACTAAGCACTTCTGTCACGAACTTATCAACTCTAACGAGGTAGTGTGTACATAAAATTAGAATTTAGAGCACATGATTACTACTTCTCCACCGTGTCCAGTCCTGGATTTGGCAGGTGCCATGTTGATAAACACATTGTAGGAGYTCCTGATTTGTCACCAAAGGAGACACTTTACCTGGTGTGTGGCAGCTACATTGGTGCTGGTGAGGAAGTCTCACCATGCTCTTCTGCCTTTCTTTCAATTATTACAGCATAAACCATTTGGGTTAAACCCATAAGAATAATGAAGACAAGCACTTACTTGTGTATTGCACGTTTTGCAGAACTGCTTGATTTTCCCAGCAGAAATATCAGTGTCTTCATAACATTCTCTGCACTCATACATAGCCAGCCCTCCGCAGATACGGCACTGCCTGGGAGCTGCGTTTTCAAAGGACATGTTAGTCTGCAATCTGGGGAGGCTTTTTTTCTTTTTAAGACAAGAAGCATGAACAGGAAGGAGAACTATTACTTCAAATGGAGAAAAATACTACATTAAAAACATTAAAACAATTTTCTGCCAATCAAAGCAGGAATGTACCACTGTATTTAACTTCTTCCCTTTGATGCAATGTGGACTAAGAGAAAAACGTTTACACCGGTAAGTTGCAAAACAAGATGATAAAAATGAAGCACATGAACAAGTAAAAAGTTAGCTCTGTCTCATCATATTGGTACAGCTAGTTTAGCCCCTATGGCTGTCAATACCAGGAAAAAACTGAAAAAAACATAAGCTGATGACCAAGACAGTGAAAGAAAAGGCCATGACAACTTCAGAGATTATTATTCTAATGAATTTTAGCAGTTTTATTAATTCTTATCTCAAACTTAAAACCAGGTGTCCTTCCTTAGGTAACCCAAAGAAAAATTCAGTGGATTCAGACCAATTAAGACCAACGTCAGAAATCTAGGCCAAAAAAAGTAGTGATATATTTATGGCTGAAAAACACACAATCACAAATGTGCCACAGAGGTACATCCTAATCTCAGGTTCTCTTCTAGTTTGATGAACTAATGAACAGCTGAATTAGAGCTTCTAATTGACACGAGCAGAAAAAAGCCTTCTAGCCAGTAAACCTTCATTTCCCCTCAGCCTGAGCATCTCACTATCCTGACAAATATTTAATAGAAAAAAAACCCAAGTCCACCAGGAACTACCAGGAGTACTTACTTTCACTGTGTTAGTCACTCTCAATAACTCTCTTTCATTACACAATGCCACGTTATATACTTACTGTCTTCAAGTAAGTCTGTTATATTTAACTCCAAGGATGGAAAAATTTTATTGAACATTTTGAAGTCTTTTCCAAACCGAGGCATCTGGATAATCAGGCAAGAGGGTGCCTAGGTAAAATGCCAGAATATAATGTAATGAGCTTGAGATAAATAATTATCTAACTTTATAGACATTCTTCTAATGTCATGAATATATTCCCGTTGTTTAAACTCGCAGCCCGTTGACAGAGATATCTCGAAGTATTAGTCCTTAAAATAACTTACTGGTAGTAGCTAAGAAGTTTTCTTTTAGTAATTCTTTACCTAAATCACTTTGATCTGTTCACCCAAAGGATACAAGTCATTAAGTCAACCTTAAAATATTTTTGCTACACAGGCAAAAATGACACAGTATTCCCAGTTCCAACATGTCCACATGTTTTTACACCAAATCCTACTTTTGTCCCACTGCTGAATGGACAGATATTTAGGTATCTTCACTTCTAACAAGGCAACAGCTGTGACCAACCTCTGCAAACTTCAAGTTGCTGTTGATGAATGACCACTCTAGTAACTGCTGAATTGTTGGCACTCCAACCTTCTCATTTTTGTCCATAAAAATTTGATAGAAGTAACAGTCTTGTACTTTCTGACCTGCTGATCTAAAAAGAGATTTAAAGAAAAAAAAAACCAACAGATTCTGAAGCTCTACTATATCAATGACTGTATTTTACTATGAAAATAACATCCGCGTGAAAATAGTCTACAAAACATCCTCTCTGCATTGAAATACATTGTGCTTTRAAAAAATCAAACAAACAACAAAGCCAAACAAAACACAGCCCCCTATGCCCAAAACCAAAGTGACAGRCAGTCAAGTATTAAGTGTGGACTGATTATAAAAAAATTTAAAGAAACAAAATCAGTGTGAGTTTCAGAGTATGCTTTAAAAACATATGCCTATACACGACTGAACTACCAACTGAGAAATACTTCCTAAGCATCTGCATCAGAAACTCCAAGACAATAAAGCAGCTTTCACTGGAGAGACAATTAGGAGTTTCAGTAATAAAATATCAAATGAAACAACAATAATTATCTTCAGTATGACGAGTTTAATGAAGCATTTCCTTTAAATCAGGGAGATATTGACATTGCTTCCTCCAGTGGAAGTCTCCACAGATGGCTAATGTTGCTAGACTTGCTCTATAGTTAGCAGAGAACTCTCCAGAAGGATAATCCAGATTCAAGGGCTGTTCAGTTCCAACTGTTAAGACTCCTTCCACACCCAGGCAAACTCTGAGGCAGGTTACTGCATAAACTGCCAATGCAAGCCATAGGAGTCATGCAAGCCATGTCTGGAGAAACTTCATCCTCACCAAAGAAAACCCCTTTCCACTAAACATACCCACACCCACCACAAACCAATTATCCCCTCCAAAAAAAACAAGAACCACAAAACCGCAACACCATTTTATACGGATAGGGAAAGGGACACAGGATTAAGCTACCAATTTAAGTAAGTTTTGAGGTCAGATGTTCAGAACATAGTCAAGTATCAAGTACCAATGTTTTCAGATAATATTTCTGTTAAATAAACATAAATCTGAGATATTTAGGAGGAGATCTTCACATGAGCAATTCAACCTCCTCTAGAAGGACAAAAGAAAGGATATAGAACACTATGCTCAGGTTGAAGAAATGGACTTTGCTACTATGGAGAAAAAGCATATAGAACTAACTGGCCTCTAAAAGCAAAAGAAAAAAGTTAGTTAGGAGCTGCTTCATCCCTGTGTCAAAAGTTCCTGAGATGAATTTCCTGGGAACTTTCATCAAATTTGCTACAAACTGTAACCTCTTCCCATCCCAGTCAGCATTTAAGCCAATGCTGCTTTTTAGAGTACTCAGCTGTTGAGAGGATTCTAATGATGCTCAATGTTACCACCACCAATGTTAAACCTTCTTTCCAAGAAGAAAGGAGACTTTTGAATTGTCCTTGAGGAGTTAAGGTATGTGCACAATACACACAAACTCTGGTGCTAAAAGCTGAATGGTGGAATAACAAGTTCTGTTGTCTGTATGGCACAGGCATGACAAAACCCAGAAAGGCCAAAGAAAAAATAGTCACCTTATTTTTAACAGTGGCTCAACTCTTAGAATATGGTGAAATAAAATATTCAAAAATTCTTCTGGATCTGGATGGGGGAGAGAAAAAGAGTTTTGTTAGCATGCAAAACCAGATACGTTATCCAAGACTCATTTAAAGTGAAGGTTTTCAAAATTTTCATAGGAAAAAAGTAATGGTTAATTTTTACAGCTTTATTAACACAATAAGGTTATGACAAACTATGACCATTTTCATGACAAACCTCTATTGATTCTTTTAGTGTCAAATGGCCCCAATAAAAGTTACAGGCTCAACAGGGTAAGAAAGCTTTCCAGTAAAGATCAAAAAGAGCTCTGTATTTCAGAGAAATCACTTGGTGCCACACAACTTCTCCAGGAGAAATAAAAGCTTTCAAAAGGAAACAGTGAATCTGCAGAGAAGCAGTGAGGAGCAGTGACAGTAACACATAAAAACTACACAATAGTCCAGAGTTCATCTAAACTAGAGATCAAGTTCTCTGAGCAAGAATGCAGCCAACAGCAGCTTCCCGGAGGGCTATTCTCCCTCAAGGCAGTTTGCTGGTGGATTTCTCTTCCTGCCATTAACTGCAGTAAATACTGGGTTCCAGCATTCAGTATTTACAAAGAAAGTAGCATTCTCCTGAACAAAAACAAAACAGCTACATAATACAATGCTAATTAATCATTATATGCAGCAGAAGAGCAAAAAACTGGGAACTGATTTTTCTAACGCGATTTGAACATTTTATTTCTTCAAATACTACATAACCATTGTAACAATGAAATGTCGTCGTGAAAAGCTTTATTCTTCAGGGATCAAAGTGACATTTTGAAAGAGGACAAAGACCTCAGCCTCATCACAGTCTTCTCCCCTAACTGCTAGAAGGGAGTTACAGGGGCACAGGAAGGCACTAAAACAAACCCAGACTGTAAAAGTGAAAGACTTTTACAGCAGAAATTGTTCAGCCAGGGTTCCTTACATACCCGATGAAGCAGAAAAGACCCTTCTAGCAGCCAATGGTCACTCAAATCTCTGGTACAGACACTACTGCTACAGAAAAATATTTGGGTGTTTTGTTCTGGTATAATTGTATCGCAAGGTACCTCAGTTCCTTCGTATTATGATTCTTGCAAGTCTCAGAGAAAGGCAAACCTCCCCAGTTACCTTTTTCCTCAGAAGTGAATCCTGATGCAGCCTCAACTTTTTCAAGTATTTTCCTCAGTTTCATTATTTTTGTAGCACATACATATCCATATCTAAGATAAACGGGTTTAATAAGCTATTAGCTAGATTGTGATCAAGTCAGAGAAGTACAAAAAAAAACAAAAACAACCAACCACTTGAATGCCTAAATACAGTTTCTCAAATCCTTCAACTGTATACAGTATTTCTTCAAAACTATGTACTGATTTCTCATATTTAATCTGACTCCCAGTTTTCTTAATGTAGTATAAATTTAATGCAGTGCTCAATGTTCTTTTATAACCTTTAAGAGCATTTTTAATCATCAACTTACTGTTTTCAGATTTTTCAGTCAATTAACTTTTGATTCATTTTCACTCTAATTTGCACCGCTGAATACATCATTTCAGAATGTCACCTAATAACAGCATTGTGGGAGTCGTTAACAAGAAAAAAATTTCAATATTTGAGAAAGGGATAGAAAGCTGTATTGCTGACCTAAGAAGCTGAGGTTTTGAGCATTCAGCCTTTTCCTCCAAAGTTTTAAGCATGGTAGAAAGGTGCTAAGACTTTCAGTCATCTCAGCCACCTGAGATTTCTGCTACTCAGTATCCTACCTATAGCACAGAGCCCTGGAACACACCAGGCAAAGCACACACACCCTGTCAAGAACAAGGGTTCAGAGGCCAACATTTTATTCCAGGAATCAAAATAAAAACTTTGCCATAAATTGTTCAGTGACAGCCCACAGAATTTTACAACTACAACTGTATTATTCACATGTTTAAAAAAATTTAAGCTTAAAGAAAATAACTTTTTGTGCAGATTTTTGTTGCATCTCCTTTGCTCATTATGTCTAAGAAATTACAAAGGTCATATTAAGTTCTTTTAATAAAAGTTTTGACCACTTGCAGACTACACGTAAAAATTAATGAAACTTTTAAAGTCCTGCCAAATCTATGAAATTGTGAAACYCCACATAAGATAACCCAAATAATTTTGTTGTCAAGTACAACAGCATTGAAAATACGTAAATATGAATGCTGTGAACAAACATAACTTGTATTTATCAATACTTTTGTATTCATACTTGTACAAATTTTACAATAGCTTTGTGCTAATCCATTTGCAAATAAGAAACTAGTGAAAATAGTTTATCACCAAATAATGAGTAACTATTTCCAGTTATCACTGATTAAATTTGCCATGAAAAAAAAGCAAATATATTTTAAAAAATAGATTGAGTAGCAGCAGATGGCCAAACTTGTCAGATTTGCAATAGGAATGCATACACAGCAGGATCTGTCTAATTTCTATTAGACTAGAGACCAGTTCTTGTCTTCACTTACATTCTCAGAGGATTGACAATCTCTGTACGCAGCAGCTCCTGAGTCTCACTATAATACTCTACATCATTCATTTCTTTAGGTCTGAGTAGCACAGTGTCCAAAACAGAGCTAAAAGAAAATAGGCTACAAAGAAAAAAGGAAAAGGAAGGTTGTTTTGACCATTCAGATGCCTGACCAACATAAGACAAACCAAAGCCACAGAAGATTTAAAGAACTAAACAAACTCAAAAAGAGGTAATTATGGACAGGGGACACAGCTGCACTAAAGAGCGAAGTGCACTCCAACCCAGCATCCTTTCTGCAAAGTACAGAACCAGTTGCCCAGGCAGGAATCTGCAGGTAAGCTGTAAGAGGTATTTCCCTCCCTCCAGCCCCTGGCCTGCATTCTCTTTATCCTTCAACCATCTACAGGCCAGGGACTCCCTCAGTCTAAACGAGCAGATACACAAGGGCCAGTACAGTTTAGACATGATTAGCAGCACTTCATTGCTCCCACTGGAAGAGCACAGGGACATGTCAGACTGCAGCACAGGACATTGTGAGCTGCACAGTAATACACACAGACAGTCATTCAAGCAAAGATCACATGTTCTGCATTTCTAGCATGGGATGCCACTATACAAATTGTGAACTTACCAGAATAAGGTGGAGTCTAAGTAACAGGAGTTGTAATGACCCTGGATACCTTTCTTCTTTCCAATCATTGTCTCTAAACCTTCTTTTTCCATTTTTGGAGGAGTGTTTTCTTCTACCACTTCACTTAAGTAACCTCCAAAGGCTGAAATTTTTTGTTTCAAAAGACACTTTAAAGCCTCAAATTTTATCCCCCTTGAGATTTTTCTATTAATGCTTTATAGCTAAGTTGCTGCCTTAGAATAAGCATTCCTTCTTTGGACTAAAATAGCATTTTATTATAGCTGAGACTCGCTGTCTTCCAGAGAGTGAACAAGGTCTTACATTCCACTGACAATGCACACTAGAGTGCTTCAGAAAGGCTGCAGCACTGAATTGGTTTTATCCAGTAAGAATGAAGTTCTCTTCATTACAAATACCCTGTTCACACTATCTTACAAGTATCAGACACTTTTCTCTGTTGTCCCAGCCAATACAACGTGACCCAAGAAATCTAAAATAGTTGAAGTTTGGGGGAAAAAAAAGTTTTTCATCACTAACTTCCATCATAGAAATACATGCTTTTCTTTGTTACTATTCAGAGAATAAAATAATTTGACGTTAAAGATTATAGAAAAATAACCTTTTTTATTTCTGATAATGCAATCACATACTGCTAGAGTTGCAAATACCATTTTCAGCAAGACTGTTTCACAACTTCTAAAGTAAAAAATGTACAGCATAAAAAAATCCCTTGATTTTATGACATTTCTTTAAATACATGAACATTTTCTTGTTTTAAAGCATTAAAAAGTAATTCAAGAATCACTGTATTCTGTACAGGCTGATCTTCTATTCATTAATCTCAATTAAGTAACACCTGTACAGATGTTTACGTGTTCAATACAAAGAACTTATTGCAGGAATAAATGAAACCAAACCCCTGGCCAGGTCCCCACTAATGAACAAGAAATAAGCAGAAGGTCAGTACCTAGAGAGTTGCAGCGCTCAATCTGGTTGGAAACAGGCTGGAGTGAGGCAAACCTGGAATCTGGCCTGCAGCTTTTGAGCTTAACAAAAAGAGCTTTCTTTGGAGCACAAGTGAAGTAGCGAGTTCCTTTAAATGTTCCATCCGTACAGCCTGCACATTCATCTTCCTGAAAATTCAAGTGAGAATTCACTGTTTTCCTTATTTCTAGAATTCTGCAGTAAGACATTCGATAAAGTGTCCACCCACAAGTCACCCTTCTGGTACTCTGAAGTGTGATATACAATGTTTCTGCATTTTAGTACAGAGGTGTTGTTTAACTGGATTTATTGAGAAAATTAAGAGTTGCAGGTGTTTTAATTCATGCTTAAACTTTCATTCCATCCAAAATAAAACCAAAATTCCATCGGAAGCAGCTTAGGAGAGGTGGGAGGGGAGAGTGAGAATTTAACCTAGTCCGGATTCCTTCTGTAGTTAGAAAGAGCACAYATGCACTACAGAGCACTTTTTACAACTCAATTAAAAACACTAAGCATGGGGTAGCGTGAACACTTCCAGTGTGACTGTGGCTGCACAAGAAAAAGGCTTCAAACCACACAAAATGTACATCAAGGACAGGGACACAAACTAGGTATGAACAAGAACAAGCTGTTATCTTTGAGAACATGATTTAAGGCATATTATCTGCTTACTAACAACTGCTAGGCTTTAATGCAGAAATGCACAAGTGACACCCAGGTTAACACACAACACCCTAAGGAGCAGTCTCAGAATGCCTGTGGCAAACTACGGCTTCAGCTTCACCCAAAACACCCACAAGGATCAGGATTTTCTCTAACAGCTGGAATTCCAGTCACATTCTCACATACTTTGCTTGTGTTTTACATAACTGTACACTGCTTTATGTAAAATTTAACTGGACAATATCGCAAAAAGAATCTCATCTCCCTAATTGTGTACACATTCATTTAACCGATACCCCATCCCAACCTTGGCAGCAGCTGCCACAGAGGAAATGTCAGTACAGGACAGCAATTCATATTTGCAGCAATGGAGATTTTTTTACAAAGGGCCCACAGAAACACATAAAGCATTGGCTGTCAAATCAAAAATATCACTACTGTTGATTATCAAAATCAGAGTTATGGCTCTGACAGTCATAACCCTGATTGCCTGTTTGCTGGTATGCAAAAAACAAACAAAAAACTGATATTCAATAAAGACAACTAAAGCCAGAGCATTTTATATAAATTCGCATTTCAAAGGACCTTTAAATATGGTCAGCTTTTTTCAATTACAATCTCCATAATAGGGAGATTATTAAGCAAAGAACACTCCTTTAAAGCAAGAAGTGATCAGTCCTACAAATTCTATTGCCCATTGTGACACAAAGACATCTCAGAGCCTATTAATAGAGTAAGGTGTAGGGCAGCCACAAAAGTCAGAGCTCATTGAAGAGTTTAGCTCTAACAAGATGACATGGCAGCCTGTTTGGGCAAACTCCCAGACTGGCTGGTTTTGTAATATATACAGGCACCAGCTCTGAGAAACAAAACTAGTAATTAACGTTAATATGAACTAGAATTTATATTTACCAGTTCCAGTCCTGCTAATACTTCATTTACTCCAGGGGGCTGGCCGATCCAGCGGATTACTCCATAGAAAGGAGGATTTTCTTTAACTTCAGCCAAGGAACCTGCTTCAAGACCATGTGAGTTGCCAATTGCGCCTGCTGTTGATGGACTCTCCTGGGTAGCTGTAGTATTGACATCACCCATGACTGACTGAACAGACAAAGAGAGTGGACTATGTCCAATAGTACCATTAGGACTTGTTGTTTTTGTCAAACTGAAAGGGAGGGAGTGAAATCTGTTTTCTGTAGACACAGAGTTTGTTAAAGGTGGCTGCAGTGGTGGTGAAGAATGCCCAAATCCAGGAGATGAATCAGTAAGTGATTTTGCAGGATCTTCAGCAGCTGTTAAAATCAAAGCCAAGATGTTAGTAAGTGCCGGAGGATTTTTTTTTTCCGTTTTTGAAAAGGAAAGACTTGGCTATCAAACCAACCACACTGATTTCACAGGTGACTGTATGGGAAGCACTAACAGCTGGGGACATTTAGGAAGACGTTTGTCACTTGGCAACACTGGAGACAGAACTGACTAAGGAGGACTTTTACCACAAGCAACAGAACCAAACAGCACAGAGAAAGGAGATGTTAGAAACTACAGGAAGGTAGGTTTTTTTTTTAATCCTCACGTGAGATTTTTAACATGAGTTAACTGCACCAAGGATTATGACTGTAAGGGGCAAAACTAGGACAACTCCTCTGGTCATTGTGACTGAAGAGACAATTTGGTTCACAGCTTATAGAGACATGAATAATTGCTTGCAGGTATGATTTGCAAATGGAATTTTATTCCCCTGACTCTATCACAATATACTTTGGTTCTAACACAAGGAATCCACTGTCTTTAAAGAATAAAGCACTTAAATATGTCATGACCAATGCAGTCTGTTAAAAAAAGATCACAACTACGCGTAACAGCACATATGTTCTGTATCTTCTCCCATCTCTCTGCACAGAATTATAGAATACCCTGAGTTGGAAGGGTTTCTAATATACAACTGGTATTCACAGAACAAAAACCTCTTCTTTACCTATTCTCCCCACGCTGTTTCATTAACTGAAGTTAATGTCTAAAAATATGTTTAAAAACCCCATGACATCTGTTACACAACCAAGAACAATTTTAATTCATTTTCTTTTATGGTTCAAGGAATTCAGGGGCTACTGCTGCCACAGGTTTCCACTGTAAGTCAACATTATTAGTCTAGTATTTACCCCTTCAGTCACTAAAGACAGTTAGCCACACTTTTCTGAAGTTTACCAGGAAAGAAAAAAAACTATAGGTCTGGAAGCAAATCAAGATCTAGTGATCCTTTAGGTATGTGCACTCATACTTTTAAAAACTCATAGAGAGCTTTTACAGAAACAAATTTTTTAAAAATACAGAAAAAACATGTATACTTAATCAGATTATTTCCCCCCTCCCCACTTCCAGAGTCATTAGCTGGCATGGCAGAATATTACAGTTCCCTTTTTAGATCTGTAACATTAGCTACAAAGACAGGCAAAATACAATTACTCTGTATACTTCGCTACAAGGAATATCTTCATGTCTTCCATCCAAGCCTCAGCTTTTATTTTGCCTGCAAGACATATGCATTCCCACAGAGCTGCACATTAGTTGCCACGAACATAATCTCCTACATGCCAAATAAAACCACAGGTCACACCAAGACAGAGTACATTTTCACAAGGGTTTCAAAATGCTTTTTATGATATACTATGTCTTCCACTAAGACAACATACTCCAACTGTTTTACATTTAATCTCAGACTTGTTTTATTTGAAGAACATAATATACTCTAGTCTTGTTTTGTGCGTTTTTAAAATAAATGCATAAAAGACTATCATCTCTCTTTACCTTCATCAATATACCATGGGGGTTTTGTTTTTGTTTGAGGCTGAGAGTCAACTGATGAGCCATTTAATGTGTAGAAGACTTCAGATCTGCTTCTACTTCCAGGTTCAGAGGTAGATCCTGGAAAACAACATATTTTATTCACAGGATTAATCTCTATTTACAAACAGTTACCTACACTCTTATTTCATCGTATAAATTTGTTACTACACTTTCAAGAAGACCCAATTGCCTTTCCACAAAGGAGCAAACTCTCCCATCAAGGCTAACACAGTTCTAAGCTTACAACAAGGCAGAAGTCTATACCAAACCAACATAACACTCTAAGCTGAAATTTCAAGATACCAAGCTGAAAAGGCAGCAGAAAATACCTCTCAAGGACAATGTAAATTATGGATATAAGAAAGTATTTGTGATACAGTTACAGCAGATGTATTTTGGTTTTAAAGCTCTGAAATTTCACAGTAGACAAATAAATTACTGATCCAATTGCACACAGCTATAACTTGTGCCAATATACAACCACAGTCACTACAATGAAGATCATCTCTGCCAGCATCCAATGCCAGGTAGTATGAAACTTACAGAATATACTGTCATTAGTATTTTGCCACCCAAAGTAGCCACTAATAAACTCAAAAGACACTGAATTTTGATTTCTGCCTTAAAAAAAAAAAATTTTAAAAATTTAGAAATTGCTTCTCTTTCAGTTTTGGGGTTTTTTTTCCCTGGGAGGATTTTCAGATCTGCGCAAAAAGAGAGTCAAGGAAGCTTGTATTTTGGGAATTCAATTCTGGCTTTGAATCACAGCAAAATTAACAATTCACTATTAGATAGGTCTGCTGCTTGGCTAAAAATTTTGAATTTTCTAGTTCCGTAAAAAGAAGACAACGGCAACCTATTTTATTAAAAAACAAAATAAAATAATAAACGCACACCACGCTTCCAGAGAAACACAATGCAACCCTGAACTGGTGATACTAGACAACTAGGTAATATGCCCTCGAATTTTTGCTAAACCTCAAACTGTTTTTATGAAAATTAAGGTAGTTTAGCAATCTTAACTTAAACTGTCTACCATCTTCATCATGATTAAATAAACTCATACTAATACTCCAGAGAAATTTAACTTTTAACTACAGCTGGACTTGATGATCTTAAAGGTCTTTGCCAACCTGGATGATTCTATGAACTTGACACATAACTGAAATAATAAATCAACTGATAGAAAAGACAATACTTTTTTGCAAGCAATAAAAATTTTTAATCTTACACAAGAAAATCCCTTCCCATACGTACCTATAGCCTTTGGCTTACTATGATTGAACAAGCTTTTGTCACCACTTCTTGAGGTATAGGCAAGCTTGGGAGGTCTCCTGTCCTGTGACACAGTCTCTAAGACATGATATATGAAGAGAGTATAAGGTTCCCTTTTCTATATTTTTACTATGTTACAGAGAAGTTCAACCCAAGATGTAACAGAACAAAGGTCTAGCATCACAAGCTTTAAAACTGAGTGGAACAAAACCTTGTTTAGCACATAACCAACATTTTATGTGTATACAACTTGCTTCTATCACACCAGCAACTGCTTACTCTGAAGTCTACTATTACTTCTTGAACACATCAAACAGATTGACTTTACATCCTTCCCAGTATGTGTGTATTTCCATTACGGGAAACAGATGCAAGAAATTCCAAGTTTTTTCTTCTACCAACACATACACAATAAATGCTCTTTTCCAAAAATGGAGAAGTCCCCATGAATTCTCTAGAGAAGAGCAGAAAATTCATACAAAAACACGCCTCTCAAACTAAACCAGCAAGCATGAGGCAGACATAAGAAAAGTCAGTCAAACTGAAGAGCAAGAGCAACAGTTGGAAACTATGCACTCATTAGAACCTGTCCAGAGATAGAGCCCAAATAAAAGTCTCACATAAACTTTTCCTTCTTCAGAAAAGGAATCAGGGAACTGTAACTGTGTTACAAGTTAACACCATTCAGTGAATTACTGAAGCAAACTTTTCCACAGTCTTGACAGGCATTTCCAAGTATTTATTCACAGAATGCATACATAACACTGTCAACACCTTTCAAGCACAGAAAGAACAGCTTTCTGATCCAAGATATTTAAACTCCTGGAGTAAACTGAACAACAGTCCATAGAAAAAAGATTCCCTCTACAGGCACTCACATATTCATGAATATTATTCAACTGCATAGTATTGTAAATACTATACAATTTGACAGGAATGGTGTTCAATATTAAAGCTTTTCTACAAGTGAGACTGTAACCAGAAGAAGGGGGAAACTGAAGAGAAGTATAACTCAGGAGGTTAAACTCATTCAAGTGAATTTAGGATATTAATTCTGCAGTATTGTTTTAATCATATCACTGTGCCTAGGTGGAGGATGTTCTAGATATTATCAAAGTCTGCCTTCTGGTTAAGAAAGCAGGGCATACCTGGAATAACATCATTGATATGCAAAAGAAGTGTACTCTCAACACTTGCAAAACTGCACAGCTGTATTCCATTGTATCTTCCATCCCAGTTTCCAATGGGATTATCCTAAAAATAGAAAAACATATTACATGTATCTCAAAAGAAGATGTATATCATACAGAATACACACATATGCATTTAGGAATATAAAAAGTAGGAAAATGAAAGCTTTGACAACACCTACTTTTTCCTGTAACAAATGTTGTATTTAGAATAGTCAAGCATTACAGTCTTTAAAGACAAAAGCTTAAAACCTGCTCTCTTGAGAAATAGTTCCTACTTTAGCAAGCATTTCTCTTCTAAAAAGCATTCTTGATAAACAAGCTAGAACAACTCCAGTGCATTGTAAGAGAACAGCTACTGCAACCAAAGAAATGGAAGCACCTAATCTACGAAACCAAAATATGATCTTGAACTACCAAAAATCTGAAAGCTGTTCATTTTAAAAAATTTATGTTGCTAGAAATAACTTTTAATGACAAGCTTCACATTTTCTTGAAAGATCAACTTTTATACTTGAAACTCATACTTTTAAGGTAGAACAAAGTCAAACAAAACAGTTACATGAAAAAAAGCTTTTAAAAATGGCTAACAAAAGAAAAAGACATCCAGCCTACTTTAACAGGCAGAACAAAGCCAGTCTCACAAGACGAACACTCAACTCTGTGACTTCAAGACTGACACCTAACATGGCAAGTAGCTCAGTGGAGGCTCCTCAGAGTAACCAGAGTATTTTGCCTGGACTGTTTAGCATCGAATAGGATACCATGCACTGATGCCAAGAAACAATTACCACCAAGGGGCATCTTTGAACACAGTGTTTATTTCCCATTTTAGGTCAGCCTCCGCTGAAGTAGCTTGTGGATAATGTTTCTTCTTCTAATTGCATGTCATTTACTAGCTAACACACATGCAGAAGTTATTAAAGTCAGATTATTTTCTTACCATGTCCACTCCAACAACGTATCCTAAACTCTCGTTTCCTGGTAAGACATCACAGAATATAACTGTCCCATACTCTATACTCTCTCCTATCTTCAGAGAAACCCTGGAGTTGATCTCCAGAGGAGGAAGTTCTACCTGCATTGCGTCAACTGGAGCTGCATAGTCACTTTCCAGTTCATTGTCATCATCTTCCACCAGCTCCAGTTTGTCCAAAGCAACAAAAACCCCACAATCCTCATCACATCTGAAAAGCTGCTTGCCTTGGTACTGTCCATCAGTAAAGCCCTGACCGCGACCTTCTTCCTAAGTGTCGGAGGAGGAAGAAGAGGAAGGAAAAAAAGAAAAGATAAAAAACCAAACCATGTATTTTGTGAAAAAGCAGACTACTAAAAAAGCAGTAACATAATCCAGTGTTTTGGACAAATAGAACTGAGAATTTGTCTGATGAACTATCATTATATTGAGAGAATTCTGTTGTCAGAATCTGTGGCAAATATACAAACTGTCTATCTTGGGGGAATAAAGAGCAAGATGTCATTAGATTAGAGGTAGCTGCAGGCAGAAGCCTTTATACTCAGAGAAGCAAGTTTTCTTCAGGTGCAAATCTTGCTTCAATCATCAAATTTTTGTCATATCAAGGCAAGACTACTTCATACTAGACATAATGCTACGCATTCAAAAATCCCACTTATATGCCAAATAAACAGAGATGATTTTCAGAAACACTTGGGCCTGATATTCCCTGAGGTTCTCCGTGGGAATTACAAAGAGTTCAAGAAAAGTTTAAAGAGTCCTTTGAAAAATATACTTCTACTACAAGAGAACTCTCCTGAACCTAATCCTTCAAAAGCTTATGGTTGACATGAATTTTGCAGAAATATCTCACAAGGAGCACACAACAGCTACATTCTCTATCTTAACTAGTTGCCATTGGAACTTTTTGGGATCTACAAAAACAGCAGCCCTAAAATCCAACCCTGCATTTATGAATTGTATCCTGACACAGGAAAACAAAGTACTCAACAGAAATCTGAGAGTCAAATATTCACCATGAAGGGGATATTTTGGCCCAGAGTAGTTGTGGATGTCCCATCCTTGGCAGTGTTCAAGGCCAGGATGGATGGAGCTCTGAGGAACCTGGTCTAGTGGAAGGTGTCCCTGCCCATAGCAAGGGGTTTGGGACTAGAGGATATCTAAGGTCCCTTCCAACCCAAACCATTCTACCAGTCTATGAATTAAATTTTTCTAGGCTAGAGGACTCAGAGTATGTCCAAGTCTTTCTGTCAGCCCGCGCACCTCATCAAGCTTTACTTAACATRTAGAATACAAGGCTGATGTGATACGGCATGTTTGCATAACAGTATTTATGAGAAGACTGAAGGTATTAGTTTTGAGGGGTAACTATGCTTCTAGAGGATTTCCTCTTTAAATAGATTTATTTAGCTCACCTTAAAGTAAATCTGATACTACCACTTAGCAAGAAACTTACCAGCAACTCTACTCCAAAGTATATCCCTGTTAGGGACCTTTCTTGCATTAAGGGTCCTCTGAAGCGAACAACTCCAGGGTATTTATCATCTCCTGCTCTCAGCTGTACTCTAACAGGTGAGCCAATGTCTATTTGGACACCTTTAGCTAACCTGCTTTTGCTTTTAAACAGACTGTATCTTTCCTCACAGTTAGTAATAGCCAGAAGCAACTCAGCTAGTTTTTCATTTATTTCTATAACATCCTTCTCATCCACAAACAAGATTGCATGAGGTTGTTCCAGAATCTTTAATCCAATCTGCAGTTTCTTGCCTTTACATGGAATATTTCTGGAGTGTGCCACAGAAGAACGGTCTTGAAAAAACTGCCCAATGCTACCTTTGGGCACTTTCAAGAGCTTTTGAGTCTGCTTGTCTATAACACTGCATTCTTGGAGAAGTAAGTAAAAGATCCGCTCTTCCCAATAGGATGAACTTGTTTTTTCTTGACTCCATAAGCCTGAATTCATTGTGATTAAAACTTTAAAAGCTGCACAGAAGTCTTCAAGAAAAATAAGGTCTTGATTTATGTGTAGTGATCTTTCCAAATTCTACTGAAGGGTCCAACCTTTGTGAAATAATGCAATACTCATTTCGCAAAGAACCAAATTCAGAACACGAAGCCTAGAATAAAAAAAGAAAAAAAGACAAAATTGAATTGGGTAAGTACAGCTAGTCTTAAGTAAAACATAAAACAATTTACATCTGTGACCAGACTCATTCCCCATACAAAATAAGAGTTCAGCAAAATCCACGGCAGTGACCACAGCCCCAGAAAAGCCACAGTACTGCTGATCACAGACAGACCCATTTACCCATTTTTACTCCTTACTGCTGTGTATTTCCTTTCCTTCTCTAGCTCCTTGAAAAAAGCTGTTGTGGAAAACATGTAATGAAATGCAGAAAACACAGAAAACATACATAAGTGAAAGCAAAAAGAAAAATGCAAATGAACAGGAATAAACATCATTCTCTAGTTTACAAACAATATTTTAATGAAACCTTCCACTATAAAGCTCTTTTCCCATGCTTAGTGACTACTTATTTCTGACAAAATGTACTGCGTCTGTCATCCTGCATAACATTTTGATTTAGTGAAGCAGAAAATTGTGCTGACAAAATAGAGCAGCAGAAAATAGAAACTTTAGTAACTTATAACAGCCATTTCTTTAAATAATAGAAATGGACAGTTCCAGTAAGTAATATACAATATTTGAAAACCAAATTGTGCCAACATTGTAACATGCAATTCTGAAAAAAAACCTGGAGGTTCTTCTTTTTATCATTCTAGAAAGATAATTCACTTCAACAAAATAAGAAATACCTCACTTTCAGTTATTAAAATACCCTGGAAGTAAACACCTTAGTTAACATTATCCTTAGAATTATAGGTCACAACCAATAAACCGAAAAAGAACAATTTGAAAATACTTCATTGAGCAAATGTGTCTACAGTTTTGATCATACTGGATACATGAAAAGCTCTGCAGCACCTTAGCAGGATTTATTCTTCTAAAGATGACAGGGCAGTATATCAGTTAAGAGTACATGGTCATGTAAATTTTTCTGTTTGCAGTCTGTGATGCCACAGTTTACATTCAGTTAAAGGGCAATCTCAATGATTATTCATGGATTTAACTTCAATAAATTAAAAGCAAAAATTCTTTGTCCTAGTGCCCAGGTACCCTACTTCTCAACAACTTTTCTCTGATAGCATTCAAGTATCAAAAAAATCTATTGCTATTTCTCCTACTCAGTTTGAACCCAGTTTCAGAAGCTATTGGAAAGCAATGGAATCCAGTAGTCCTGTAATTACTTTCATCATCTTTTTAAACAGAAAGAACATTTAACAAAACTCTTTCTCTGAAGAAAAGTAGCAACCACAGACAACCTGAAATTTACGCAAAGTCTCATCTTTCAGTCCCTAGGAATTCACACATTTCTGTGCTACCCTGGTGAGGCTCTTGTACCATCCAGCCATCCAAACCTGCTCCTCATCTGCACAGATGTGACACGTGGGTGCCAATGTCATCATCGCACTTTGAAAGTAGCTCACAGGAGTTCTGTAGTTTAATGTGTTTCCATCTGCAAAGTAATTCACATCTGAGGGGCACAATCTGGACAGTTTCAGACCTCATCGAAGGAAAGTCTGATAGACTATCCATGTGTTTTCAAGTTAAAAAATATTTTTCTTCGCTTTCATTTGATACACATAAATGGGCTTCAACGTTTGTTGATGATTAACAAAAAAGTGGTGTGAGCATTGGATTGAAAAAGCAGTGCTTTATGTGCAAAGTGATGAAGAACGCAACAGGATTCCCCCTCTCCTGCCCAACATGGAAACGTGATTAAATGACCATTAGTTTTTATAAGTCTACTGAGATGTTAAAATAAGAGTTTCATCCAAGTTCTGTCTAGTTTTCTCTCCGTCTTGTTCTTTATAGTTCCATTTTAAGTTCTCAGCTTTCAAAAGCTGATGCACTCCACTTTGGTTTTTTGAGCCATTCCACAAAGTCTCTCAACTCCCGACACACTGCAAACAACTATCTCTGACATTACAGGGATCCTGATCTTTCCTACTTCATTTACAGAAATAATTCATTTTAATTTTAGTAAGTATGCATGGAAATATATTAAAAGAGGAAGTCTGTTCAAGAGCTTAAAAAAGGTTAATTTAAAAAYTTTATTTAAAATAAGATTTATCACATCTATTTTTTAGTAAGTATATCCTACTTGCAAGTCCACTGCTGGAACACTATATAATCTGGACATATTTAATAGTRAAGAATTCAGTGTAAAAACATGTCAACAGCTGCATTTAGATTATGTAACAATAACTTTTAGGTGGTACGTGGTCAGTCTTTCAAAGCACTAGTCATCCAGAGAGATGTTATTAAACSCACTGGATACAGTATCAAAAGGCTTTCCTTTATTAAAAAGTTCATTATCACTATACAAAAATGCCTTCCCTTAAAACCTTATCTACAACCACTGTCTCCTGCCRAAGAAAATATACAGCTTTAGAAACCAAATACACTTCTTTTAGAAAAACACATGTGATAAATTAATATTGTAAGAACACAGAAAAGCTTGTTAAAAGGACGTTAAGTTTTGGCAATATATCAAGAATATATTTACATAAATCACTGATTTTAAGACTTTTTTACAGTCATTTTACATGGAATTCTGCGAGAACAAACTGACCTGCTGAACAAACGACCCATACCTACCAGACTATGACCAGAATAAATTATTAGACCACTGTATGATCAATTTGGGAACCAAACAACTTACCCTTACCAGAAAGTCATCACTGCACTGCACAACACACCAGCAATGACAAAACTCTGTGCAAATCCAAGAGTACCTGACCACCAACACAGACATTTCAAGTGTCAGAGACATTTCAAGTGTCAGAGCCTTCTATTCCAGTTGCATCTTTCTATTCCACCAACTACCTGAATTTTTTCACGCTCAAAGGATTTGGGGGAGAAACAAGCAAAATAGAGTTATGACTGCAACAATACATACTTCGGAAGAAAAAACATTTTAGAAATTGTCAGGGGTAGGCCATAATAAGCTACCTAACTTCAAAGCCTCCCTAACTTCCTTCTTTATTCCTGTGTCATGAGTCACTGTTGTCACTACAGCGACATCTCATAAAAACAGTTTGCTCTGAAATACAAGAACTCTGTCTCTACCCTGCAGGAGCCTTAGATGAACTATATAGAGATGTTTAAATCAGCTATCAGGTTTCAGCAGGAACACAGGTCTGTGGCTCAGCTTCAGAGTATAAAATGAAAAGTCTAAAATAAACTGTACAGTTTCTTAAAAAAAAAAAAAAAAAAACACTTGCACTTTAATACCAAAAATAACTTAACCAGCTGAGATGCAAAGCTCTGTTCTTCAACAATCCAAAAATGGTTTTCATGGGAAGGTTAAAACTAGGAGCAAKGAAATTTAGTTGCAGCTCAATGTACACGAACTACATGACGGCAGTACAAGACATGAGTGAAAAAAATAGAAACTTTCTCAAAACAGCGGTTGAAAGAGTCTGATACAAGTAAGTTCATACTGGTAATATGATTCCTAAAAGAAAATGCACCTGCAGTTCTGTTCGGCATTATAAATCTGATACAAATACTCCCCTTCAGAGGAAGGACAGGACTCATTCTCAAGAGCCTGAACGCAGTGTGTTAGGAGATCCGCCAAGCACACCCCAATAGGGCCGCTCTGCAGGCACCCCCGGCCAGCACGGCAGGCGGGTCCTCCCCAAAACACGAAATGCGTGCGTTCAGATCCCCAGATGATTCCGAATACCGTATTTCATTTGGTTCACTCACGGAGCGTTTCACGGCAAGACACAACCGTCCGAGGCTCAGCTTTGCAGAATAATTATTCCCCCCCACACTATTTTGAGCATTTTCGCTCCTGTCCGGGCGGCTCTGCGCAGGACGGGACGGAAAGTCCCGAAACACTTCTTGAGTCACCAACGCGTTGCCCGGGGATTCAGGCTGAAGTGTTGGAAAGGCCCAGCAGGGCCCGCCAGGAGCGGAGCCACCGCCACCCCCGGCCCGACCGGGCCCCGCCGCTGGGCCCGGCTTCCCCAGCACCGCAAGGGCGGCCACGGCGGCCCGCGACGACCGCCCACGGAACCGGCCGGAGCGCGGCCTGAGCCGGGGGCCGCGCCAGCCTCGCCCCTGCCCGACGGCGCCGAGCGAATCCCGCGGCAGCGTCCGGCCCCGCTCGCTCCTCACCTCCTCATGTCCAGCCCGGGCAGGGCTCCCCGCCCGCCCCGGGTCCGTCCCKGCGCCCTCACGCGCCCGGCGCGCCGGCCCGACCCCCGCCGCGTTCCCCCATCGCCGCCACGGCCGCGCAGCGAGCGCCCGCGCAGCCGCTCCCGCTGCCCCGGCAGGCCCGCCCCCCGGCCCTCCGCCGCGCCCGCAGCCAATCACGGCGCGCCGGCGCACCTCTGCGCAGCGCTATTGGCGAGAAGCGCCGTCAGTCACGAGGGGCTCGGGGGTTTCCAGCGCATCGAGGTTGTACGAGCCGCAAGGGAGGGGGCGGGCTGGTCGGAAAGGGGCGGGTAGCGAAACGCTCCCCCGCCCCGGAGGGCGTTGATTGGCCGGAGAGAGCGAGGGGGCGGGACCCCTGGAGCTGCGGCGGCGCTGATTGGGTGATGCGCGCGTGCCCCCAGCGGCRGGACGGGCGCTGCGCCCCGGAGTCGGTGCCGGGTGCCGCCCCCCCCTCCCGGCCCTGCGGGTTGGCTGTGCCGCCGGAGGGCTCCGCGGCCTGAGGGCTCCGCTCCCTGAGGACTCCTCTGCCCCGAGCTCCGCTCCAGCCCGCCCCGGGAAGGGACACGSCTGCGTCCAGCGCCGTGTCCTGAGCGGGAGCCGCTGGTCTCTGTCCCCGGCGCGGGACAGCACGTGAGGCCGGGAAAAAGAGGCTCCTCGGGGCGTCGCAGCATCCCGGGGCAGTCACAGACTGCACAGCTGCTGACCGAATGAATTCACTGCGGCTCCATGTGCGCTTGCGAGGATGACAGAAGCGATTTTAGCCGAGCTGGTGCACAGACCTTTCCGCGTGGTGACCCCGGAGTAATTCCAAGTGTCCCCGGTCAAGCAGCGGCCGCAGAGTTCCCACAGCCTGTTCACGAATGTCAGGCTTTGGTCTGGCTTCAATATCCACTTTTGAAATATTTTTACTCTCAAGAAATTGAAGTAATGCTACTGAATGTTTCGTTTAATAGAAGCCAAATGTAGCTCCTTTTTAACCGACCTACTTTTGATTGTGCCTGTCATCTGAATGCTGAGCTATTTTATCCACTGAGCATCACTGTTGTTTATAGACAGTGAGCTCTGCTTAAATTATGAATGAGAGAATGAACTCTAGAATAGAACAGAGATGCTCAGCAGGACAGTTGTGTTTAAATACTATTCACGCATTCAGCATTTCCAGAAAACAACATGTATTTTAGAGAAGATTTTTTTTAATCATGTAGCATTCTAAACTGGTGCTTTAAATTTCATTTTTAAAATATTTCAGAAGTTTTTCATTTTTAGAAACAGACTTCCTACAAAGAAGCATCTTTGAAAAATACAGCATATGATCCTGTATCTCAGGACGTTACAGTACTATTGGCATACAAATAAACACTTTCCTGGTTTCTTAGCATCTGTAGCATTCCTTCAATCCATGTTTTTATGTAATWTAGTAACACGTGCAGTTCAACATTAGCTAAAGTAAAGGCTGTTCCAGTTAATCCTGTTCCCTGTAGCTCACCAGAATCCAGAGACAGCCAACGTGTGTCACTACCAAGGCYTTTGCTAGGAAGATGGGAAGGCAGGACACAGGGTTTTGTTGGTGTGGGTTTGTGCAAGATGGAAAGGAGACAGACGCCAGCAGTTTACTGGAAACTTCTGAGGAAACAATGAAATTCCATCTACTCCGGAATGAATGTTCACTCGAATCATTCCACCTGGTCACTTAAAAGCAAAGTTGCATTTCAAAGTCTCACTTAATCTTTAATGAACAAATAGTATTGAAAATACACTAAGACATGCCTTACATTTCCTCATTTTGCAGAAGAGCACACAGTAGCCCCAAGTCATGCTCTGCTGATCCTCAAGGTGGCTATCTACACACAGCTGCTGCAGCCTCCGCTTGTAGAGCTGCCTTTTATGCTACTGCGAAAGGCATTAACATGTCTGCTATAAATCCTGTTATCCCAAATTTCATTATGTTTACATTTTGGGTAGAAATAAATCACATGTGGAACATGACTATAAGTATTAGCCAAAGTACACCACAATTATATGTGAGAAGAAAAGGGGACAGATACATTATGAGCATAAAATACCAAAATGGTTGATGGGAATGACTACATGTAGCGTTCCTAATAACTCACAACCAAATATTTATTCTGTATTTCATGTAATTATGTACTTAACCCTCTATGAATTCATCAGGAAAAAGGACCAAAAAGGCCCATTTACAAAGCCTGTCATTCTCCAGACAGAACAGTGCTGGTGACATTTAACCCAAGTTAATATCCTATTGACCCACTGGGCTCGCACACAGCTCTGTGTCACTGACAGACCACAGATGAAAGGCAGGCCAAGACTGCTGTTTACTCTAAAGCTCCTTCAGACTCCTTTAGAAGTATAAAGGAGTTGTAAAGTGATAACAGGACTTTGGCAGTGTAAAATGGGCCTGTTACATCTCTTTTATGTTGAAAACCCTGTCAGTAACACCAGCTCAAGATATTTGCCATTAAACAGCGAATGATTTYTTTAAACCACACTCTTGTTAAGAGAGACATGTTTTGTAATAATGAAGCATGGTAAACAAATTCCACTTTCAAATGACACAACACTATACAATAAAATATTATAGCGTAGCATGGAGCAGAGTTTTGTGCTGTGCCAGGATAGGAGTATGGTATTCATTTATCAAAGCATTACCCCAAAAGTGCAGTATATTCATCAAAACAGCTGATTTTTTTCTGCTAATTCAGACATGGAAATGGTCAGTATTTATCCAGCTGCATTAAAAAAGAGAGAGGAAATGTTCTTATAGAAGTATCAAAGACAATATGACGACACTTTCTAGATATTAGTTATGTGATAAAAATGGACTTGGATAAATATGTCAGGTATTTCTGCCTCCTCTTGTTTGTTTGGGGTTTTTTGTCATTATCTACAGTTCTAATGAATGGTTTAGTAAAATAAATAATGTTTAGTTAAATAGTTTGGGGCTTGAGATGAAAAAGCAGCACAGACTRTGAGGTTGCCTGAAGCTGTACTTCTTAGGACAGAACCTGAAGAGTGTTTTGTAATAGGGATTTTACAGCCATATTCTTTAACAAGCATAAGACCTTGCTCTGGCTATGATAAAATGCCAATAAAATCTGCCAGAAAACTGCATTAGYTTCTCTCCCAATTTACCCAGCTGATACTAGCTTTGTACTCTATGGTTAAATACTGTATCTGTCGGGGTTTGTGTAATCCATCTGACTGGGAAAACGGGAACTGCCTCGATCGGGGTATAAATCAAGGCAGAATGTTTGACACTATGGCAGTAGTCTCTTTTGGTTCTTTAACTGTCAAAAGCACAAACAGTGTCTTTAGTAGTGGCAGGCATCCCTTACATGGCATCACAATGCTGGCTTATTGAGTGGCTGGTTACCAAGTTTTAGCCATAAACTTTTGGGTTATCCTTGTTGTAATGAGTCATTTCATCCTAAATCGGTATGGAGGACATAATTCATATGACAACCACCTTTTATGCACTGCACTGTTACAATTTTAACCTTGCCTCACTCCTACATTATTGCAGAGCACTATTTCCCCATATCCCTTGGCAGATGCATTTTAACACTGTGCTCTTTATGTCTGACAAAGTCAGTGCTTTCACAGAATACAAACTCTGAGTGAGCCAGTGCACCAGGATCCCTTTTCCATCCCTGACAATGACAGAACCTGCTTTTCCATTAAAATTTACCACAGTTTTATGAGTATTAAGGTAAATTGATGGTGTAAGTGCACTTACCCATTTCCCGGAATGCTTTGCTGCCATTGTGAAAATTTCCTATTCTGCTGCTTCACCTTTACATAATATTTGACTGTTGGAAGTGAAGCTGAGAATATAAAAAGAAAGATATTAGTTATGCATTCTGCTAGCAAACAACACTATGCACTGCAGTGGGGTTTGCATGTGCTAATCAAGCAGACATTTAGGAAAGTCAAATGCTGCCGGAATAACAACACTGGGTCCCAGTGAAGGGCGAGGCGCTGCTTGGACCAAACTCGATCTCCTGGGAGCAGGATGAGGAGCAGCAGCCTGCTAAACCTGCTGCGGATGTCACAGCTCCTGGGCAYGAGGAACACCCTCAGGAACCACCTGTGACCATAATAGCTGACTCTACTGAGGCAGACAGAATTCTTGTGGAACTTGATTTATAAATTATTTCGTATCCATCAACCGTGCTCATAATTACATATTTCAAATTTTTTTTTTCAACCATCCGGGTTAATTGGACTAGGAAGTACTTACTCTGAAATAATTGAAAGAAGAGGTCACAATATACTGAAAAAGGAACTTTTTTCTTTTCTTTTAGCTTTATGAAGAGCAGGACAATAGCATTAAGCATCACAAAATAATACATTGCTTTTTGGCAACACATAAATTAACTGATTCAGAATTCAAAGTTTAGATACATCTGTGAACTGTCAGCATGAGTGAAATACACTGAAATCCACCTTGGTTTTTGCTCACAATTGTAACCAAACACATAAATCTAACTTTAAAGGAATGAGAGTAGAGCCAGAAACCCATGCCTTGTCTACACTTAAAAGAGTTGGCTGGTATAGCTACACCTTAGAGCTGAATTGGCAAGCACAGATTTCTTTTCTGGTGTAACTTAAACCACTTTCCTTTAGAACATGCTAAAGTGGCCGAAGGACTCTGCCAATATAATGGCATCTACTTCCAGGGCTTTTGCCAGTGTGGCTGTAGCTGCATGCAAGGGATTTTTCATCATTCTGACAGCTRTTTTGGCAAAACTCCTACATTTAGACCCAGTCCAAGTTAAAGTTGGCATTGTTATATGCTGCAAATAAAGCAGACGAGAAGCATTACCAGTTTATTGCCCTGGTTTTACATTATTTTAAATTGTTTGTTCTAAAGGAATGTGTGGGGCAGSATCCATGTGGTCCTTTGGATGTTTGCCTCCCACATTTGTGCTGCATTAAAATTGTTTGGTTTTTCAGTGACTGAGTTTTGGCAAAGGGGAAACTTACATTACTAAAAAAAGATAGTATCCATATTATTTATCCCAGAAATAGCTATCCTGATGGTTTAAAGCAAATTTCCAAAGCAAAGCGGACTGCGAAAGGAAGAATCTGGGCCAAAGGACATGTGGATTAATACATCATTCTTCTTCACTTTGTCTTCTGTTCAACAGTGAACTTCAGCACATATTAAGCATAGAATTAATTTTAGGCCCACTCATAAGCCCAGCTCAAGTTTTGTAGTCATGTCAGATATGATAATGCTCCTATTTCAATCTTAATTAAGCAGATTTTTGAAATTAATCGTATGTTCTGCACTGTGCAGAATCGGGATTTCTGTCAGAAGTGCAAGTTTACACAGAGCGAGGCTGTTTATTGTGATACCATCTGCATTTTCTTTCCTGAACTGGATGTCAAGCCTGTATTTTGAAGACGTCCCAAGGGGCTTTATTTTTCCACATAAGTACATTTTACGTATTTAGCTCTTTTTTTCCTAACCTCCCTTTTGCTAAGTGTGGGGTTTGGGGTTCGCAAGCCCACGCGGAGAAGTTTGCGTTGGTTTTGCCGGTTACATTTACTGTTGAAGCCTCTCCCGCGTCCGCGGCATCSCGGCCCTGGGGACTGCGGAGCGGCCGGGGCGGCCGCGGGGCTGGGGGAGGCAGATAGCAGAGTTCATGCGCAATCACTCAGCACCGAGCCAATGRGACGGGGAAGTCTGATTTAATCAAGGCTTCTTCCTTCCTTTTTGCGAGACACAGAATGTGCCTGCTAGAAGACAGCGCAGACATATTCTTCTGCGTTCCGGACGCGCGAAGCGGGCTCTGCGTGGCTTCGCACAGACCCTGCATGTGCCACAACTGAGGGAACTCGGCGATTCCCGGGTGAGTGCTCCGGGCGCTTCGGGTTCTGGTGCTGCTTAAAACTCAGCGAAGTGGCTGGAGCAGCACTTACCCTGAAACGGAACAGGATGAGTGTCTGTTCGAGATAAAAGTGTGCAATTCGTTGCAGGGGGGTTGTGTTGTTTTGGACTTTTTTTAATATGGAAAAATAAGTAGTGGCTTAGTGAAAAGAGCTGGCAATGGTTTTTAGCTGTGAAAGTGAAACTGTTTGGATGAAGTGCAGTTGGTATTCAAGGCACATATATTCAAGGCAGAAGACCTGTGTATCATAATATCCACTTCTGCATTCTTCCATTTACAAGTGCRTTATGTTTCTCARATAAACCATGTTTTAAAGTAGTATTAATATATATGTGTATATATACACATATATACTCACATATATATAGATATTTTATGTATATAAAACTATGCATATATAAAGATTTTTTTGAATGTAAATACAAATTTTCTTATAAAGTTATCCCAATTTACAACCAAGAAAAAAGTTGTCATTTAAATTTGTTTGGCCATTTTCAGATTCCCCATTTAATCTACTATATATGCTCTTGGGATAAACTGTTGTGATTTTCCAAAGACTGAGCAGTTAGACAATAAGTAAGTGGCTACTCTTCATGTTCAAAAAGCAGATCATGAGGAGGACTGAAGAACAGTGAGAACTTTCATTCCAAGTCTGAAGTCCAAAACTAAGGGCTTCCATGATGCTTTCATTAAGCAGGATGACAACATCTGTGTATTTGGTTATGCAAGCCAGGCAAAGGAAAGGTTTCTGTTAGAGGAAAGTGGTTTGCACTTTCATTATTTCCAGTGGGGAAAGTAATTTCTTTTCTTTTTATAGCCTTGCGGCTTGCCAGAAATCAATAAGTCTGCTGAAGGAGTTTCCTCACCTCCGTATCCAGCGTTGCACAACTGTGTGGTAGACAAGTGAAGGCAAAATGTTATGTAGTAACATCCCTGTCCTAAACCCTCCCATTACTTAATAACCACTGCTCAGGCATTATTTTAGCAGGGGTTTTAAAAAAGTATACTGTTCTATTATGTGATTTTCACCTGTTGGCTGAACTGTGAGCAACACTTTGCTCATGTTAACTGAACACAGCACCCTGGCAAGGTTGTTAGGATGTTCTTAGAACTTTTTCAACTGCTAGTATAACACAATGGTGTAACAGGTAGGTTTAGGTTTCTGGGTTTTTTAAACAAAACAAAACAAAACAAAAATCCCACAGCATCCCGGGGAGACATTTAAGCAGCAGAACGGCCAATCTGGTCTATGGCGTAGGAGTATATTGTGTTAGGCATTTTATCAGGACATGGTAAAATAGTGGTTGTAAGAGAGCAGGCATACAGATCTAATACAGCACAGTATGTAGGGTAAAAGAGCAAGTACAGGGAGAATACTTCTGTATAATATTAGAAAATTCAGATCTCCTTCCAGCATTGTCAAATTCAGTTGTTTTGTTCTCACAGTATGGTCTCTGGAGGCAACCTAAAACTGTGAAATACGATAAAAACTTTATACTATTTTAGATGTCACCCTATTTTGCCCTACAGGTTGTGATTAAGAACAGACTGCGAGTTTTTGAGTCTTGAGAACAGTAAATTTTGGCACTGTAAGAGAACCAGGCTGCTGGTTATACTAATTATCTCAAAGATTTTAGTTCATCTGAACTCATACTTGCAAGCTGAAGGGCAGAATACAAGGAGGAAAAAATCTGCCCACGCTGAAGTTCATGACAAAATTTTCATGGGTAAGAACTGAGTTCCCCACCTAATCTTCTTCAACATAACTCCTTATGGTTTTCTTGTTTGATTTTAAGCTGCCAGAAGAACATCCAAACACTTTCAGTGGTAACAGTAATAGGAGTGGTTCTGCACTATGTAGATATTCCTATTTRTTACTTTAGTTTTTATGAAAGGACAGTTGCACTAATACAAGTTCACAGAAAACAATGAGTAAGTAATAAAAAAAATTACCAAACTGGATCCCCTAAAGGTATGGTTCTAAGAAATGTCATGGAGTTTGTAATCTTTCAGTTACAGCAAACGATGGACCAAGATTCACACTGCACAGAAGAAAGGGAACTGTTGGAAGCTGTAAGCAGAATTACTACCTTTTCTACCACAAGTCCATCTGATGAAGAAGAGAATCAGCCCAAAGCTGAAATTTCATGTCAAGTGAGAAAAGAAAACCCAGAAAAAGATGTCACACAAGGTTGATACTATCCTTTAATATTATTTTTCATCTAGCTGTTTATGCCATTAATCTTTGTATAAAAAACTTTGCTTATTTATTGCAGCAGAAGTTCAAAGTTATATTGCCATACTCCACTGGAAATAAGCCTTAATTACATTTGTAGTAATAATGTAGCAGTTGTGAAACCAGTGCTCATCCKYGTGTGTATATACACACACAGAGTTTTCTTTTCAAGTGCCTCGTGCCTAAAATATGTTACAGATTTAATTTACACACCAGGAATGAAAGCAGTGATCATCAGATGGCCCATCTTGGGAGAGCACTTTCTGTGCATCACAAAATCAAATCTAAACTTCTTGGCAGTATCAGCAAGGACACCAAATTGAAGCTAATCTCAAGCAGGCAGCTCTCACAKGCCTTTAAAGAGGCAGCACTGAACATTTACTATGCCTAAAACTGTTCTCATCTGTTATTAAATAAAATGTTATGTATAATCCAAAATATATATAATCTCATCAAGGTTTTAAGCCTGCAAGGMTGTCATAAAATCCACCTCTCTTAGGAAATAGATGCTTTGTGGAGATTGAGCCAAACCCCAAAGGCTCTGATAATTGAAACTGTATGGCCAAATGATTAAGAACATGTAAAAGTGGGGCCACTGAAAGAGTACTATGGTGCCTTTACAAGTCTATTTCTGCATCAAGCTGTTCTCTTACCCTTCRTTTGTGCTCATTCACCTCCATTGTCAGAACGTTAGACACACTGCAGACTGGCTTCGGCTGACTGCCTTGACAGAGACATCCTTGATTAGAAATTGGCACTGGTGTGCCCACTGAAATACAAATATTCCATTTCTTTCGTCCACTTTGCTAGCCGCCTATATGCCACCTGGTGAAAACTGTTGTCAGTAGATTTCAAAGACAGAGAAATCACCCTTTTGAAATGCTACATCAAATTCTCCTGTAAGCAAACTCTTCAAACAGCTGTCCCACGTATATGTGTGTGTGTGTGTGTGTGTGTGTGTGTGTGTGTGTGTGTGTGTGTGACTGTGGGAGGAGAGAGAGGGAAAAGGAGGGAGGTATATAAAATATTTGTAGCTGAACTGTATCATCAGTTCAGCTAAAAAAGAAAGAGAGGATGTGAGAATTCCTCCTTCAGCTGAGCTGGTTATCCAACTCTGAAGTTAGGATGTTCATGTTTTCTCAGCTTTCTCCTATTACTCCACAACCCCCATATTTGAAGAGGGTCAGTTTGTGAATATATGTCTGAATTTGCAGCTGCATTATATTATCTCCACTATTTAGCAACAAAGAAGCTTGGAGAAACATCTGACTCAAAAGACTCAGTCAATGTTTCTTTGGGCTCCTTCTGGGGTGGTGAAGTAAATCTGCTCAGATTGTGCCCTAGGTTACAACCTTGACATACAACATTTCTTGGCAGTATTTTTTCTACAACTTTATATTCTGATGATATGTTGTCTTTCAGAATTTCAGACCCTAAAAGCTTTCCTCAAAGCATCTGGTCGTGTCTTTATTAGTAGTGAAATCACTTATTTTATCAGTCTTTAGGTCTTACTGTTACAGCAACAGAAAATCTAGGCTATCCTTTCACAACAAATACATAAGAGTTTTCTTTCCAAATGCTAAGCATGTAGTCTGAAATACTAACTATATTGATTTTAGATTCCAATGCAACCCTAAGTCCCAACTCTTCGATGACCACTAAGGAGCTTCAGGAATATTGGAGGAATGAAAAACGCCAGTGCAAACAAGTCAAACTCCTTTTTGAAATCCCATCAACCAGAATTGTAGAGCACCACTTATCTAAATATGTGGTAAGCTAAGAAATGAATATGTAAGAAGATCATTAATTTTTATTTACTCTGCAGGGGTCTGCACAGCACACAGCAGGCCTCGCTACATGAAAGCCTTACCGAGGGCCAAGTTTTGCAAGCCGTGATCACACTGAGTAGAACCTGTTCTCACTGATTGTATGGGCATAGCTGGTGGAATCTGCCTCTGAAAACACCCTCTGACAGTCAGTGCACAAAATCTGCAGCAGTGGAAAAGTGATACCAAATAAATTAGCAGCTTGAGTATCCTTAACACCCAGAGTTTTTTGTCAACATTAAGGAAATTCACACAAGTRTAAAAATATCAATATAGTTACACTTCCACCAAGCTAGCTGGCTGTAGCAGCTGCAGTGCATTTGTATAACTTCCACATCAGAGGTTTCTCTTAGCAGAAGTGCAAAACTCTTTGATGTTGACAAAGTCTAAGACATCCTCCAGCTAGATTGCTTGGGATCGTTCCCCTTCCCTACCTAGAGCTCCCTTAGGTGACATATTTCTGTCATATCTTTAAGATGAAACATGAGTATGAGGTGTAGGAACAACCAAGTAGGCTGGATTTTTATATCTTTACTCACAGTCCTGACACTTGGTTTTTATTTCTGACTCTGCTCCTGGCCCTCAGAAGGACTGATCTGGAGCGAGTCTCTTTCAGTACTCCTGTGAAATTCAGATAGGGATGATTTCCTTGTTTGCTACAACCTCTGAGATCTGTAGATGAAAAATGCCAAGAATCAGCATTGCTGATACTGGATGATCTAGTTTGGTAGTATTTGAAGCAGGTAAATGTTTGGAGACTGTCCTAAGGTCTTGTGGCGTGCTATACACACCTACTTAATTGCTGCTGTTCTTGCATGCACTTCATAGTATCCAGTTTGATGAATAGTTAAAAATTATTTTAGTACAACTATATGAGARCAAGAGTATCATTCAGCATATGTGCAATTAAACTTAGTCATGAGTTCCATGCCTAGGCAAAAAGATTTACATTACAACGAATTTGAGCCAATTTGATTTACAGTCTAATTAAATGCTATTTTTTACCTTTTTCATGCATACTCTGCAAATAAAAAAACCCAAGTACTTGTAAATTATTCACTTAGCTACCCTTGATAAAATGATAGCTTAAAAAAATTGCTGTTRTGATTGTTTTAGAATGCATCAGGCATATATACACTTTTCAGCAGGGAGCAGGACAAAGTATAGGAAAATGTCACGGTGCTTACAAATGAAAAGAGATCAGACAAGTCAGCTCAAATTTAGAAACCTTTCAAGAAGTGCCTGTAAAGATCATTTATGAAGATTAAAAGAGAGAATTTCTCTTTAAGGAAAAACAAGGAAGAGAATCAGATAGACGTAGTGCGAGTACTGATTTGCACCCTTCAAGAGCAGCAAAGAAAACAACTGCAATGAGTAAAACCACTCCAGCTCCTGCATAAATCAGTGGGAACAGGGTGAAGCTGAATGTGAACATGGTCATCATCCAGAAGGTCAGCAGTCCGTGTCCTGAGCTGGTGTATGGTGACACGCTTAAACTGGCCTCCATGGAGCTGCAATGGTTTACACACACTGGGGATTTGGCCCTTCCTCATCACTGTGCTTGGATCAGAACCAGGAAAGAATCTATTCGTACAACACATAACACACAATTTTGGTTTGCAGCTACTTTCCTARTATCACATTTATTATAGTCTTTTTGAGGCTAGTGAGGAGCTGAGGAAGACATGCTCTTGTGTACTGTTAACATGGGGCAGTGTTGCTGTTAGTGAAGGATTTTGGATAGCAAACAGATTGTTGTAGAAATGTCACAAATTTTTGTATTAAGTGCCAAGTAAGTTTGAATACAGGACAATGATTTAGAGGGGGGGAAAAGGGTTTGGAGTTGCTCCATCTTATTTTTGTACATACCAAATATATTGCCAAATACTCCCTCRTCTTTCACAGCATTAACACCCCCAAATCCCTAGAAATGTCTCATACAAACAATGTTTCTGAATATTATGACCAATGTAAAATAGATTACATTCAATATTAAGTCTGGGAAATCCATTCAGTTCACTGAAGATGATTGATTGCAGCAGCCATGGCTGTTATAAACAAAGCACAGCTACAGAAATGCTTTGTAAGTGTTTTTATGTGCTTCWGTCTGCTGCTAGTTTGCTTTTCTAGCAGCTTGCAGGATGGGATCTGTTAGTGCACTGTTTATGTGCAACTTACATGCTAAGCCTAAGTGTGGTGACAAAAGTACAGAAGGGCAAGAAGTGGGAATTTTTAATTTGATGGCTGCAGATCTTTCAGGTCTACACTGAGTGTGCACCATAATCCCAGACAGTGACTGATTGAGCAGCACTGCCATAGGAGTACCCAAGATTACACACAGAAAATCGGTGCAGGAATATTTTGACTGGAGGATTGTACAAGCACAAAGTCTTTTCATAGCAGGACCAGACAAAATCTGACTGCACTGGGGCTGGAATCTTCTCATGCTTATTTTTTCTCTTTGATTGTGTTTAGATGTATAAAATCATCATTCTGCAAACAGGGAGTTTTGACAGCAACAAGTCTGTAATTGAACGGCGTTATTCAGATTTTGAGAAACTGCACAGAAATCTGCTGGAGGAATTTAGTGAAGAAATGGAAGATGTGACCTT
Source organism: Amblyornis subalaris (assembly GCA_018881555.1). NCBI lineage: Eukaryota > Metazoa > Chordata > Aves > Passeriformes > Ptilonorhynchidae > Amblyornis > Amblyornis subalaris. The sequence goes on along the minus strand of JACAXG010000027.1, from coordinate 4,427,437 downwards.
TCCCAAAAAAACTCTAACAGGGAACTTCACAGAAGAAATAATCAATGAAAGAAAATTAGCCTTCAAGGACTACCTGAGACATCTATATTCTATGAAATATATCCGAAGATCAAAAAAATTTATTGACTTTTTAACAAGGCCAGAGCTTCAGGAAGCCTATGGTTGTCTGCGGGGAGGCCAGTACACCAAAGCTTTGGAAATCCTTTTAGAAGTCATTGGTCTGCAGGAAAGGCTGACGAGAGGCAACCCTGTCTCAGTTGTCCCTACTCTCTGTGCCATCGTGGTGTGCCACAAGGACCTGGAAAACCCAGCAAGTGCCTTTGAGTATGGAGAAAAAGCTCTGTCACGCCTTCATGTGCATACCAGCCACAGGTATTACATTCCATTGTTAGAAACAATGATCACTCTGGCATATGAACTTGGCAAGGATTTTCTCTCTTTGCAAGAAAAACTGGAAGAGTGGAAGACAAAGAAAGATCCTGTACGGGTTTTTACCCTGAAAGAACTCACAGTTTGGGAGTATGTGCAATGAACACAAGAAAATATTTCCTGGAACAACAAACTCTTGAAAGACTAAGAACTGCAAATTACCTGTTTGGCTTACATAACATTGTATTAATAGAAAAAAAAAAATAAATTAAATGTCTTCTGTGTTCAAAAGGGACATTAGCATCTATGTTGGAATGTATTACATCTACTCTACAGATGTGAGGACTGCCTGAGGAGCACCTTAAGGTTTTTTGAAGGAAATTTGCAAGAAAATAATCATTTATGATTTGCTTATTTTGAACATAGCTTATTTTGTGTGAAAGTCAGAATAAGAAAATACAATTAATAAAGCACTTAAGAATCTGCAGAATCAGAGGCATTGCTTGCTCATGTGGAAACTACTTCCTTTCAAGTAGAAAAATATCTTCTCAGTCGATGCAATCTGAAGGATGCATCTTCAGACACTGAATGTAGTTTTTTACTCTTCCAGCTGGGGCCTGGTCAAATGGCACTTTGCCATTTCTGAGGATGATGGGATTGGTCCTGTTCCCACTGAATTCAGCTGCTGTGGGCAGAAGGACCTTGGGGAAAGGTTTACAATCAACTTTGGTAGGAGTGAAAAATACAGGAGATGATCATTCCATCAGAGATGAGGGAATATACTTCATTTCCCTTTTRTAACTAACACAGTTTTATGACTTTCTGCGTTGAAGGCACATTCGTGTTCGTTTACCTGCCTCTGTAATTTCCCTCTACTCTATTGTCTCTCCCACACATTTTTTAATAGTCTGGTAAATGAATTCTCATAAATACCATGTCATTAACTAGCATGGGTGATTATTCTCTGCTGAACATAGTCCACTGAGTACTGTCAGGCCTGTACTCCCATTACAGATACTACCTGCACCACAATGACTCTGGCTATAAATTAGGAATAACTGTATTAACTTACCTCCCAGAGACATGGAAGATTCAGCTAATTGGAAATGCACTGAAGCTGAAAAACTGCTGTGCATTGTTATAAGAATGATGTCTTGAAAAAATACAGAATAATAGGAGTGTCTAGGGCAGAAAGATAATATTTTAAGTAGCTATTAGCAGCTAGGCATTCAAATCAAAATACATGGATTATTTGTTATTTGACAATTATTATTTTTTCTGGTTATATCAGAAGTAATAGAATTAAGAGTAATTAATTAAGAGACTTAAGGACTAATCTTCCCATAACATAGCCTATTGCAGGACAGTTAAAACGGATCAAAGGTAACACCTTCTTAGAGGATGCCTGAATCAATAACAAAGCAGTGAAGAAAAAAGCGTGTCTGGGGTCTGCAGAAACTCAGGCAGTTTCAAGTTCAGGCAGAAAGGAAGCATGGCCTTCATGCTGCCCTAACTCCACAAGAGACTGTGATGAAAGACCAGAAAAATAGGAAAAAAATATTTCCTCCCTTTTGCCCCCTCCCATCGTTGTGTGCAGCAACCCAGGCATGGCTCCCTTGGATTCTCCTCAGGTTCCTATGGGACGGTACATGAGCGTCTATTTGCATCCACAGACCCTCACCTTGCAGCTGACCACAAGAGTAGAGGGTCCATAAGTGCATGATGTCTAGCAAGGACAACTGCCAGGAAAGCAGCATATCAGTAAGATCTTAGCCTTTATTTGTGCTAATGTTACAACTTTCCGTGTCTGAAGGACTAACTGATCTAAAGCGGACCAATTTCTGCCAGCATATTTTGAGGTGCAATTTGGTCAAGAGAAAAATTAAGGTAATTCAAAAGTCACTAAAATAAACAGTGCAAAAAACCCAGCTGTTTTGTTGGTATAAGACAAATCTGTTCTGAGAATGTTTTTCCATGTAATGTACTAGTAGAATTTTGCCAGCAAAGTGATCCTAGAAAAGGTCACTTTGTGCTGCATTGAGACTTCCAGTTAAGCCACTTAAAAGGGTCAAGTGTAATGTTCACAAAAGAAGTTTGTTATTTCATTACTTTTAGAATACAACAAAATTAAAATCTCCCCAGCAATTCAACCTCCCCCAAGCAAATCACATATGTATTTCCTCCYTTCAGTGCAGAGCTGTGACCTTTGGATTTATTAATCTCCTCAAAGATAACATCAAAAATTCTTGGAAAGAAAAAGCTGGGATGGTTATGGCAACAAATGGGGATCCACAGAACCTTGATTTCACCTGGAGCTCTGCCATAGATTTGGTCTGAACTTAGCACGAGTACCTTAACCTCTGTGCCCCTATTTCCTCACACAGTACTTCCCCATAAAGTTTCCTCATTCAGGTTTTCAGTACTCATAGAACAGGAAAGCTGTGTAACTTGACCAAATAAGTTAACTCCAGCATTTAAGTTGGGAATGTGCATTGGGATAGAGGCAATTTTGATTTATACGAACTTATTTCATTTTTCAAGAGTATCTTGAACCAAAAGAGAATCTGGAGGCATTCAGCTGCCAAACCTGTGTGCTTATTGTGAATTGCATAGTTTCTTACCACTGCAATCTTACTTTAGAATCAGGTGTTACTTTCCCTATAAATCAGGGAAGCTACAGAATTATCTCTATATCACATTGTGCTGTAGTGAGACTGTGCTGGCTGATCATCTCTGCAGGCAATCAGCCAGTTCCGATTTCTTAGCTGTAAACTCTCAGAGTGGTTGGACCTACCAAAAGAATTCTGCTTCCTTTTACACACATTTCAAAAGCCAGCTTCTGCATATTSTTTTTTACTTGATTTTTACAGCAAAGCGAGCATTCAGCAGTTACATGTTATTAAACTGCAAGGTAATGGCATTCCTGATCCCATAGTGACCCAACTCTCTTCCATGGTAAAGACAGCCTGCGAGGATCAGGTTCCCTCTGCCTATACGCGTGACTTTGTCTTCCACAGTCAAAAACGTGTAGCCAGGTAGGGCAGATTTCCTGCAGGACTCAGACAAGATTAGCATCTTTCCCCATTACCTTTGCAGCAATACAGTAGTGTTGCTGTATTGTCCTGGCTTTTTCATAGGATGTATGACAATGGAATGCTCTACACCTGCCACCTCATCTTACTTTTCCTCTGAATAATGTTTTGAGAATGTCTCAAAGGAGAAATAGCTAACATTTTCATCTATATCTACCTGTCTTGCTTATCTGTTGCCCTTCCTTAGTTCTTGTTGAGAAGCCATTGGAGAAACAATGGCTGAAATCCCTGTGCACTCTCCATGGGGTCCCCAGAGTACACATCCCACCCCTCCAGGTGCTGGGCCAGCAGAAGGGAATAGGACTGCATCAGTGAAGCTATTTTGGAAAGAAAAACTCTGGCACTACCACATATGCAAGAACACAATATGAATTAACTAAGTAGGTGGTTCCTGCTTCCAAACAACCATTTTACTTCCACTCTCCACTGCTGTACAATACTTGAGTGATAAAAGCTGGTTTTGTAAATAAAGCCATTTCATCCATTTCCTATCTCCCATAACAATATGTGCTTTTTACAAAGTATTTCTTCAGTTTAATAAAATAAATGGAAATGGGCAGTTGCTGGCATTTGTCCTGATTGCGTTATTAACCTTCATGTGCCATTCTCTGTACGTGGAAGGCAGCTGGAGTCAGCCGAATGTCTGGAGACCCAAGCTCTGCTCTTGGCAGTGTTACAAGCCCACTGAGTGACCTTGATCAAGTCTAATCAAATCTCAGATTTCTTTTAAATACACCGATATTGCTTTTTCCTCTTCTATAAAGCTATGTTTTACTTATAGTTTAGCAGTACATTCCAAAGTATCATTTTTCCCATTCTACAGCTGGGGGAATTGTGGTACAAATAATAAAAAACTATTTTTCCCGATGTCTAATACAATGGTCTGTAGACCCCACTGACTGCCTGGAGAAATCCTGAAGCACGACTGGCATCACAGCTTTGCAGAAAGAGACCTGTCACCGGTGTGTGTTAAGTACATCTTGCATGAACAACCACAACACAGGTTCACTTGTGCTTGGTGTCATACACCTGAGAAAACTGCCTGAGATGCCCATGGAAAAGAAAACATKTGAGCAAGTCTGGCTAATTAATATATTTGAAGAACTAATAAGTGGTTGGATAGCACAAATATTTTAACCGCTACTTTATGAAAATAACAAAACAAGAAGTCTTGCCTAAGAGATTTTTAGAATATATAAAAAACCTCCAGAATTCAGTATCATTTTCCAGGAGAAGGAACAGAAAAATATTTTCAAATACATTTTTTCCAGTTTTAAGGCTTTCTTAGAGCTTTGGAATTTCTTTCCAGTGCTCTTGTAGTCTAAACAAGAAGAATCACACAACCACTACAGAGTACCATATACATCAGCAGTCTATTATCCATTTTTCTCAAAAACAGCACACAATACATCAGAGCTTTGCAGTATGATCTTACTTTTCCAATGGTTATTGACATCTCTGAAGTCACAACCCACAACAGATAACAATCCAAGTATAAATTCTCATTTAGTTTTTTCCCCAGGAAAGAAGGTAAAAAAAGAAAAATACTGTCCAGCCAACATCTGCATGTTTAACAAACCACAGACTGCATACAAGTGAGAGGAAAATTTAAATAAAATCTGGGCAGATCATCTCCAAGAGTCCATGGAGAGTTGCATTACGATCTGTTGAGCTTTGCCCCATTTCCATATCAATTATTATATCATTTGGGGCATTAAGTAGATAATACTGTTTACACAACTTTCTAAAATAACTAAAGAAGCCCATGAGGATGCCTAGTTACTTATGAAACATATGCAGACAAGATGCTCTCTGTGCAATGCAGCATCTTGTTTACAGGGAATCCTGTGATCTTTATCACATACTTGTTATTAACTCCTGTTATCTGCTGCATCACTGGAGGATAATATTTGCTTTCCTGAATCTTAATAAGGCTAAATACATTTATTGAATTCAACAGATTTGTACAATCAGCATGGGAATCGAGTTCAGGACACAAGATAAAATCTAGGTTTCGTGGCTCAGACAGCAGCTGAGCAAATCAAATCAAGAATATTGGTTGAGGTTTTTTTTATTAGATCAAAGGCAGGAGCAAGATGTGTCAAAAAACTAACACAGTTGTAATGGCGTAAAATACTGAATGTCAATTCCCATCTGGATGAGGTGAGAACCCCAAAGAACCAACCTATTTACATTAAGATCACATTACAACATAGGTTCATCACACTTTGTAAGTATATATATGCTCCACATATACACAAGACACAAATTTTCATGTCAGACCAGAAAGAGTTGAGAATAGCTACACTGAAATTGTTATAATGTAGTTGAGAGTAGAATAAGTTCTACTGCCTATATAAACATGCACAGTCTTTATGTGCAATGGATGTGTGGATGGACAGATGGTTGATGAGTGGATAGAGCAAATTYGAATGTTTTGATGCTTAATAAATGTTTGCCAAGTGGTTAAGAAATTTGGATCAAAGCTACTTTTACAAGTATCACACGGTGAGAGAGAGAGTCATAGTTTTAAATATACAACCTTCTTTTATTAGAAATAGGAATACATATGTAAGTCTGTGATTATTCAGAAAAATGCTGAAGAGAAATAGACTGGATGAACTTTCATATTCTAATCTCTCTAAACTAGTGTAATTTAAATATTTTTCATTCCAGACAGTGCAAGACTCTAACTGTGATAACAGATAGGAAATCTTAAAGAATTTTACTGAAAATGCAGGAGTTAAATCCCACCATTTTTCCCGGCTGGCAGTGATTCTAAAGGCTTCGCCTGCCCTGGCAGGGGCTGCAGCACCACTAGATGGAGCCGCAGCATTTTCAGGAGCTCGGGACCCCGCAAGCTCAGGGAATGGAACAGAAAACTTTTTTTAATGACTTGAATTTTATTTAAAAAAAAATCTACTCTAAAGTCTAACATTTAAATTTTAATATGATTAAACTAAATATATATCTCTCAATTCCATTGTGGTTCAGACTGTAGCGCCTTGCTTTCCAGCTGTCCTTCAGGACAATTTACCACAGCCCTTTATCAGGCAGCGCTAGGAGCCGGCTGGAAGGCTGAAAGAGAAAATGTTCTTGCAGGCTTTTAGACCTGGTGAGTTCAAAGCCAGAGTCACTGCAGCGTCTCAGTTCCTACAGTACCTTTTCCTTCTGATCAAAAGGAACCAAGTAAAACTCACAACTCTTAAAAGAACTATCAAATAATGGGGGGAGGGAAGTAAAAATAAATGGGCCCATAATGCCTTCTGAATGGGGCTGGGGAAAGTTCAATGACTCCATTTTAGAAAGCTGCACTCCAAGTATGAAAGCGAGACCTGATTCTCTTTTGAGTCCAACTACTATAAAATATATCTGTTAATTTTTTTGTGTACAGGCATAAATATACTGCAAACAGCATCTATACGCGTGTTTTGATTTTGAGTTTTGTCCTCTGGTTGATAACACAGAAGGGAAGGGCATGATGACTAAACCTGGGCCATAGTTCCCAGTCATCCTCTTTATCTGTGCTTTAAGCAGCAAAACAGAGAAATGTTTTTGGAAGCAGSCCCCGAAAAACACAGCAGATCCAGCATAGGCCTGCAGTTCCTTGAGTTGTGCTACTGATTTTTATCAAGCTGCTGGGATGGCCTGGATTTGAAGATTGGCTTCTCCCCCCACTGAGTGCCAGCTGCAGACCAGAGTCTGAAAGCAGCCTCCCTCTACATCAAGATATTTTTTTTCCAAAGGGTTTCTGCAAAATCTGCTAACTTTTAGAAGCAGCATGAGGGAACTGGGCAGTCCAGACGCAGTAAAAAGAAGGAAGACTTTGCCAAAGTCTTTGAAAGAATAGTCTCAGGAGGTGAAATCTTTGAAGGGGTGTCTCTCTCCTTCCTATTCAGTTTCTTCCAGAAATCATGGAGGGAAAAGAGAAAAAAGAGACAGGAAGAAAGAAAAGAGATACACAATCTCAGAAGACAAGACATGGATTTGGTTGTTTCTGTCATTGCACCTCACTTCCAGAAACAGCAGCTTAAATGTGTGCTGAGTTAGCAGGGGGGGCACTTCCATGGACTCAATAATAATATACAGTGCTTTTATAGAGCTTCACATGTTCAGAACATTTTATAAATACTGGGCCAGATTAATCCAGGCTTTAAATCTGCATAAACCTTGGCAGAGGGCTCTGGTGCCCGTGAGATTATAAAGTCTGCCATGAAACTAAATTGTGATGATCAAAAAAGGGAGACTCAAAAAAGGCACAGCCAGGAAAAAAAAGTTTGTTATTTGTGAAAAGAGAAGACAGAAAACATCTAGGAAAAGACAAAGGGTTGGTCAGTTACACAAGGTATAAGTTATCATTCATTTCATCTCCTCTGGAGAAAAAAGGGTCATGCAGACTTTTACGGTAAAAACAGTACCTCAGAGAGACTGACAGAGAAAAACTGGTTTTGGCTTATGTATTTATATTTTTTTAATCCTAAGAAGATAGCAGTAAGGATACTTGGTTACAAGTAAACATAAACAATGGTATAAATTATATAGTCTTCACAAGCAGCAGTAAACCAAACTAACTTATTCTTTGATTATTATGCTCCATGTTCATCTGCCTGGTCCACATAGCAACTGTAAGAGGCTTGATTTGGACTGCATCGGAATGTATTTTACACATACTTAGATTTGAAATGTATTTAAAATTATGATTTGTCCTGCTGTGCAGTAGCTTAATGATAACTGACCTAATTTGCCATATAAATCTCATAGGAAAGGAATTCATTTTCCTTTTGGAAGGCAGAGCACTTTGAAACAACCTTTGTTTGCTGCTGCCACCCCAAAACTCAATATCTAAGGTACGAGGCAGAGCATGAAGGCAGCGCRAGGGAGACCCTTTATCTGATCTCAGCATATTTCCCTTATTTCAGCCACTGATGCTCTCAATAGGGAGGATGAGGGAGCAGGAAACACAGTAAAAAGCATCAAGTGCAAAGTTGAGACAAAGCACAATTACACAGCTGATCCCTGTCAGAGGAATCATGTGGTAGAACTGGGCAGATTATGTGTGTCAGTCCAGAGGTTCAGTCATTCCACTGGATGTGTTTGTAGCTGCTATTTTGCATCTGTTTCACAACATCACTGTGTGGCTCCAGAGACCTCTCTGCTCCCTCCTCCTGTCCCATTCCCTCTGCCTCAGACACTGCAATTATATTTGGAGCAAAATAGAAGCTATGGAAGGGTCTCTAACCCGAGAACATTGATCAGCTCTCACCTCACCATTGCCACATTATACAACTGATTCACCACAGCATAAAGAGAGGACCAGCTGCAGCAGGACAGGCTCCAGAGGTGCCCTTAACTTCCCAGCTGACCCGTACCGTTGGCCTATCCTCAGGCCCAGATGGCATTTACTCACTGAACACTGTAGTCTGAATGTATTCCCTCTCCACATTTATAATTCCTATTTCAGTAAACTTCATTTCACAAAAGCACACACAGCCTTAGAGACCTAAAAAGCTCAGCCTCTGATAAATTTTTCAGGTATACATGCTTCCTGCCCATCCTGCCGTGCTGCAGCACAGCTCAGCTGCAATCTGGAGTACATGCTCAGCTACAGTCCGAGGCCATGAAGTGTTAGAAGGCACATCTCTGCAGGAACTGCAGCTTGCTTAATCCGTTAGCTATGGTTACAAGAGCTTATGTCTCCTTGTACAGTTGCATTTAAAAATCTGACTTTTCTCTACATATTTTTTCATTCTTCTTTGCGACAAATTCCAGACCTCGAATACTGTCTTTCCTAACAATGTGGCTTTAAAATTTCTCTTCTTGTTGTTCACTGCCATTTAAGGCTTTCCTGCCTATTGAAGATGACCCTGAGGCATCCGCGCTGGTCACACAGTTGCCATAATTTGAGGTTGCCAATGATAGCCTTTGTCTCACTGCTTGGAAAGCAGCAGGGACAAGCCATGGATGTGGAATTCCACCAGTGTGACCTTCAGTACAGGCAGAGCTGTTACCAAACATGCAGGACTGGTATTAGTAAGAGCACTGAACTAACTATGTTCAGTTCCCTTCTTGTTAGTCCAGACCATCAGCACTTATTTCAGGCACCATCTCTCTTCTAATTTGTTGTATCTTCACACCCTACTGTTCTCTTCCATGAAGACACAACGGTGATGATCAAATTACTGCCTTAAAGAAACATTCTACTTATTTAAAAGAAAAGGAGCAGAAGAAAGTCTTGCAACAATGAAAGAGGTCATATGCTACTCTGATTTTCATTAAGATCTCTAGGTCTTGGAAAAAAGAAATCTAAGCCTCCTTCCTCAGCATGTCACCCTGTCCCTCCTGACAGCTTCTGGCAACAATCTTCTTTTTTCACTTCTGAGAAACCAATTGAAGTTTCCTTTATCTCCAAGGCCCTTGCTCTGCAAAAACATTTGTATCATTTTGGATCCGTGAGTCACGTCCCTCGAAGCTATTTGTTTATTTCTCCCACTGTCTTCCTTATGGATGACTGAGGCCATGTATCACAACGAATTGTGTGGCCTTCCCATTTCTTATCAGAAGCAGCAAATGTTAGAACAATGTGAACATAAAGGGAGATCTGATAACCCACCCATGTATTGCTTCACCTGCCACMCCCAGGTCGTTCACAGCACTCACGCAATTCATCCTGGCCAGCAGTGTTAGTGCAGTGCATTGCTCCGCTTGGAGAATCACACCCCAAGCTTGTTAGAAAGCAATACACTGAATTAGTTCCTCCTCTTAGTCTGGCATAAGAGAGAATTTGCCTCTCTGCCTGTTTGAACTTTGAACTGAGTGCATAAATTTCTACCTTCGCTTTACCAGTTGTTGGGGTTTTTTGGTTGTTTTGGTTTTTTGGGTTTTTTTTTTTAAATGAATTTTTTTGGAATTTGTATGTAGTTCAGAGCTAATTTTAACTTGATCAGAAAGTGCTCTGGGGATGCTTGCATAAAAGGTGCTATAGAAATGTATTACATTGCATCATATCCAAATCAAATTCAACATAGTTAAAAATTAACTATGGTAGCAAAAAACACTGCAGGGACAAGGCTGGCACAGAGTCCATGCTGGAAAAAAAATGCCTAAATAGTTGTGATCTCTGTATTTTCACAGGTTGAGACATGGACCTTCAAGGGCAATTTGAATCTGATGCTTTGAGATATGAGCTGATCACCATGTAGAAATTGAGAAGTGATTTACAATCAGTGGAAACTGAGCTGCAGCCATACAGAAAAACATCAATGGAACGAGACTACATAATGCTCATTAGCTGTGGGTAGGAGGGTAGATTCACTTGTCTTTRTCCCTGCCCTGTTGGTAATGATGTAAGGCACATGACAAGGGCATCMTGGTAGGTGAATCAATACTCAGAACCACAGAAAAAAGTCTTATTTTTCCATAGAATGGAGAAACAGCAGCACTCCGAGGTCAGAGCTAGGCAGTCAGGTATACATGGATAATTGCAAGCATTGCAGTTCCTATATGCAGTCTTCACAAACATGCATTGATTCACCAGAGAATGCCTCCAAAAGAAGAGGAATTCTTAAGATTTCTTAACATTCTCCCGTGAGAGCAAGTTTCTTTTTCAATTCATTGTGCTACTGTTACAACCTTATTTTTATTTTCAAGAATTTTCATTGAATCACAGAATTCCTCTCTGACACAGCTCACCTTTTAGAGATATTTTTCAATTGATCTAATCCATCCATTCTACCTAAGAACTCCTTTGCCTGTTAAAAAAACCCAACAAACCAAAACAAAAAAACAAAGACCTAAGGATGCATGTAAAATGTAGCATCATTAACAATTCTTTAATATATACAAGCAAATCTGGCAACTTTAAATCATGTTACTACTTTGAAACATGCCACAGACTGTCTTTTCCACTTTCTACTTAGTGAATCTTCATAGGGTTTTTAATACTCTTTCTACTTTTGCCATGATCAAAGGAATTGCTCTCCGTTTGCTTGTTCCTCTGATAAGTGATAAAAGATGTCAGTGAGACTAATGAGAACTGCCTCCAGCTTCCTTCATAAAGCCCTGTAGAAAAGAAATCACAATGCATCGTCAAACCTGCTAGTCTTTTAGGAAATAAAATGTGGAAAAATACTAGGCACAAAGACAACAGGGGGATGGGAGCGGGGGAAGAGGGGGGAAAAAGCTTTTACAAAAGAAACAAGGATATTGGTGTGTAAGCAGAAATATTACTGCYATCCATAGTCCGTGTTGGGGCAAATCCTGAAACAACTGCCTATGCAAATGTGGAACCTCAGTTCTTCGCACAACACTCTTCGCTTTTTCACACACGCACACKTTGCATGTGCTGGAAAGGTCACATAAGAGCTTCCCCCCACCCCGTGACACAGCAGTGTTAAAAACCAAAATCCAAATGCAGATTAAGTCTTTACCCTTCAGTGCTCAATGACAGTTCACTTTACTTTTTTCAGGGTTTGCCAGAACAAAACTCTTTTGAGTTTCAAAGTGAATTTTGCCTGCTAATGCAAAGACCTTCATCCCAGCCAGGGCTGAAGGCAGATAGAGCACATCTTCAGGCCCTAAAACCATGGACATGTTTCCATTTACTGGCACTGAGAACAACCTGAATAAAGTCCATGGATCAAATAAAGTGTGTGTGCATGGAGACCAGTCCCAAACAAGTGGCAAGATTTTAGKGTGTGCTGTGAAGACCTGCTCAGCCTTCTGAGCAAATTCTTCCTTCCATTGCTGTGTCTGGCAGGTTTGCTGACCAATGTCTCATCCACAGCGGCTGCTGTGTGTCTTCTCTAGCCCAGAAAACGGTCAAATGCACATAGACAGRTATCTTGCTGAGGAAGGACAGGTAGGCTCAATTCTTTGAATTGAACTCCAGGACGCGTGCAAATCAAACAGCAGGCTCTGCCCACCATCCTCCTCCAGGGCAGATGTCTAGAGAATGGACTCTTGTTTTTTCAAGAGTGACACAGACTTCCTAAAAGGTGGTGGCACTGTCATTTTTCCAGTGAATAACCTGTTCTATAACTTGCTATTGGTCAATTGCACATTAAACCCTGATGAGCTGGAGCTGAGGCCATTTTAGCAAGTTGTATGAAGGCTGGGAACAGAACAGTGTGTAGAGGTTCACAGCCTTTAAGTCAGCAAGCAGAAAACTGGTTTGGTTTAGTCTTGTTTTGTATCAATACTTCTGTTATTTTCCTAAAGTGAGACTGGTTATCTCAAGCTGGTAACTTTTAAAACATGCTGATTTATGCCTAAGTATAGCCATTTCATTATGTCTGCAGACACAGCTTTCTAACTGTACACATTTATTAAAGCAACTATAGAAGGTTATAATCTACAAAAATGAGGACTATAATTCAATGTTTAGAAATAMAAATTAATCAAAGGGGAAAATATAAAAGTTATCAAAATACATATTCCTTTTCAAATTAGTTGTTTTAATCAATAAAGGAAGGCTTGACTTGCAATGGTTGTTTCCAACGGTCTCATGGTAAATGGGTAAATGGTAAATAAGCATCCTGCTTCTTCAGAGACTCGGTGACAGGCATGGCAAAATAGATATATCTAATTCCAAGACAAAATTTCAATATTTTTATCTTTTTTAGGGAGATAACTGAAGAGTACACAGTGAAAACAATATCTCAATTTTCTACATGTTGACTTTAATCACTGAATGAAATTGAGTAAATGGAACCTAGCAGAACTATGTTGTCTTCACTGGTAATGAGTAGTGACTCACTGACCTGATGTGAACAACTTGCCAGCAACACKTTTTGGGTTTTTTTTTATTTTAAACTTTAAATGATTTAATACATCAGAATAAATTGGATTCAATGTGGGTTTAAAACTTAATTTTAAAGTTTTACTCAAGAAAGACTTTTTTAAACTTAAATTAAAAGCCCAATTTATTTTTAAGTCATTGATTTTTATCCATCCTGCTGTTTCTCTTCATTAAGGGAAGAATGACTCTGATGCCTCAACAGAACAGAAACTCTGATCTTTCTCCTGGGGCTCTGTTTCCTCTTTATACTAATACTAAATATGAAGGGTCTATGGAATCTTAAATGAGTAAAAGAAATGCATTTCTAAGCTGGATAGGAGAGGGATTAAGTCAGGGAAGTAGCCTAGGGGAGAGTGAAGCTACATAAACAGACAGACACCCTGAGGCAGCTGCTATCACCRTTAACTTCACTGGGCTGAACACCAATTAACACCAGCCCCGAGCCTGGGCCATACTTCCAGCGCCACAATCACACGTACTCGCAGGGCTGCACTCTTCTGAAATAGCACAGTTACGGTGTTAACCACCAACACCCAGCAGAAGTTGCTTTTGATTCTGTTTGGATTACTGTTATCTTGTGAGAGAGCCAGTGAGTGCACTAATTAGCGTGGGAATAAGCTGATGTTTGAATTCAATTTCCTTCATGATCACATTCATTGGAAGAATCATTGTTTGGGGAAGATACACAGTTCTGTGCTTATTATTTAAGCTCGCAAATGCTACCCTTGCAGCTTTCCCTCATGCAAACACCTGCAGAGAAACAGTGCCTCTTGTATTCAAAACAAAAGCTCTTTTATGGCTTTTGTCACGTGAAACTGTCCATTTCATGTGTTTTACTAAAAAAACCAGGACACATTTTTTGGCTTGTTTTTACAAATCTCAAAGTGAAGTATTGGAAAGGGCATTTAGCAGCAACTTGCTGGTAGAGATTGAAACTCATAAAAGAATTTCAGCAACACAAGGTGATTGTAACATCCAGCCCTGCTCCAAAACAGAGCCGTTTCTCAGAGACTCCACAGGTGTCTCCCTGTGCRGGAGTTAGTGAGGACTTTAAGGTTTGTAGCCTCAAAAGACTGAACTGRAAGCTCTAGACTGTCGAAAAAAAGGCCTGCCCTTCAGTCTTTATGGCTGTGGGAACAATACTGATTGTTTTAGGGCCAGCTCAGAAAGACAGTTTTTCACTTGGTATTTAGCACTATTTGTCAAAAATTTCCAGGGCATTTCAAGAGAATATGTTTGATGAAAATGTATGGATAATTTCCACACCTACACAGCAAAACTGACTATCAAAGCTGCATCAGGGAGGAAAGAAAATCTGCAAATTAGGAAAGAAGTGGCAATATGAACAGTGTTCTACAGAGAATGAAGAGAGAAGGTAATTGAGACACCCAGCTATGCACRGTAACCCTGTCCAGCATTCAGCCAATCAACTGCATTTTGTTGTCCACAGGCTGGCTTGTCCCTTGAATTCCAGCCCCTCCACATCTCTCCAGTTCTGCTAGCTACAGGCTGCAGTACTCCAAAACGCACAATTTAATGAAATCATTTGTGCAAAAAGAAAGAACCAAACCCTCAATATCTGTTAGCTGACACAGCTGCTTAGTTAGGCACAGGCTAAACTGCAGCCTGCATTTTGATACTCCAGGTCCCATCCCTCAGCACACTCTTCCCCATGGGAGCAGGCGCCCACTAGAATTTGTTTATCCCTCCCCATCCTCAGCTGGACAGTGGAGAAGAAATATAACAAAAGRCCCGTGGGTCAATTATGCAAAATAAAGACAAAAGTTTAAAACACCTTTCCCCCACCCTCCCTTCTTCCCAAGTTTAACTTTACTCCTGAGTTCTCTACCTCCTTGCCCACAGCAGCAGAGGAGGATGGGGATTGGGGGCTGCAGTCGGTTCATCACACATTGTCTCTGCTGCTCCTTCCTCCTTCACACTCTTCCCCTGCTCCATCGTGGGGTCTCTCCCATAGGAGACAGCTCTCCCAGAACTTCTCCAGCGTGAGTCTTTCCCACAGGCTGCAGTTCTTCATGAACTATTCTAGTGGGTCCCTTTCATGGGCTCCGCTCAGGAACAGACTGCTCTGCTGTGGGATTTTCCAGGGGCTGCAGGCGGATCTCTGCTCCCCATGGATCTCTCTGGGCTTAGGGACGCATCTGCCTCACCAAGGGCTGCACCAGGGGCTGCGGGGGAATCTCTGCTTCAGCACCAGGAGCACCTCCCGCCCCTCCTCCTCCGCTGCTGTCTGCAGGGCTGCTCCTCTCACGCTGCTCCTCTCTCCCAGCCGCCGTTGTGCAGTTTTTAGTCCTTCCTGAATTATCCCAGAGGCATCACCTGTGTCACTGCTGGGCTCGGCCTTGGCCAATGGTGGGYCTGTCTTGGATCCAGCTGGCAGTGGCTGCACTGGACATGGGGAAAGCTTCCGGCAGCTTCTCACAGAAGCCGCCTCTGTAGACCCCCAGTACCAGAACCCTGCCGCGCCAACCCAGGACACCTGTGTAACCTACCCGGAGAGCAGCAGGCTCTTGACTATTTCTCTTCCACTGAGAAAGAAAAGCATACGAGAGACTGCAGAATTTTTTAAAACGGACCTTATGCAAAAAAAAAAAAAAAGATGACAGAAGAAATGAAAGCAAGGAAGAGGATAAAGACAAGGGGAAAAAAAAGGAAGGAAAGCAGTCAAATAAATCTAGCAAGGTTTAAAATTATGAGGGAAGAAGAAAGGGATTTTAAAGAATAATGAAATACTGACAGTTAAAATTTAGCAAATAACGTGCATGGAGGAAAAAAAGAAGGTGGGAGTTATAGAAATAAAAAAAATGAAAGTGAAAAAAAAGAAAATAAAGATGACTGACATAAGATGCACATCTCAGTTACTGTCATATTATAGGTAGAAATCCAGAATGGTTTTCTTAAAGCTTCACTGTGAATCAAAAAACTGGATCTCAATCTTCATTTTCAGCAAGAGAATTGTTACTCTTTTCATGCTACTTTTCTTCCCAAAAAAATCTGACTGGAAACTTCCCAGTACYCCACAAACTGCAAGAATTTTCCATTTGAAAATTAAATTTTACACATGAAAGTATACTGCAGCTCCAAGTCAAAATATTTTAGACGGCTTTAAGAACACCACCAACTTTCCTTTGGCAAAGGAAAACAAAACATCTCAAAGGTTTGCTTAGGAAATGTTTAAAACTCATAGGGAAATCTGGGAGTTTTCCAAAGATGTTTTGGTTATCCTCACATGAAAAACATAAAGGCAGCTGAATGATCACATTTGAAGTCTGGTAGAAATTAGATTCTAGATCTCTGCACCATCTGCCCAGCATATTTTGCTTATTATTCATTCAGGTAATGTTTCCTTCCTTCAGTGATTTCTGTGAAAACTATTCTAAAAAGCTTTTCCTGAAATGATATTAAACCTAGAGAAACATGCTGAAGAATTGCTGCAGAGACACGTATTAGAGTTCTTCCAGGGGAATCAATCGATTTAAATTTTGTTGTRTCACTTCTGGGAAACATCTTAGCCAAAGCAAATTTTTATACTTGATCATTTATTATGGTACTTCTTTCACTTAGTAGGCTTTTCAATATGTGCAAAAGACTAGGGATTTACCTGTGTTATTTTCAGGATATAGAGGCAGGGAGTTCAAGGAAAAATATTAGTGGTAAGGGCTTGTAACAGGAATGTCACAGAAATGCTTATTCTTGTGATCAGTTCCATTCCAGGGCTGTTAGCCAGACCTCTTGTAATAAATTTAGGCTTTCCTAAACAGGAAACCTCAGAAAAATTCATTTGAATGAACTGTAGCTGTGAATTAACATTCCCAAGTGCCTTTACACAGACATGCACTTAAGGGTTTAACAGACCACAGTGCAGCAGAGTTTGGGGATGTGTCTGATATAGCTGGGAGATACCAAAACCACAGCAGTAATTATTTTTTAACAACATTATTCAAATTGGAAGACTCATACTGCTTTTACTATCTTTAACACTTCAGTTTCACTTAAGTTGTACTTGTTTTTATCCTTGAGAGACCCAAGGTAATGAAGTGGAGAAATGGTTTTTCCTAGTACTGCATAGAGRTGAGGAATAAGAACCTATTACCATAAAACCCAACAATGCAAAACCTGGAAGATGGAATCCTTGTCCCTTAGGTCTCTCCCCAGAATGAAGACCAGTGGGCATTTCTTGTGTTTTAGAGCTGCCTGGACAGACACAGAAACCCCCGTGGACAAAGCCTCTGTGAAGACTCGGGATCGGTTACAGATCCTGTGCTGAGAGCTCCACTRAACCTCTATATGCTCTTCCTTGCTATTCAGTGCCTACATCTCGCTGATTTTTATTATCACTTCAGAACTCTAACGCTAGAGCTGCATGCTGCAGTCCTGTGCCCCCTCAGAAGTGCTGAGCACAGAGGTGAATGCCCTCTCCAATGCCTTTTCCTGCTGCACTCCTCGCGTCGTGTGCTCAGCTGCTTCTCCACCGCGGTACCCACACAGGTTTCACAGTGTCTGCTCTCACTGTACCACTCTTAACCACCACCCYAGATCATAATCCCTGTTACTTGATTTATGACTTTGCTTCTGGCTATCTAACAAAAGATTTTATTTTTCTGGTTCCAATCCTACTTTGCAATCCAAGTCAGCCGGAAGGACAGGTACCTTCAGGTGGAACTCTGCCATCAACAGTGCAGCAGCAGTGATGCTACAATGAAAAATACTGACTAATGGCAGTCTCCACACTGATGTATGCTATTCCTAGATACACTGCTACTTGATGAAAATTTCTTTGCACTACTATTGCAAGATAAATTCTTAAGTTCTTAATTATTTCATGTCTTCCCTATAGATTTACTATAATCTTCTTTACTCTTGTGATTACATACTAATCACAAGATTTACAGAAGCCTAAAGATTCCAACTTTATGTAAACAGACAGTTTCTTTCCCTTCACTGGACTGATACATAAAAATCAGCAGGTACAGGAGGCAGCTTGTGGTACATTCTGATTTCAGATATTTAAATTTCATTTTGAAACATCTTCAAAATGATTGCTACAGAATAAAACTATTAGAGACTCTGCTGTAGAAACCAACATTATGGAGCACAGAGCCCAGAGGGTTATTTAGGTCAGGATTTCTTCTCAGTGTAGCATTCTGGGGCATACACTCTGAAACTACCACCTCCCACTTAGAATGAGCATGGACACAGCATCAGCTAAAATTGGGGATTATCAGCATAAATCTGGGAGATTGTACTCTGCCACTTTTTGTGTACACAGGCATTTATATCCAGTATGTTTTTCCTGTCCATGTCATTTATATTGTCACATGTGAAAACATGACTTTCCTGAAATGTTCTAAAATCTGCTCTTAACTGAAGTACACTTCAGTTGTGTTTAGTGCTGCTCAGCTCAACAGCAAAACTCGTACTGATGGTGAAGATAATTCTTAGCAAGCTTTTCAAGGGAAGGGGTTGGGTTTTTTTCTGGTTGATAAAGCACTGGTCTCAGCTGTGAGAACCAGAGTTTACTTCTCACTCTCCAACATCCTCAGAGCCAAGCAAAAAAGAATTTAGGCCTTTCAAAACATTCACGGCACAGAAGCTCCAGAGAATAGAAACACACACGGCACAGCAAGGCAAGAGCCTGGTGTGCTAAAACTGTCTCTTGCCCATCTGTACCTTATACACAAATTCCTCTAGAAAAATTAATACCCTCCATCTGGCAAAGGAGGGTGCTTTGAGCACTTTGGAGCAAAAAGGCCATTATAGCTTTAAGCTCATTATAGAAAATAAAACATATTTTTTTAATTTATAAATAAACTTAATATGCTCAGAGAAGAGAGCAAATTATTAAATATTAGGAACAGATGGGGAAATGTCAGACCACGGCTACTTGTATTTCCTGCATTTCACAGCTGGTTTGCAAGTACGAAGCATGCAAAGCCTTAAGCCACTCAGATCAAATGATCACAGTGGACCAAATTCTGTGTCCTTCACTCAGGCTATTTATTCTGCATTTGATTCAAGTGTTGTTTTGCCTGAAAGCTACACCTTCTTGTGCAAAGTGCTTTCACTTAGGACTGATTTTAGACCTCTTTAAGATGGTTCGGTAACTAAACCAAGTTTCCAAACCCCTCCAGACACTTTTTGCCTTCAGCTGCACATCAAGGAGAGGACTGTCCAGGGCATTCCTAGTCCCACCTAAAAATCCCATCTCTTTCCCTAAAGAAAATAGTAGTTACAGCAGGTCTCTTTCTCTTTTCCTTCAGTTTATCATGTATCTTAGCCTCTTCAACATTGTCAGTCTTGGAAAATATGAAAGACATCTTTATTTCTTTGGAGAAGAAAAACAAGAGCTGTTTAGTACTAAGAATATTTTCTCCTTGTTTAGGCTGCTGTAAACACAGTTCCTATAAAATAAAAACAAAAAACCCACAACAAACAAGAAAACCAACAACAAAACACAAGTCAAAATCCTCCCCAAGAACAAACCGCTGGTGTCGTTATATTTAAAACAAAAAAGTCTAGATGATAGATGCAGCCAGACACCGTGTTCCTTTTAACCTGAATCTCTGCCTGTGGGCCATATCATCCTAAAAACTCTTTGATACAAGTTAGGAGCTAATGCTAGGGGCGTATCCAGAACTGCACACAGGTACCTGCTGATTTGCCAACTCACAGGTTTCAAAAGTCTCGTAGCCTGCTCCTGGCACCTCTTGTCAGTCACTGACAGGAAGATCTTCCTCTGTGAAGGGCGATTTGCACAGCAGGGGACCTGCAAAGCAGCTGCCGCAGGTACTGGAAAGAAAATATAAGAAGCAAATTATATAAAAATGATTTTTTTTTTTAAAGGATCAGGAGAGAGAGAGGAGGAATTTGCTCTCAGGAAAAATGGGGCACAGAGCAAAGAAGGCAGAAGGCAGACACGAAAATGCCATAAAAACCTCGGAGTGCGATTGATGTAGCCAATGAAAGATGTTAAATGTCACCCGGGGACGGATTCGGTGGCACACGCAGAGGCCAGGGTGTGTCTCTGTGCATCGCAGCTGCTCGRGGAGCACCTGCCTGGCTGTCCCGCCCCGTGGCCAGGCAGGGAGGGCAGGGTCCCCCCGGCGCCCTCAGTGCGGGAGCAGAGCCTGAGCCACAGCAGTCCCTGCTTTCAGTGCTCGTCCTCCCGGACAAACAGCTCGTGCTTCGGGCAGGACGGCAGAGGCCTGGGCACCGCAGCCGTGTCCTCTCACAGGGCTCTGCAGAGCATCTCTGTGGCAAGCAGAGGGACCCTTTGCGCATCCAGCGTATTCCCCCCAGAGACAAGCCTGAATTATTTAAAGGCATAAGAGGGAATACTTTAGCTTCAGCCTGTCACATACGGAAAGGAAAAAATATAAAATGGTACGTTTAGTCTTTACAAGCCACAAATCTAAAATCAAGCACAGRATTAATTTAGGTTTTCTGTTTTACAGAGCAATATTAGAGGTTTGTCCAGAACATGGCTTCTCTCCCTTCTCAAAGGCCAGTATTTTAATTTACAGTAACTAGGTGTCAATCTCATCAGCACTTATCCCTTTTCCTGCCTCTTTCCCCTTCTCTAAATCTGCTGTCACAAAGAATTCTTCTCACACCCGTAAAAAAGAAGCCTGAAAAATCTATTGTAACAATCATATCTTCATACTTTCTTCCTTCAGGGTTTACAGACAGAAAAACTGGCTTTGTTATGCCACTATACAATATAAGCAGAAGATGAACAGAGTAAATCAAATAATAAAAAATACACACAGAGATAAAAAGCTGAGTAACAATTTTTTTTTCCCAGTTAATTCAGACTGGGATTGTAAAATGTTTGCCAGGTCCTGGTAGTTGGGGTGCTCAAAGCTATGACTTGTAAGGCACCTAGAAATTCAGTCAAAGCCTATTTTCAGGAGGTGAAGCAGCTGCTGGTGTGGGCTCTGTGGCTGCAGGACCCTCGGGTGGACTGTGAGCTCAGACTGACAGTGTGGAGGAGATAATTATATTTCACAGTGATGGGAGAGAGGAGTGAGATGACACCCCCTGACCTATGCCCATGGAGGGAAGCAGGCAAAGGGCCTGCTGCTCTTTCACGAGGGACAGCCTATCAAGAAGGGCAATGAAATGGCATTGCATGTCTCAGTCACAGCCACCTCTTCCTGACTGAAAAGCACTAAGGATTGTTTTATTTCAACCTGCTGAGTAGGAAAAGGTATTGTTTGCCTCCCTCCCAAATGTCATCAGAAATATTATTTACAGGAAAATTTATATCTAAAAGCTTGGCTCCAAGGAGTAGCCAAAGGTAACCCAGGCTTTCAAATCTAACAATGCATAGATTTTGATATATTTAAGACCTAGAGCAAGCCTTGACACTTGCAGCTTTAAAATCTAAATTGGTGGCCAGAAATTTCTAAGTCTCAGTCCAGAGCTGCAACAGCAGCCATGCCAAATAGCAGGCAGATTCAAAAGACTTCTTCAGCTTTTTCTAGAAATTCAAGTAAAGAACAAACTGACAAGATCTAGAGTAGGAATCAGTTCATACAAATTTGATATTTTAAAGATAAATTAGAGAGCCTGCAGCTTTTTTACATGGTTATTCCAAGCTGTCTCCAGCAATGTGTACTAACAGCTTAAACTTGAGACTGTGTAATCTCATACAACTGCAGCTGTGTGCCAGCTCTTTAAACAATTCACCTCAACAGCTATAGTTAAAAAGCCCCAATTTTCTAAATCAGCTGGGAAAGATATTTCATAGCAATACGGAATTAATATTGTCCAACTTGTTGGAATTAGTCATGACTATAATTAAGAGCATACACAGGAGTAGCCATGGGAGAAACAGACCTCTGAAAAGTATTTTTGGAGGTAAAATTACATATTGATCCCTAGTGATAATGGGATAATGCTTCAAGCTTGCAAGCAGAACAGCAGCTCTCTTGAACCACGAAAAATGAACACACCAGAAGCTAAGTGAGAAAGTTAATAAATTACAGGTGAAGATGAATATTTTTCTAGGTGGTAGAAGGACATCTTCAATGATACAAAACTTTTTAGAAATGATTTGCGTTTACTTTGTGCTAAATAAGTGTAGAAGGCAAATATTATGATATAGGCAATTCTGAGGGATTGGATGGTCTGCTAGGAAGGAAGAGGATGCTAAAACTAAAATGATTCATTAAAAATAGGTCAGTTGCTGAGCTGTATGAGATGCCTTAAACTAAGCATCCAAAATGATCTAAAAAGGAAGCAAGAAGTAAACCAGAGGTGGAATCTGTCGCTGGCTGTCATGGAGACAAAAAAGAAACAAAAAAATCAGGCACACTAGGAAAGAAAAAAAGGGTCCAGGGTATCATTAAGTCAACAACCCTCAAAGAGCAGGATTATTTTAAAGCAGGAATTCCAGTGCTGCCAGATGCATGTTTTCATTAGGACCAAGAGAGGTCGGCTGCACACATTTCAAACCCACTCACACTTGTGGGCTTAAAAATGTGCTCTTGTAAGCGAGCCTTCTGCATTCCACAGAGGAGCAGAACTCTCACGTTTCCAGAAGCATTAGAGGTTGGAGGTGACMTGGTAAACCTATTTATTGTCATAGTTGCCTACCAGAAGGTAYGCCTTGCAGTTCCCAAACCTAACATCGCTTGGCACCTCATGGCAGCATGGAAAAGCAGTTTGGTAAAAAAAAAATGCTAGTAAAACATCAAAAAGTGGAGGAAGAAGAGTAAGGTTGATACTGAAAACTTGTACAATAGCCTTGTCTGTGAAAAGCAGAACGAGAGAAAATCTGAAAGGCACTTGCATTATTTCTTCATTGACTCATTTCTTACCCAGTTTCCAAGTTAATACATTTTAGCAGCTTGCTTTGTACCATAAAACCAAAGTAATCTTTACATTAGAAAGAACACTCCCCCTTTTCCTTGCTGTCAAAGACACTTCCCAAAAAGCAGCCTTTTCCAAGGATAGATACAGCAAAAGAAAAATGAGGATGTTGACCTGTTTTCAGGCCAAATCCTCAGCTGCTGCACTTTGACAGAGCCACTGATTAAATTGTTTTCAGCTCTTCTCTCATTGAATGAAAGAAACATTTGATCACATGCAGGTGAGGCACTGGAACAACAGTTGCTAGCCTGAAACATCAACTAATAGTTTAATCAGAAAAGCAGGATGTTCTATAACTCAGAGGAGGAAAGATCAATACACATCTATAAAATCTAAGACCTGCAAGAACAGATTTTGTTGTTAATTCTTCAAAATCAGACATCTGTTTTCACCAGTATTATTATTCCTTATAAGATGTTAGAAAATATTTGTGCATATCAAAATCATAGAAGATACATTTCTGGTCCTTGTGTTTCATTTATGTATGAACAGATTGACGTCAGCTTCTGAGCTCTGAAAAATCTGCCTTCAGAGATAACAATTTTCACCCAAACGTCTATGAAACTYGGAGAAGATCTCCAAGATAATATGAAGCCATTTTTCCTCCCCTTTGGTAATTACATTAGTCCTTCTGTCTTTACTTTATCTAGCTTAGAAAGGTAGAAGTAACTAATCCTAGTGTACAATTTTAATACAGATTTTGCCACAATGTCTTTTTCCATAGTTTGTCAGCACCGATTATGAAATGCACAAGAACCTCCACAGAGCCCATTATGCTCCAGCTAAGCTCAAGTATTTCAGCTCTTAAGTTCTACTGCATTGTCATGAATCACTATTACTGCAATAACCAGACCAAGGCCCTTTTCTTTAACCTTCCTTTCTTACCAGCATATTGACTTATACACAAGTACAGAAAAAATGTTGAGACAGCCCTTTCTGAAGGATGTTTTTCATTAGGGTTTCACTGCTGGAAGGCAGCTCACTGGGAGGTGACATCACAGGGATCATTGTGTCTGGCCTCAGTGTCATTGCTGAATTTATGTCTGCTTGCCATGTTCTTCCAGGCATCTGTATTTAGATTATGTGTGTAATCCTGGCCCTCTTGATCAGTGGCAAAATCCCCATTGACTTCAGTGGGGCCTGGATTTCCCTCTATTAAGATTTGAATCATAGAATGGTTTGGGTTGCAAGGGACCTTAAAGGTTTTCTATTCCAATAGAATAGAAATTTCCAATGGGTTTCCAATTCCCCCTGACAATCCCTGAATTTCATTCCAGGCTAAAAATTTCATGGAACGCAATGGCTCTCTGCTRATTAACAATTGTGAACATCTCTTGAACAATGCTCTTGTAGCCTTCTGTCCCTATTTCTCTCCTTGATATATTGGTTAAATTGTATGGTATTTTAACCTCCAGTGCTTTCAGCTCAGGTAACACCAGTACCTCCAGAGGACACCCTGTGGGACTACTCGTGCCTAAAAGTTAAATGCAAGTTTAAGTGATGAAATGTCAGGTTCATGCTTTCTGTACTAGCTTTGTCATTAGAGTGTATTTGATAGCTTTCTGTTGGATCAATCTAGAATGCTGTTGCCATGAATAACTTCTGCTATAAATTGATAGAAATCAATAAAAATAATCAGAGAAGCAACCTTTGTGTGATAATTTATCATTCAATTGCTACAAGAGGTAAAAAAAAATTATTAAAAAAAGAGTGAATAGGCCTGAACAGGCACTTGACAAATAAACCAGCTTGAAGGCAGGAACAAGGGATGGGGACGCAGCACAAACACAAGAAACCACTCAGAGAGGGACCATACCAGCAGACCCCCCCCAGCTTTCAGTGATCATATACATGCCCAACTCAAGACTACAAATGGTTTCATGGGCTTTTATGGGACCAGTTCCTTTGTACACAAAAATCCCTGGCTGTGAAGATCCACATTTCTTTCTTGAGCCTTTTGAGAAACATGTCTCTGAAGTATCTGATTTAAACCACCCAGCCACAAAGCATTACCTGTCTCCACTGCCACACCACACGGGAGAGTGAGATATCATCTTTTACCACTTCTGCCCCCACCTCTCTGTGGGTATCATAAAGCTCATGTTTAAAATCACAAAATAAAGGTTAAAACAGTTATATGTAAAACATTATTCTTCTGCTCTGTGTTAGTCTATATAGATTATAAATTCTTTCAAGGAGACGCTGTTTATTTTTAACAGTCTGCCCAGAGCCTATAAAACCATAGCTCTGAGAACTCTGATGCTTCTGCTCCTCCTAACCAAATAGATGTACTGCAGCTGAACGTTGCAAGTATGATTTAAGCCAAAAATCTGAGCACATGTGCTAAAAAAGGAGAAAGGTTGCTTATTCTGCCTTTTCTTTTTGCCAGGTCAAAATATGAAGACATACACGCTAAAAAGAGGACACTTTTTTAAAACTGATCCTGTATAGAGCTGAATTGTCCAAATCATAACTAATACTGATTAATTCAAAATTCACAGTACTGTAACAAARTCAAAATGGGAAATTGCTGCCCCCAAACCTTGTCAAAGTAAGGCTCTCCCAAGGGYTTGCATGATTCCTTCTTCCTCCCACAGCACACGTTCACCAGGGCACAGCCTGCACTAAACGTACTACTCTCCAAGCTAGAAGTTAGACACTCGAGACCGTTCTCAAAAAATCTATCATCTGTTTTGAGGCTTTTAAATTCTTGTTTTGAAGTAAAAATGCACTCTGAAGGCAGGGAAAGAGACTGAAATACAACAGGTACCCTGAGGGCTCCACTGTGCCTCTCTTCRACCATGGACTGTCAATAACCACAACACTGCAAAACAAGCAAAAACTTGACACTCCTATAACATCATTTGGTTTCCCTTTGTATCACTGACCACAGGAAAGAATGGAAAGGGTTTGATGGATCTTTCCCCACTATTCAATACGGGTTTGGAYGTGCAAAACACAATCTGGCCCTGATTTTTAAAAAAAACCTCAAAAAATAGAGGGATGCCTGTACAAAACAATAGCAAGCCTGTTTCACTTAGTGTTGTTATGTCCAAATAGTTCATTGCTTGTCCTRTGACATTTTAGTTATTCAAAGCTTCAGTTCCTTGCTTATTTTTCTCAGCTTTCAATGAAAAAAAACACAACAACCGAAAACCAGAAAGGGTTCATTTAAATCCCTCCTGCTTGCAAGGCAGAACATAAACTCCAGAAAAAACAGGAGCCCAGCAATCCTCTTGTAGATCTCCGGATTCAAAACCTCATCATTGTGGGGGCCTACCCAGTTTTGATTCCTCAGGCCTACTGAAAGTTTAAGTTCATTCAGAGACCTTCAGTAACACACACAAGATGTAATTCGGTGTAATGACTGACAGCTGACTCCATGACAGCTGTTCAGGCATCCTGTGTAATATACTAATAGTGATGGAAAATAAAAATTACATTAATGTACTTTATTTCATATAATAGGCAAAACAGACAGACATTCAAACAGTTTTACAACCAAGTCTTTGGGCTGGTTTTAACTTTGGATCTGAGCAGAGAACACTCTTCCCATAATTGTATTTTTGTTTGTCAGGCTACCAGGAAATACCTTAGAGATACTATGATTAGCTCTACCTGTCTACATAGATTTTTATTTTTTTCTCAAAGCTTAGTATCACCTGTGGCTGAAAGACTTGAATCCATCCATACAGATTTGCAGACATTTGTCCAAACTGCTCAGAGGCATTCTCTTTTTGAGCCTAAATCGTTGCTAGGGTGTATCCACAGATCAGGATAATCTGAATGACCAACATTGTAATTATGTTATTTACAATGTAGCTCACAGAATAAAGATCATTTGTTAAACCYCCTGTTTCTGTACGTGAGTAGGCCAAGATATGGCAAGAAAAAACAGTAGGGGGTTAAAACATTTGTGGATGTTTTGCGGGGGAGAGTAAGGAGATATTTGTTCAGGAAGTTCTGAAATATTTCAAGACTGTCTCAAACTCAACCCTCAGGATAAAAAAAACCTGTTTAAACAGAGTTATTTTTAGTTAAGAAAACCAGAATAGATGTGTCTTCACTGCTCTTTCTCTACTGGTAGGCTTGGAAAGACAATGAGGCAATAAATTCAGCATTAACCTCAAATGCACCTGTCTCTTCCAACTGCAAAAGCTTTGTTAATGTCTGTGTGAGACTGACACATAGGGCCAGATTACGACATTCTGGTGAGCAATACCAGCACGGTAGCAGGATGTTATGCAGAGCATCGACCAAGATGTTGTGTAAGAGGAGCTATATCTCACTTTTTTAAAGGGTTTGTGAGTAGTCCTTTAACCTCTCAGTGCTAATCTGCACTCAGCAAAGACTGAGTAGCCACCAAACTTCATGTGCTGAAAATTCAGTAGCTGCACAGCATTTTCCTGCATCAGGAGCTCTGCCAGCTTTTGTGCCCTGTGCAGTTCATAGAGTATTCTCAGACTGCAGTTCTAAACTTTCCCAGATCTGCTGATCATCACTAAGACGTGCAAGAAGATGATATTCAAACCTTCCTTCTTAACTTCATTGACTTTAGTCACTTTACCTTTTCATAAATGCAGAGGTCATAAGCTGCTCTAGAATGTGTCTGTGTCGTGTTGGCCATTACTCTGCAGTCCTCTGAGGAGCAAATGAAGTGTTCACTCAAGGTTCTTGACAATTCCTACTATTTTCACAGTCATGACTATTAGTGCCCCATTTCCTTTCATTTTCTAAATCCTTCTACAGTAATTTGAGAAGAGTGCTGATCCAAGAGCAGGAAACACAGAGAAGACTTTTGGACTCTGGGCCTCACTGTACAGCTAACACAGCAACAAAGCCTGCTTCAAAGTGCTGTTCCCATGAACACACGGGCGCGTGCTCTCAGTGTCAGATTTTCCACCTTGCTTTAACAGTCCACAAAATATATTCTATAATATACACAAAGTTAATACAGAAATACCTAGAGGATTACTTAATTTCTAAGACCCCCAAGGACCTCAGAGAACAGGYACTGGTTGAGTCCAAAGTATTTGCAGGAATCTCTGTGGATTCCATTGCTAATAAAACCTCAGACCAGACAGAGATAATCTCACTTGGCTTTCAGCATCCAGCCTTAAGAGGTGAGTGGTGATAATACTGTTCCRACTGAGCTTTTGTCTTGTAGAAAGGATATTTAACAGCACACAGTGTATCAAGCYTCATATTAATAAATGATGCAATTCATTTCACTCAGAATTATTGCCAGAAGCACCAAGAARTGTAATTAATATTTTCTGCTGTGCCTTGTCTCATAATAGTTTTTATTCAACACGAAGGATCATTAGGAGTTGTATCATTCTGAACAGAATGCTGCATCACAAATTCCTTGTGCTAAGCTTTAGTGTAAGGATTTTCCACCATAAGAAAATCAGGTGTAAAATACTTATTACAGTGCTTTAAAACATGCTAAATTGAATGGTGGTATTTATCTCAGTATGGCAAACACATTCTAAAAGGTTTTATGTTGCTGAAAGCCASCTTTCTGAAACTGGTAAATGAGCAGGTAGACACATTTCTTCACCTGCTACACCACTGCCACAGGCTGTCAAATCATGTCCACCTCTGCGTTACTGTAAAGCTACAGAATGGGATTAAATTCTCTGTCATCACATCAATGCACACACACAGGTTCTTGGATCTCCTATGTATAACTATTTCCCTGGATATAGTGGTGGAAAATACATAGGTTTTGCTATACAAGCTGTAACATTAATGTCTGAGGAAGTCAGTGCCAATTGAAATCAATGGAAATTGGATTTACTGTCGAGGATTTTTCCAGTGGGAAGAGCTGGAGCTGCCGTGTGGGATTTCCTGGGTTTGGTGTGACACTAGGTGGCAGTAGTTGTTTTAGAAGCCTATTTTCTCTCTTTCTTTTTGAATTTCGGTCCATAAATAGAAGTGGAAAAGCACACATAACAAAATCRGTGCTCATTGCTCTGCCAGTTGACGAGGTTGGGAAACTCGGAGTCCCAATAGCAGACAGCAGCATAGCATAGCTTCAGGGCCAAGACAAAGGACGCATCCAAAATAGAGATGGCCAGTCCCAAGATCGTGCTAAGAAACCTCTGGGAAGGGCCACAGAAAGCCGAGGAGTCGCACAGTCTGTCACGGGAACGTTTCTTCTAAGGCCTTCCCAGAACTAGACGTGTCATTTCTTTCCCTTCTAGGGCCAGTCACTGCATTATCAACAGATTCTGGGCTCTTTTCTGACGTGCGGGAAAAATAGTGAAGGTTCACCTGTTTTTTTCACCCCTCCTTTGGAGATAAATTATCTTAGGACAAGAAGAAGTATGTGCATTAATAATAAATTGAAAGGTCCACTTTCTAGATTGCATGCAATCAGGTATTTCTTAATTAGCTCTCAGAAAAGGAATATGATATATTCCCATTGCATAATTTTTTTATCAAGCAATAAAACAACAATTTATCTTCCTGCAATTCCAGTTCATCAAATTCTTTAACCAAAGTGGATTCAAACAGTGCTGTCTCATGTAATAGTGTACAAAGCAATWATTTTAAATTTCTACACTTTCAGTATGCAAAACCAAGAATTAAATACACGTAGGTCAATCTAAAAACCCAGGAGTGTTCTTAAAAAATATATTTCAGCTTCTTCTGAGCCTGATATTTCCTGATTCTATGAAAGTATGTATAATCAAGATCCCTCTTCACAAAATAAGGTGTTTACTTTTATGAAAGTTAAGATTTTCACCTAATCATTAAATCAAGGAACCAAAGCTTAAAAAAATTGTTGTGAGGTTTTCATTTAACTTGCAAGAGTTGTCAATTCTGCATTTCAGGAACTACCGAAATGGTGCTTTCTGAGACCATGTACATCAGCTGTTCAGTGGGACATAAAAATCCCCTGTAACTCTTTTGGGCAGAGCGAGAAGAAGAAATGGCTTGGTCAGAAAGGAGGCTTTAACAGTGACATTATCCATGCTTTAATCTGGTCAAAAAGTCCCTAGTTGTAGAAAAAAAATATATTTTTAATAAGCCATCATTTGGAATTTGGTTTTTTTCATCATACTCTGACACACACTGCACCATGACCAGCTGAGTCCCCCCTTGGGTTATGTTGGGATGTTGATCATGAACTAGAACTGGTGTAGAACTGGGTTCTTTCTTAAAGACTATTTGAGCACTGACTCTAAATAATGAAAGCAGTTGCAGTCATGGCACAAAATATCCTGGCTAAAATGGAGCCAATCTTTCCACAAGATTTCACTTTTGAAACCATGTCCTAAGAGAGGTGAACAGTCAGGACAGCACTGAGGATCGCAGCATCCCGGGAGAGAACAACAGCACTACTGGATTTCTGGTAAATGTGGAATTTCTGATCAGAGTTCATCCAGCATTTTCATTTCTCTGATCCCAATGTTATTTGCCATCAGACCAGATATTTGAACTCATCTATCCTAATCTAGTTCTTGCATTCTTCTCTTCTCAAAGAAAAAAGAAAACAGCACATTGATTTTTTTTGTCTTCAGACTGACAATGACACTGTGCAGACTAATAGTGATACAGTTATGAACTCCAGCTGTCTTCGGTAAGGAAAAGCCATTAACATTGGCTTTCCCTTTATCCTTTCCTTTTATATCTATTTGCTTGTTAGCTGAACTTTCTTTGTACCTCTTGAAACCCACTGTAATAATTCATACTGATTGCAGAAGACATGCTAGAAGAAAAGGCTGCAAAGCCACTTATTTGTAGTTATCTCAGTTGTTGATCTTAGCCAATAAACTGCTGACTGATCACTGCAAATGTTTCTGCTTATAGCAGATATGCAAGGGGCTGGTACTCAATTCATTTTAGCTTCTGTTGCTGCTGGTCTCTTGGCACGACAGCTGGGAGGCCGTGCAGTGCCCCAGCCCGGGCTCAGCACGAGGGACRTGTCTCAGGGGTGCAGTGGTGTCTGCCCTGCTCCGGAAGCCGCCACGCTGGACTGTCCAGCACGTGCCACTGGTGTCCCCCCAGGAGTGCAGGGCGATCTGCACACCCAGCTGCTCCGGCAGAGGGAAACGCACACCTGCGCTGCTCGGCCTGTCCATCACAGCCAGCACATCTTGAAGGACATGGGGAAAGGGAGGAAAGTCGCAGGACTGTGTATGCACGTAATGGGAAGGAAATGGGTACCTTAGGTACTACTCTGATTTCCACTGACAGCTCTTTGTGGTAGTACCCTGGCCTTTCCCCTCTCTCAGTTTTACCTTTACAGTGTTCACTGTGATGTCCTTCTCTGCCAGGACRACAAGGTACACCATGTCTTGTGCTCCAGGGGCTCGGCTGTCAGCCACAGAACAGAGCTCTTCCTGGCGTTTCGTGAACAACCCRTGGAGCGTCACTGCTTCGGGGTGTGCTCTGCGTTTATCTGTAGGATTCCAACACACAATTAAAAAAGCTGAGTGGGTAGAATCTGGTTGTTTAAAACACTCCATCTGTGCTTCTCCCTCATCTCTAGACAGGCACTCCTAGCTACCCACAGGCACTTTTATCTCTGAAATCCAAGTGGGAATTTTATCCTTCATATGCCCTCAGTTTTGAGCCAGCTATCCCCGGGCACAACTAAGCCAGCCTGCACGAAGATACCCCTCCACAGTCCTCACACACTGAGAAGGAGACAGCTAAACACAACATGCAGTGGTGTGCACAGTTGCACAGATCAATACTGTCATTCCTTCTCTTTATTCCCTGCCTTTCCCCTTCCATCTGCTTTCACTTGTCTTAGAAATGGCGGCTTTTGGCAAATGGCCTGGCTTTTTGTTCTCTCTTTGAGCGAGATCTGGGGTTACCAAGCCACAACGAGAGCTCTTGCACACAACAGTACTCCAGGTGATGAACACCAGCCCAGAGAAGCACAGACTGGGACACACCCTGAGCTCCTGCCCTTGTGCACRGGGCCGATGCGTGGCCTGTGTGACACTGCAGCTTCGGTGTCCAAGATAAGGGTGCAAGTGATGCAGGTCCAGAGCAAAGGGATAAATTTCAGACACGTGGAGAATGCCTAATATAAATAAAATAAACTGTATAAATCAAATATTTAGCTTTTGAAATGCTAGCTGTTCCAGATGTAAAAATCTAAACAATTATCCCTGAGATAAGCATCACAAAGTATATTTATATTTCCCCCTAGGTTTAATTTTGTGTTCATTAATATATACAACATTTTCCTTTTTAAAAACACTTTATGAGCCACATGCTCTCTCTGTGTACTTTTATGGAATTGCTGTCGGAGTTGGATGAAACTGCATTTGCATTCACGGGAGAACTCAGCTCACTGTAATCATGCCTAATTTGTTGGAGCACTGAGTATTTAAATCAGATTATTATAATGTTTACAGCTTCCACAACCCCCAAATTGCATGATAATTGTCATGTCATGCAATTTATAGCTATGCAGGCTCTGCACTAAGACTGACAGGACCATTGTGTATATTATTAGTCAAACATTTGTGAATCTGAAGAAATTATGAGGAATCCCAAAGAAATGTGAGGAGCAGACTTATTACCACAGGCAAAATGCAGTTTAAAGTAAACCCATTCCACTTCACTACTGAAAATGTGCAGTCTTTCTGCCTTTTTTGATCCTTGAGGCTTCAGATGACACATTCAGAAGTTCAGGCGGTAAACAGGCCCCTAGTAAACAAAAACTGGACAAAGTTGAAACTCTGCAAGCACATATTCTTCTCCTATTAGGCACATTTACTTCCTCAAGTCTATTCTTGATGTTAGACAAAAGTATAAGGACTGGCCTGTGAACTATTCAGAAAGAAAGGAACTACTAAGCAGCTGGACAACAATGTGCATGATGCTTGAGTCTCAGCTCTGCTTCCTCTGGAGAAGCAGCTCTAGGTGGAATTCAGCAGCTGAACTGTAGACTTGTAAGCAAATATATGACACTGAAAGAAACACAGCCTGCTCATTTTACAGCACTGAGCACACTCTGGTAATGCTTCATAAGTTTGTAGATGACACTATAAAATCACTAAGAGT
The DNA here is from genome assembly GCA_018881555.1 of Amblyornis subalaris. Taxonomy (NCBI): domain Eukaryota; kingdom Metazoa; phylum Chordata; class Aves; order Passeriformes; family Ptilonorhynchidae; genus Amblyornis; species Amblyornis subalaris. The sequence goes on along the minus strand of JACAXG010000027.1, from coordinate 4,394,251 downwards.
AGTACTTTCTCATTAAGAGGGGGGAGAGAACGGAAATGATAAGACAATGATGTTTTCTGTCCCCAAACTGTAATTCCCACCAGCAGAAAATGCGCACAGCTCCTAGAAACTCACTGGTGATGCCGCTACAGAGGTTCTCTTCTAGAAAGCCAGGAGAAATGTGGTCCCCATTTTCCATGTCTCAAATGCAGGTCCCACTCCACGGGGCAGTAGCTGTTGCTCACTTCCTGAGATGCACAGCCAGTGGCAACTCCGTGTTCTCCTCTCTTAAACCAGGAATGCCAAATTAGTGGGGAAGGAAAATGAAGGCACTGCAATGATCAAAGAGGAATTTTGCAAAGAGGCACGTGCGGTTGGTTGCTAACTGAAACACAATGGCAGTGGTTCTTTCAAAGCAGGAAGTCGATTCTCCTGTCACTTGTGGGAAGGCWGACGGAAATCTGCGCGGCCTTTGAGAGCGGTTGCTTTGGAACATCCTCCTGGAGGGATCTCAGGCAGACTGCTGGCAGCGACAGGGAGCAGTGGCAGAAGGGACTTCCCTGTGGCTTGTAAGAAAATTGATTATAACTAAACCCTGGGCAGGGGCAGGCTCTGTACCAGCTGTGGGAGGCTGTGGCAACCACGTGGGCCAGTGGACTGAGAAACAGGCGGTCAGCAGCCACTGCCAAGGCACCGTCTTGACCTCATCAGTAGCCAATGAAGAAACAGAACAGAAACAAGTTACAGATGGAAAGTAACTAAATAAAAAAACATAAMACTGTGAAGAGGAGATCTTCTGGGGAGTAAACTGGCCCTTATACCACCAATTCTAAGTGAGAAAAAGAGATTAAATTGTTTGCCTGATTTACCCTACGTGTTCAAGGCATGAGTATGATTCATATGGCCTAGCATTTTAAATACCTTGAAATATATTGATGGTTGATGATTATCAAAAAAGCAAATAATATTTATAAAGATGTAAAAATATTCTCATTCAAGAAAACACAGTCAGGGAGACAGAAAAAGAAATAGATTCTAGAGACCAGAAGTTGATTCTAAGACAAAATGGAGAGTGGGAAAATGGTACATTAAAAATCAGAGTATTAGATTACATTAAACATCAAGAACATAAGTAAAATAACAGTATTTTTTTTTTTAATTGAAATTGAAAAAATTCAACTTCAAACGCACCTGCCAAAGATTCAAAATTCAAATTAACCTGTGGTACAGAAGCAACAGACCAGCATGGCCATTGGAATGTGCTACAGGAAAAATGTGTAAGATAAATGAAACACAACAGTCATAACATCCAACCCTCCTGTGAGTCATGATAGATAATCAGCAGGAACGTGGTGGATGGTGATAGCCAGAGAGCCCAGCAGCTTCAAAAGACAAGGACAAAACATTCGTTTAGTAACAACTATTTACAAAAAAGTAGAGAGTAATTGTCCAGTTGGCATGTAGGAATTTGTTAGATGAACGTGTTGCTATAACAAGAAAAGAAAGAGGGGAGCTTATGAAGGAGAAAGTGATAACAATAGGAGTTATGATAATATTGCCTCACTAAAATTTATTTGTAAGACAGAATCAAGCATTGCATGCTACACCTCTCTAATACAGCAATCCAGAGAGAAAAGGAGTGGAGGGCTGTAGGATTTTGTGCATCCACAATGCCCTAGGGTAGCTGCATCAAACAGCAAATGGAAGCAGTGTCCAACAGGATTCCCAGGTGCTAAATCAGAAATACCAGATCTGGGAAAGTATCCATATTTGTAAACTATTATCACTACAATGCACAAGATGACAAGTCTTGAAAACTGCCTCATGATTAGTAAAATTGATGTTGAAGATCTGCCTGGCCTGTCAGCCTTACCAGGACATTCCTTCCTTTGAAAATTATTTGAAATAATAACATGTTTAATAACTTTTTCTGTTAACGTCAGTTTTCTTGCTGTTTTGTGCTTGTTTGTTTGGTTTACCATCCAGCACAAACAAAACAAGTTTGATAGTAGATTGGTACCAAATGGAACATGAGAGCAAGAGTCCAGAGAAACAAAGCAAGCCCTGCAGGCACAGGAAGAATTTTAGGGACTGTACTCCACACTCAGGGCCTGCCCAGGGCTCCACTCCTGCCTTACAGCTGAGCTGGGGCCAGCAGAATCCCTTTGGGAGACACCAAACTYGAGCAAACCCAGCCCCATCTCTACGTGTTTCTGTGTCAGAGCACAGTGCAATCTCCCCTAAATCCCACAGTGGAGACTCCCAGTGCTTCCTCCAGCCTGGCATTGCAGGAGCAGAGGTTTCCACCCACGAGGAGCCACACTGGGGTGGCTGGTGAGCTACTACACTCCCCCACAGCTCTGCCTGCAGTTGTCCCTTGGCACTTCCCTGATGAGGTGACAAAGTACAACCAAGCTGAGCCCTTGCAGGTGGCCATTTCTGCACGGGTTGTGCCGCGAGCATCGCTGCTGGGCTGGGCTCAGCTCAGAGCGGTGGCCATGCACGCAGACTCCATGGTTTAGAGACACTCAAAAGCACACAAACCCTTCCCTGCAGCATGTGATCCCCGGTTCCAAGATGTCTCCATGTGTTGAATGTTACCAGGCTCAAAAGTTCTCTGATTTTCTTTTAAAAACTGGTAACTACTTATTAAAGGTAATTATTAAACTTAAAGTTTCAGCAAATGTTTAAAATACAATGTGTTGTAGAAGCTCATATAAACTGCACCTGTAAGTGACATCTTTGCAATACTCTTGTACATAGGAGGCTCAAAGCTATTTCTTGCCAGCAGCAGTGATCCACAGACTTTAGATGTTGTTAAAAAGCTTACAATATCAGCAGGGCAACTGCTGCCTCCATTAGAAACATGATACTAAGATGCTGATTAATACCAGGAGGGGGCTTTAATCAGCCAAAGCCATATGCTATTTCACTTAAGATGAAAGTGCAAATGATAATCATTATTTCAGAAAGGATGTATTTAAAAGAAGAGCAGAACAGCAAGTGGCATCTTTTTATCATTAGAGCTTCTTCATGCAGCCCCTTTTTTTCTAAAGCTTTATAAGCTTTTATGAACATCTGGATCATTTCTTCATTATATGGGCTTCCAATATCATTATGTTTGATGTAGTGTTTTTAGTGGCGCTATGCTAAATGTCTAAATATACAATTAATTCCTATTAATTATAGTTTTCAAACTGGTGAAATTATCCATCATTAACTTAATCACTTGTATTTTATCTTAAAATTGTATTCACTCTTTTATAATCCCTACATCTAAAGCCATTTCTTCCCTGGGCTTTGTGTGATGTTTTGCATGCTGTTTGTATAAAGGTTTGCCAGCCATTTTCAACTGCTTGTAGAACTGAAGCTGTCAGCGGCAGACCATTTTAAAATAGAACCTAATTCAGCTTAGTTGTTTTACCAAGGAGTGCTTCAGAGAGAAGGGGAAAAAAAGAGGTGAATTTGGATCTGTAGAGGGCAAGACTTCATTAGACCTGATGAATCTTTAGTTCTGTATTCCTTACACCAAGGCAAGGGGGGTGAGGGAGGCTTAACAAGAGCGGAGTGAGGGAAGAGAGTTATTCACTGGTTTCCACTCCATGTGGCAGCAATTCAGCATGAAAAGAGCCAAATGATTTGGAAGTCTACATTGACTGTACTTGAAGAATTAGGAGCATCTTTAATGTCAAGTTACAACACATCTAAAGAAAAAAAAATCATCTCCAAAGCTTTTTTTGAACACTCTGGCCTCATTTTAGTCTTCTTCTGTGGCTTAAACTGGAACTTATATTATGGCACATTAGTCAAATGCCTCCCCTAGTTTCGAAGCCTTGAGTTGGATGGATATTCCCTTTTCTTTCATATGGCATTTGCAGTATGAAAAGAAATAGAATCAGAGGATTAAAAGCACCAGAACAGACCTGCTTGGCTCTCATCAGTCTGCTTTCAGGCACTGAGAGTGCAGCAAACCAGAACTGCTGCTAGCACTGATGAGACACAAATATCAGCTTTATGTTGCCCAGTGTGCAACAACCCAGTTATTGTCATTGCTATGCACTATTGTCATATGCCAGCACTCCCCCTTCTTGCAGAAACACCTGGGGTGGGTTGTGGTCAGGCTGAAAASAGGACACTGTTTTCACTCCAGTCAAGATGTTCCTAAGCCCTGGTTGCCCTGGGGATCTCTCCATCCACAGCCATTGGCACTCCACAGGACAGAGCACAGTAAAGAGGAGTCCCACAGAGTCTGTGCAGCATTGCAGTCCATCCTGCCCACCCAAACCTCCCCAACAGCACCCTTTTGGTTAGATGTGAGGCCCACAGAAAGCTGTCCACCCCCTGGACTCTTACCCCACCACAGCCCAGGACATAGCCGAGRTGCCTGGTTTGACACACCTCAAGGAATGAAGGCATTGAAAAAGACAATTCTCTTAGAGGTTCATTATCCTGAGCAGGTATTTTCTAATCCCATCACTCGTCTCCACTATTGTAGATTTTTCTCTGCCGGACCTGAAGGAGCTTATATGACATTCACATGCATCTTTTACAAGGAATGCAGTATTATCCTGGTTTTGTACTAAGGGCTCACAGAATGCCTCCTCTGCTTGAATTTACATAAGAACTGTTAAATACATCAAGAGTACAAAGACCTCTAATTCTCACAAATAAAGTTGTCTTCTTGTCTTTGCTTTCACTGGCATTTTGTGGTAGCAAATACTTTCTGCAATTTGAAATCTATAATTCAAATGTCTCCTATAATTTCAGACAACTCTTGTCACAGCCCTAGATGTCCCATTCTACTAGTCAGGTCATTTAGGGTATTCTCTCTACTCATGGTATGATACCGAATGATCCTTTGGGGCTCAAGATTCCTTAAAGTAATACATTTTATTTACAGTTCCAGCTGCCTCAGAGTCATAATACCACGTGCTCCTGCTCTGTTTGTCTTCTGGGCTCCCATTTTGGGAGGCTAACATACTTAAAACTACAGTTCCCAGTGCCTCCAGTTACAAAGAAGCAGATTCTACCTTGCTCCGCCTCTCTTCCATAACATGTTGCAAAATTCTTACTTCTGGCAAAAAAAAAAAAAACAACGAACTAGCTTATCTGACACAGAAAATTTTTGTTCTGGGAGATAGACTGAGCAGGAGCTAAAGTTTGTTTTATTCCTGCTGTAGTGAGACAAGGTTGTTGTTGGTTTTGGAAACTTGTGGCAGCATGTGAGACCCAGCAACAAAGTTGTGCCAGCTGGGGATGGGATCCTTTGGTCTGTTTTAATCACTACTCTAGTTCCTTTCAGCTCCTGCCCCTCCTTTGGCTTTGCTCTCATTTTTAGTCTCCTCCTCTAAACTGAAATTTTAAAATATAAGACTCAGGCATGGGACCCGTGGCTCACCCTCAGGTGTGCCACAGTGTGCCTGCTCATCCTAGGGGCTGCTTTGGCTCTGGAGGGCAAAGCTCTTACCTTTGATCACTCCAGATGTATTGTCTTCTCATAATAAACTGAAAATTACTATCATCCCTTTTGGGTCTCCGACAGCTCATTTGCCCTTTACTTCTTCAGTCAGGCAAACAATGAATACAGTGGTAAAAAGCTACACAGTCTAATGCAGTTTTAACCCCAAATTCAGCCACAGTAAAAATGAACTGTCTCTCTGCAAGTAAATTAGCTGCCAGGTGCTCCAAGATCAAGACAACAAYACCGAGATCCAGCAGGGCTGGAATTTAGGATTTACTTCAGAAGTTTCTAAGTTAGGCTAACAAGGATGGCCCAAAGTTGACTCTGTAATTCTGCATAATGTACATACCACTCCTTTGCAAATCCCTCCTGACTAAACAGAGAGAGGAGAATACTCTCAGTTGCTTCTAGGTAATGCAGAAGACATTCATATGGCCACTTTACAAATTTATTCTGGAAGAAAGATTGTGACTGATTCAAGAATGTAAGAAATACTGGACTAGGCCAGTGGTGCACCTAGGCCAACATTCTGTCTTCAGCAATAGAGACATGACCTTTTAGGCCAGACCTTTATTTCCTGTATCTTAATCAGTTTTCAATAAAATATCCTGTCCACTAACATTTTTGCAGTGGAGTTTCTTCAATAGCCTTTTGTGTGCAACCTTCAAAAATGTTTTTTGAAAATTAAAGTATTGATGTGTACACGCTTTCAGACACCTCATTGAACTCTAACGGGTCAGGGGCAGGACTTCCTTTTCCAGAAGCTCTTGCCCACTGCACCACATTTCTCTGTGGACTCACTGAGCATCTTCTATATTACAGACTCTACTTACAGACTGTCCTGCTTATCCCCTTTTAAGCTCATTTTATATTTCACTTACATGCCATTTGAGTAAGCGCAGACAGAAACATTCAGGTGGAGTCTGAAATTTCTCATGTTCTCCAGGCATGAATGCCACAGCTACAGACCGAATGGTCTCTGAGCATTAGTACAACCTGCAGCATCCAATGGGCTCAGTCCATTTAGTGGTGCAAAGGGTGACAAAATGCTTGCAGCTGCACCTACATGTTTGATATAAACCCAAAGCCTTGTACCTTCACTGCCGCCCCAAAGGAGTGCCTTTTGGAGACCATTTTTTTCCACGATAATATTCTTTAGAACAAATACACAGAGCCTTTAAAAGATTAAGGTGCTTGGCTCCTAATGATCCCTTTGTTTACAGAAAGGGCTGGGGGTTGCAGCCTGCAGGATCTACAGGATCCAGGGCCAATAGACAAACCAGTCAATTTAGACAACAGCAGCAAGGACTAATGACCAAGAAGCTCAGTTTCTACTAAGATGCCTTGAGCTGGAGTCCCAGCTCTGCTTCTGGCAGGCTGCAGGACCTTTGAAAGCCTTTCTGTATCCACTGCACTCTGTAATTATCTTGTCTGTTTAGATTGTGATCTCCTAATGCATTTGATACATTTGATACGTGATACATTTGTACAGTGCCAGTAACACAGGAGTCAAAGCACAGCCCGGGTTAGGACCCCGAGGTGCTGCTTTAGTAACAACATCACTTCTCTTCTGGCATTGCAGTAATCCATAGCTACATTATAATATCCACCTGCTTTGGGCCATCTGGTATACATAAATGTCCCTGTGTCTTTTACATGTAAATATAACTCTTTGAAGACTCTTCTTATTGTTACCAGTCATTGCTTGCTAAGTGCCGTCAGAGTTTCCTGCACTACAGGAGAGAGAGGGGGATCCAAGGAGCCTTGCAGTCCAAGGAGAGCAGCAAACTGGAAACTGCGTCCCGGGTGAGCCGGGAGCTGGTTCCGGCTCAGAGTGTTCCCAGGAGTGGACTGCTCTGCAGTTGCTGCAGGTTTCAGGGAACTGGGAAAGAGGGCAGACTGCACACTCCATTAACAGCAGTGCTTTTGAGCGTGGAGGGAAGTTGCAGGTTCAGGAAGCACAACACGTGACACTGTGCTGAAGAAGGAAGGAGATTTAAAGACAGAAGGGTGTGAAGCAGGCGAAAGGAACGAGAGGAGGGACAGAACAAAACCACGGCTCTTCTCTAAGAAGAGACAAAACAGATCAAAGCTCTTACGGCTGAAAAATTATAGTTTATATAAAAGGGATTAAAGGGATGGAAAGTTTAAAAATGGGGAAGAGGAGGAGGCTTTGGTTGTCACATATCTTCTAGTGTCAGAAAATGTAAGAAGATCCCCACTTTTTCACTATTGCACAGTGACATCTGCCTTCCTGTGACAACGGCCCTGGATTTCGGAGCTGGAGTATGACAGAACTCAGATTCCGTAACAGATCTGCTCTACTAAGCAGGGATTATCTTTGCATAAGATTTGTATGAAGTGCCTCACACAACTGAAACTGAATAGGGCTTTTAGACCCATCTAAAGAACACACTATAAAAAAAACCCATCATCATCACCACTGTGAGCAGAAGCAGTGTGCACCCCATGGAAGCAATCCAACTGTTTGAGAGAGAGAGAATATACTTTGAATTAATCCACTGTTTCTCCTGTCTTTGAGAGATTCAAATGCCAACATCACCCCTTACCTGCCAGTCCTATTTCAATTCCCTTTCTCTGAAGAAATTGAACTGAGAGAGAATCATAACAAAATGAGGTGATTAAGCCTCCTAAAACAAATACAATTCCTTCTGCACAAGTGTTGAGGGGTAAAACTTTCTGACTTCCAAAGTCTTTTGAGAGTTGTGAAATTCTTTTCTTCTGCGTTGCATTTTGAAGTTGCTCCCCATGAATATCATTGTCAGACAATACTAACTCTCCACCTACCGACTGTCAGTAGTTTTCACAGAGATGACATTTAAAAGACTCAGAGCTTGAAAGCTAATCTCTCTTCTCAAAAGTTATATTTCCCAGCAAATGTTTGGTTATATACTAGACAAATAAAGTGAATGCAGGTGTTCCTTGTAACAGTTCAGCCAAAAAGACGAAGACTGTATAAGAATGGGACTGAATTTGACTAAAAAGATACTTGTGACAAAATAGCATCAGTTTCAGACTCAAGTTCTATGTAACTGTAATTCTTTAGAAAAACAACAATAAAAATCTAAATTAAAAATTTTCTTCTGCAAATGCAATGCTAAGGTTGACACTGTTGTCTGCTGAATCCAGAGTTTCTATGAACAGTGGATCCAATCCTTCAGCATATTAGCATGGCTCTCAGTGAAGAAAATATCTACAATGCCATGAGAGGTGTGATGGTTGCATTCAGGCTATCAAATCGTTCTTAACCCAGTCTGGCTGCGGCTCAGTGCTTTTGTGACAGGATAAACTTGCCTGTGCTCAGCAGCCCAGAGGAGTTTTACAGGCTGGGCTGAATTTCACTCTGTGACAGCTTCCCTGGCACCTGCACCAGCGGCAGCTAAGGGGAACTTGCGGGTAGGTGGGATCCTCCCACTGCGCTAGGAACACGGCTGAAGTCCTTCACAATGTCTTAGGAACAATTTGTCATCTCTGTTCTTAGGTATTGTTATCATTTTTCTCAGAACTATACAATCCAAATGCACTTCAAATCAAGCCTGACTTTTGAGTGGCAGCAGGAGACCTCAGGAATTTCTTTTAGACCTTAACGTGAAAGGTCTCAGGTGTTGCACACACTTATGACAAGACACAATATTTCAGCTGTTCCTATTGCTGTGGGTCATCCCTTTGGCCTAATCAGTCAGATTATTACAAAAACTTTTTTTCTGCTGTGCACGTACACCTGAGAGCATGAGATGTGATTACAGACCTTTGGGAGAGCTTGATGCAGGATAAAGAAGCCACTCTCTATTTTACTGTTCCTATACAATGGTCAGTGTCAGTTCTGCTCCTGTAACCACTGTTGCAGAGCTCTTCTTTCTTGCTCCCTTGTTCTGTTCAACCCCCAAAACATGGTGCTGGAGCTTTGGCAGGGGAGAGCTCAGTGGGGCTCTACTTGTGTGCAGTGGTACTCAGCAGGAATTTTTCCAAGAGCTCTCCAAAGAATAGTGCAGTTGCACACCATCCCCAGGAACACTTTTCCTTTCTTGGACTTTCCAAAGCATTTCTTTATTGGACATGAAATCCACAGGTTGATGATAAAACTATAAAAATAATCCAAATTTAGAGAAATTATTTAGCATTTGAGACATAAAACTGTGCCAGATCTCACTTTCGTATATCCATGATCTGTAAATTAGCAGGTACTATAGCCAGCTCACAGGACTCGTAATCAGATGATCTCTGTTCACTTTTGTCCCACCTTAACTGAGAACAAATATATCTCAGTGTTGACTCTGGACCTTCCCTGAGCCTCTTCCACATCTAATCCTCTTCAGCCAAAATAGTCTGAATCTGGCAGGGAGATCTGGAAGAAAGAAAAGGTCCCCTTTTATACAGATTTTATTTTTTGTCTCTGCCCATTACTTTGTTAAAGTAGAATAGAGTGGAAGAAAAACTGAAGGAATACAAGAGATGATTCTTAGGAGTCATAGATGGCTTTCCAGAGAAAATGTAGGCATTGTCTTTAATAATACTGTTATCTTCTCACAAGATGTCCCTCACATAAGAATGAAAACAGATAAGGTATCAATGTTCCCGTGCATTATAACTCTCATTTTTCATTTATAAGTTATCATCCCAAGGCTACAAAGTTTTCAGGGAGTTTTGGGCAGCTCTGAATGTGTGTTCTTAAACAGAAAAGCTCATTCCATGTTTATGCTTTTCTCTTCCCCGTATACAAAGCGCTAGTAAATATTGTTTTCTTATGGTTGCTCTCAACGAACAGAAGTAAAGCCTGATAAAAATATAAGTGCCTTGACTGAAGCTATAGAGTTTTACCTCCTATTCCCTGGATTCCTGTGGATATCCATTCCTTAACTACCACACATGAAACATCCAGTCATTTCTATGTTCTGACAGATATTTCTGATCTTAATGGGCAAGGCTCATTTTAGTGTCATACAGATGGATACACACAAAAGGAGCCTGGCTGTGCCTGGAGACTCACCTGTGTACATTCCCTATTCAGATACAGCCCACCTCAACAGGCACCCATTGCAGCGTTTCTATGCCCTGTTCATTAATCAAACCTGTTTTGCTGTCTCAGTCCGGTTTCCAGCAGACAGATGGTAATATTAAGACATTGCTGTATTTCAGACTCGACCCCTGCAGAGCTGTCTCAGCAAAGCCAAAGCCCGACTGGCGCAGAGCCCAGGCCCCCCTCGCAGCCCCCGGGGGTGCTCCCTTTCCCAGGGCAGCGTGCCCGGGGCACTTGCTCTGGGAGTGAATCGAGCAAAGCACACACAGTTCATCAAACCAACTTTTCACAGCTTCGGGAATAATGAAAAGGAAGCATAAATTCAGTTGCTAGCAGCAGGAAGATGCAGTAGTAACATCCTCTTCTGCAGTTAAGTTTCTAGTGACATCACTGGATGCTCTGCTCCTGAAAACTGTGGGGTTTGGGTCCAGAAAGTATCTTCCCTTCATCCCAACATGCTCAGCCTCCCTAAGTGACTATCACTCCATTAGAGTTTCTGGATCCTCAGTACAAACCGAGTTAAATAATTGACACTTTCCTTTGTTTGATTCAGCATACAACTTTTGCCAGTGTTGAGACACTGGAGACTACAAAGCAACCACTATAAATTTCCAAAATGCACTGTGCTGGTTTATACTTTCCTCTCTGATGCTTTTCCCAGTATCAACTCTGTATCCTCTCAAAATTACACATTGTCAAATTAAGCACAGTTGGTGGCACATTTATTATTGTTAAGTGAAGCCAATGAAAGACCATTCATTTCTTATAGAACAACAAGGATTTTTACAGAATTCCTGTCTTGGTTCCACACTTAAAAAAAAATCCACTTTTTTCTTAATCTCTTAAACTTGGGCTAAGCAGAGTTTTGAGGTTTGCAGAGCTGTTCTCCAGCTGAGTGTTTCCTTTTAGATATGCACACCTCCTTGTTGGACATTCATTATCAAACCTTGTGTTTGCCTTTTATCTACAAGTCCTCTTCAGTGTTCAGCATAAACTACATGGACACCTTGCAGATTGACATTTCTTCATTCATGCTTTACCTTAAACAGCATGCGAAGACATCAAAGAAGAGGAGCCGACTTTGATGTTACAAAATGAAAAACGCCTCATGATTTGCCAAGACCAGGGGAACTTGTAGTTTGCTCTTTTTTTTCCCTTAAAGAAATACTACTGCTTTCCCCATGAATATGTGACAATCTTTGCCATTTTCACCAAATCTGTATAAATATTTTGTTCCCGGTAAAAACACAAGCCACATCTCATTGCAGTCTGTTAAATATGGGCCCCAGGGCCTAAACTACAGTGGCTTGAAGGAACACACACACTTTATTTAAAGAGCTTATTTGTTTCTCACCTGTGACTTTACACACTACAGGAGTCACGACTCCCAGCATCACCTCACTAATAATGATAATGACAGTGCATGTGCCATGTTTTTGATTTACAGGTCACTGAGAGGGATTTAGAAAAACATGGTCATTCCTATGCTCTAGATAAAGGAATTGTGCAATAAGAGATGTTATTTGGCTTGGCCATGATAGCAAATAGCCAGCAATAAAACAGAGCTGTCCCAACTCCTTGTGGACGCTTGGCTCAGCGGCTCATTCTGATCATGAAATCAAAGGTGATTTCCTTAGCACCATGACAGACACAAAAAGTGCCAATAACCCTGGGAGGAGGCCAGGCATACCTTGTCAGAAGGTGCTGCACACCACAACAGGAAAGACCAGATTTGGTTCATAACTCACGTTCCTATTGTTTTGAATACTGGGAAGGGAGGTTTGCTTTGCGTGTTTTCTTTCCTTGTTTGAAGTGAAGAGCTGCCCTGTCCTTATAAGGACAGAAGGAATGTGCATAATTAGTCCAAGGCTAGAGAACAGAGACATTCAAAATGAACATTTGTTATTGATTTCCCAGACTGCAGTGGAACTGAGAAGAATATCATGAGAGGAAAAGATACGTAATTAAATGTGATTTGTTCGAATGCTGCCGAGCTAGGTCATTGCATATGTATCATTTGACTGCCTTGCTTCAACGTAAAGAGCACAGTCCCTCTCCCTGGCACAAAATCCTTTGATTAACCAGCCTCCCTTCATTGGTGGAAGGGGCCAGCCCTTTTGTTGTTTTGCTGCCGGCAGTGTTGCTTGTGCTATTTCTTTAAGACTCCTCATCAGATGTGGTTTGTCAGGAACATGCCTAGACTGTAAGTCAGAACAGAGCTCATTTTCTTTGATGTGCATTTGTAATGTGCCTGCTCCAAAAGGAGGGGAATGAAAACTTTGGTCACACTGTTAATGTGCAGGAACTACATTTCAAGCAACTGGATGTGAATAGACTCTGCACAAACTGTAGTGTCGGCTACTCCTTTCAAACAGAATTTTATCAATAATTGGTGCCAACACAAGAACATGTGTCAAACACTTACCCACAACCAATTCAGCAGGAATGTGTTTAGTCCAGACCTTCTGCTGTAGAAAGACTTTTTATTTTCAGTTTAGGACCTGAATTTTTCCAAAACAGCACAAATAGCTGCTTTAACCTCATTTATTGCTTTATTATGCTTCAAACCACCACAGATACAATCAGTTTGACTATTTGGCTCCAGTGTTATAGGTTCTGTACTCGAGGCTTTTACCCTTGAGCAAGTGCTTTGCTTACCAAAAAAATCTGAAAGTGAAAGGGTTACACTTCCCTGAAGGTCCACTTGAATGACTGTGAGAAGAGAGCCAAAATGGTAATCAGATCCCTATGAGATCATATTGAAAGCAGCCATGCCTATTGCACAGAGTCTTCTGATGTTGCAGGGGTCTGTAAAACATTTAATCACTGGAGTTTCAATAAGTTGAGATTTGTTGTGAGCACTGTAGAGAGCACTCGTCTTAGATAAAATGCTGCCTGGTAATGCTCTTACAGCTACATGAGCCAGAATGCAATCGAATATCCATGGTGATTTAGCCTTGCACCGTCATCCCAGAGAAGGGGATGCAGGATTTTCACAGCTACATAGCAGTGGATTAATATAACTGTTCATTACAATTCATGGGAGGCCTGATCCAGCTTCTCTCAGCAGAAGGAAAGATGCCATTTGATTTTACTGCGAGTTTGGATGGGGTTTTGCGTGTCTAATCCTGTAACTGCCCTCCACTACCACAGAAGCTTCTCCAGGGCTCTCTATTACTCTGCTGCCCAGGTGGCACTTCTACAGCTCCTGGCCTGCTCTTATTACCCAGTGGGTCCCAGGTGATCCTAATTCTGTCTGGCAGCTGAGCATTGGTACAGAGAGGTTTAATAGCTAAACCTTGTCTGCCTTGCTTTTATTTTATTCAAGCCTGTGAAGTTCTGACTGACCTAAGATTTAAGTTTGGCATAAACCATGCAGATGCCTGTCCCGGAAAGAAATGAATAAGTGAGGTTTTGAAGATCGCTCTGCAAAAACTCACAGATATGACTGCGTGTGGATGAAACCCACGTAGTTTCGCTCGCAACACACCTTCTCCTCTGGCTCAAAGTGTGCAGGGAACCAAGAGACAATCCTCATTAGCCTGTCTTCATTAAACCAAGCAATCATTATCCAGTTAAGCTTTCAACAAATAAACCTTTTATTAAGCATATATTTCGAGAAAATCCTTCTCCACCAATGGTATGATTTGCAGCTTTGAAAGATGCAGAGACCAAGCTAAAATTTGACCAAGATTAAAGAGCAAATCTCTCACACGGATGAATCCAAATGACCCCTTTTGCTTTCTTGCAAAGCCCCAAATCTGCAAACTGTCAATGGAATGTGAAACACTGAAGAAATCTGAAAGACAGTTTATGCCTCTCAAGTGGTTAAAAGAAAACAAACACCTGAGCCCATTTTATGGTACAGCTTCTGTCTTTGCTACAGAGCAGCAGAATAAGCAAGTTTGTAGGTACCAAGGCTAAAAGATGGTTCAGTATATGGTTATATTGTGTCCTTTCTGCCTATACAATCAAAATACACATTAGATGAAAAAAACCTACCTGGGCTGCTAGAGCTCACTAAATGAAAAGGATGCCTGTGACCAAAGAGCACTAACTTTTCAGAGATGGCTCCTGGATGCCAGGTTTGAGAATGGAAGCCTCAGAGCATCAGTCCTTTCCCCTTGGCTGACAGGCACTTGCAGAAGAACAGAAGCGGTTTTCCAGCAGATATTTTGAGTGTCAGGGGAAAAAAAAACCTCATGAATTAATGTGGATTTTGAGGAGAATGATATTGCCTAAAAATACCATTGTTAGTACAGGCTTCTTTGACAGACTTGGCAGGTTTCTACAGCACCTTCTGACTATATGAAGTTGTGTGTGTGACTTAACCTTTTCATTTCTACCTTTTGGAGTTTAGTCTCTGTCACTGTTGCCCTCTGCATTCAACTTCTCTGAACACTCAGTGCTCCTGACACTCATTGTTATTCTGCTTTCAACAATATTTCCAGTGAGATTCTCTACCTGTCAAAGCACTGACTCAGTCTACCTTAGAGAACTGTCTGTTGATCTCTAAGACACGTGAATCTTTCTGGTTTCACTATTGTTATTAACTGGCCAAGAGTGCCAGGATTAAAATGTTTAACAAAAAAAAAGGCGTTTTCAATGTTATTTGTATCACTTCCAGTAATAGAAATTTCACAACATTTTAGTTTTCAGCTGTGCTTGAAGGTTGAACATTATTAAGAACTGTTTGTCAACATCATATTCACTTCCTTCCCTCCTGCTCTGCTGCCAGTGCCCAAGGTCCACAACATGGCCCCTTTTTCAGGCTGCCTATCAGATGTTGTCGAAAAGAACTGTTTGGAGGCATAAGGATTAGCCAGGTGAAATCCCATGTGATCCCTTTGTTTTCCAGGCCAAACACTGAAAAGCACACCCTCTATAAGCCATATTTATCCCCCTTTTTTCTTGAGCCCGAAATAAGGCCCAGTCAAATCACCATAAATATTCTCATTAAGCATTAGCCTATTCTTAAGGAAATAGTTGTCAGGATCAACTCAGCTGCAAGAAGCCCTTTTTACTTTTGCGAAAGCTGTGTAGCAGCAGACTAGAGACGGGAAGGTAAAGGAAGTAGACTAAATTCTGAAGCAGCAACGTGCCAGTTTAAGATGCCCACATCCTGTCACAAACTACACCCTTGTCTGTAGCAGCAGCATCACTTCTCTACCATTTTTTATGTGATCAGACTAGGGAAATTCCCCAGCCTGAAAGGGCCCTGAAACAGCTTTATTTCTAGGCACGTTTTCAGCCAGTCCCAGGACTTTCCAAGCTGTGGCCAAGAAGGACTGCAGCACCTCGAGGCCAGGCTGCAGCTTCTGCTGCTCCTGAACTCCTTGCAGCCTCCTTGCAGCACTGCTAGGACCCTCTGACATCCCAGGATCTTGCCTGAACACACTCAGGAACTCTCCAAGAGAAACAGCAATGCCCCCCACCCTCCCTGAAATCCCACCCCATACTAGAAGACTAAAACAGCCACAAACAAAAGTAGAGGACTAAGTACTGTGCAGTCAGTAAGGGCAAAAACAATCACCTGGATCATAATAGTGAGGCCATCACCCAGCACAAGGGACTGGGAGGTTTGGAAAGGACAGGACCACCTGTTTGCTGTGCACCTCAAGGCAATCTCTGGCTGCTGAGAAGCCTCTGGAAGCAACTTCGCAATGCTCGAGAGTTTATTCCATCCCTTAAAGGCGTATAACACCGGTTGCTGTCAGAACTGTACTGCTAAGCTGAAGCACCTGCCAGCATTGCCTATTTTGGTAATATTTGGTAGTGCAGATTTGGGACCTTTATGATGCATCATGATCTCTGAACATTTCATAAATAAACCCATTCATTACTAGCCTAATTAACTGATCTCATGTAGCTGTAAACTCTGGTTAAGAAAACAGGTCCATTTCCTCCACAGTGGCTGATAACAAGCATTACACAGCAGTGATCTGAACGCTTCTGTCAAATCTTCCAGAAAACAAGGGGTATATTGTATTTTTTGCTGGGCACTACAGCTGTAGAGGGCAGTACCTCTATAATGTCAGACTCTCATTTATCTTTCCCCAGTCACACTTTTGCAATTTAGGGAGAAAACCAGTTCACCTGTCTTTAAAGGCCTAAGAAATGCAATTGCACTTTGAACCATTACACCATCAATCTAAAGATGTCATCTACACACTCCTCTCCTTACCTGAGAAGCTCAGAAGTAGAATTTAGACATGTGAACTCCATCAGCAACGAGCAAACAAGCAAGAGAAAAAAAAATCAATCTACTGCAAATGGCCAATACAGCAAATTAGAGCTGACACTCTTATTGCTAATTGAGGTACTACTGTATCAAACAAAATGATTAAGGACTTCGCTGAGTCTAGCAAAATACATGAGCAATTTAGGCTCTTACTGTAAAAAATAGCAGTCATTCTATTTGATTCATCAACAGCACAGCACCCTTAACAATGTGTTTTGTAAGTCCCAGTGAGGCCTGACACTCACAGGACCTCAGGTCTCCTATGCGTGAAGATGTAGCTTTGTCGATCCATAATTCCCTCGAGGAGTCAGTTACTTGCGGATTGAAGTTAAACAAGTTTGGGTTGAGCACTTAGATCTCAAAGACTGAAAAATGGGACTGTTAAAAGATTAAACCAGGACACCTTAGAAAAAAGGTCACAATAAAGAAAATGTGTGTGTATCTCATAACTTGATTATTGGTGATCAGGCATGAAGTAGCCATCAATGACACAACCTTCTGAAAACCCAAGGTTTCAGCTGAGGGATTGAGTCTGGAATTAAGATAGAGTTAAATTCAAATTCCAGAGTTCACTGGGTGCTGTACTGGAATAAAAGAATATTTGTAGTCTGCCCTATGCTTCTAATTGAAGCCACTTAGCAATGCAAACTTAGAGCTGACTATTACACTTAGAAAAGGGAGCATCTCTCCACACTGAGAATTTTCATCTCTCAGTCTCTATGTGAGCATCATTACACGCAAACAATGCAAACCTGTCACAGCCCCTCCAGCTTTACAACTTATAACCTGCTGCAACACCACAGCTGAGCCAAGCCTTTCTCTCTTGGAACTTGCCAGAGCAGCTCATGGGGTTACTGCCCCAAAGTGTCCCTTCTGCCTCCTGTTGGAGCATAAGAGACTTTGAAACATCACAAATTCATTTTACACATGGAAGATGATTTTCAGATTAATTTTTTCCTTCATGTTTATCCTTATGGTAGTTTTCCACTCAGAACTCTGAGGAAAAAAATGGGGAGGGGCACAGGGGGGCATTCTGGCTCATATACAGTCTACATCAAAAGTTATCAGGGCTACAAACCAGTTAGGAAGCAAGCTGACAGACCTAACCAAGAGTCTGCTGGGCTCCCTGAAGGAAAAAAGAAATGACTGAAAGACATCAGAGGAGGAAAAATAAAAACTTAAAGTCCATGCTGTTGTGCTAAGCTGGTCAGAGCATGCCCACCTCATCCTATTTAGGCTGAAAGTGTCTAATATTATATCTGACTGGGGAAAAAAAAAAGAAGCAAGAAACTAAATTCAAAAGTTCTTAAAATATTTCACGCTTTYCCCCTGACACTCGGTGCTGCTGAGGGCCCCCCCTGCAGTCACGGGGAGCCACAGCCACTCACTCCCTGGCTGTGGAATGGCTGCCATGAGGGTGGCACCAGCCGAGCTCGGGGTGTGAGGGATCCCTTGGCAGCCACAGCCAGTGACAAATCAAGCGGTTGTTTTCATCAAAGTGATAGAAACAGAGTCGATCAAAACAAGCAGAAGGCACTGTTCTGTTTGGTCTGTACACTTTGTACACTGCCACTTGGGAACGTAATTAGTCCACATGCTTCATGTTTCTATCTTTAGTCTGATGGCATACAGCTGTTCTTTTCAGCATCGCTGCCTACTGCCCTTTCCCTGCTGTTGGGGTGCGCCTTGGAAATAGAAAAGGCAGGATTGCCTCTGGTTTAACCCTCTGCCAGCCCTTGCTTATTGCCTGAACCAGAACATTTTGGCCCAAATCACAGGGTAAATTGTTTCATTACCTCATGGGAGTTTTGCCACATGGCTGGGGACAGGAAGGAATCCCAGAGTCTCACAGTGCTCATCCCATCTGAGAGCCACCCGCCAGAGCCAAAATTCTGGAAAAAAAAAGGACCCTTTTGAGGGCAATCATACCTATTGGGGTGAGGGGGAAGCATTTTTGAGGCACTGTCAGTGTGAGGTGAGCAGGCAGAACTAGTTCCGCTTCCTGCCTCAGCTGAGGTGGGTTTGGGGCAGAACAAGCCCTGGACATGAAGCATGAAGGGATATAGATTATTGCAGGGTATCGAGGCCTGGCACTTTCCCCATGGCCTGCCATGGCAGACGGTGACCAAGATCATGCAAGGATTTAGGAATAAAAAACCCCACTCCAGGACTGAGGTATGTGATGTGACTGAGGTTCATATTAAAAACACAGGAAGCAAATACCTACTGAAGATGCCCAGCCGGCCAGTGAAGGCAAAACTGGGGAAAGTCTCAGGAACGAGGCGTGAGCTCCCACTCCTGGTTGCCTCTGTGTTTAGCACCAGGATAAGCCTCTGCACCCCTATCTACGACACAGGAAGGAGGACAAAGCTGGCTTTATAGTCCGAGCCTGCCCAGAGAGGAAGGGAATGCCCCTATGCACTACATCTAATAAATGAAGGTCTTAAAAATCCCTTTGCTGATGCAATTTCTCGCACAGGGTGTCATAGCCTTGGCCTTTCAGCTGGGACATTCATATCTCCCAGCTGGAACGCAGCCGGCATCCCCAAGCCTGGCTGTAACCTCCCAGCTCACAGAGCAACTCATTTTTCCAAGCAGTTAAGAAGTTACACATTCATCTACTCCCGAGGTTTAACTATATCAGTGCCCTCCCCCTCCTGCCTCCCTCCCGTTAGTTTTTGTCTCTTGTAATCATTTTTTTCTCATATTCTAGAAATCCTTGCCTCACTACCTTGACAGTGATGGTAACGTCAGGTGCTGCATATCATGCCACACTCATGAGTTTTACATTCCTACGACATGGCAGACTTTGATACAATTACAGCTTGGCTACATATCTTAATTTATGTTACAATATTGCTGTAGTGATATCAGAGACAAATGTTTAATTCACAGAAACTCAGTTTCAAACTACAGTCCCTGAATGCAAACAGCAGACTTCAATATTTTTTCATCAATTTCTTAGTTCATAAAAATCAATTTTTGTAGAGTTTTTACACTGTACATAAAAGACTGTGGCATCAATTAGCCTTAATTCTTTTTTTTTTTCTTTTTTGGAAACCTCTTTGTAGGAAAATCTCATATTTCAGCAATTTGCATTATCCACACAATCTGCTTTGAAGTTCTAAGTTATGGTAAGAAAAGGATCCACTTATCTGCACATAAAAAATGTTCAAAGCTTATAAATTCCCTGAAACAGATGTACATTATCATTGGATTTGCCTTTCTCTCTTTGCTGTTGCATGGCTAATAGAGTTTCATGTGCCCCCTCACATCCTCCCCATTTAGCATCTTTTCTCTACAGAAGCCTGCACCCTACTGTGCCAATCCACACTTCAAAGATTTCTGTCTATCTATTAGAAACAAAGCACAAAGTGAGAACATATGGCCCCTTTTAAATTTCCCACATTTAAGTCAATATCGTTTCTTTTCTCCTTTGGCAAAGAAACATAATAAGGTTTATCTTCTCCCTTCCTAAATCTGCTGGCTCTCTCAAACTGCTTGTGCCAATTCAGCAGTTACTTTGCAGTATCAGACTTGGCAGCACATATGAAAACAAAATCTCTAATTTTTTAAATTGCTTTTATTTCTTCAGATCAAGAAGATGCATTTAAATGATGAAAAAGGACAAAATGTAACTGCACACTTTCAGATAAGTGGATTTTAAACCCATGAAAGGGCATAACAGAAAGTCAACAGCAAAAAATTGTCTTGTTCAAGTTCTTTTCATGGTGACATCTTTCCAAACTGACTAAAGGGATGGAAGAGTATTCTGGAATCTAAGGCCTTACTGCACCTGCTTTTCACATGTCCCGGAGCATCCAGAGAAACCCAGTGCACTGGGACTGAGGGGGGTGGTTAGACACTGTGAGACACTGATACCCCCCTTGAGGAACAGTTACTTGCCTCAGAATCCCTTTGGCTCAGTTTTCTCTGTTGGTGTTACAGACAGTGGACATACCTCTTGTGTGCCAGGAAGCAGAAATTTGGGACCATTCATTTGGAGTGACTCCATCCTGCACATCCTCGGGGAGAGGAGTAACAGGGCACGCAGGACGCTCACAGGGAGATCTGCTCTTCAGTGGATTTCCTTTACAGTTGTGGGCTATAGAAGTATCTATATGAACAAAGGCTCCAAGTAAAACAAACTTCATTGACTATTGTTAGAAAGATCAGCAGACACATTCTGTCCTGCGAATGCCGAATTCCTGATTCAATTATAGGGAAAAGGGGTTGCAGTGATGATGTTTTCAGCAGAGTAAGGAGTGAAAGTCTTGCCCTGCTCCTGAGAATATGAAGACTTGCTCCTTTAATTCATAGTTACCAGCTAAAATGACTCCGTTTCAGACTCCTAAAATGTCAAAGACTGTAATCTTTAAACTAGTTGATTTTAGCATCCATTTATTAAACCTGGAAAGTTCTAATAAAAACCTGTCCCTAACCAGTGCAAGCTATGAGTGTCCCAGGGTCCTGATTCCAAAAGAGTGTAAATTGAAGTACTTCTGTTGATCCAGTAAAGCTGCACAAAGTTTCCAGTGAAACCTATGGAAGTCACATGCACAGAGCCAGTGAGGGCTGTGGCCCTAGTGACGGCACACTCAAACAGCAAGTTGTGATTATAGACATCAAAAGCAAAAAATATTCCCCGAAAAAGCCGTAAAGAGACAGGAGGAATGTGAGGCACACAGTGCTGCCTTATTGCTTSCCTTCATACTTTTGCACTTACTGGAAACTCTGAATCTCTTTAATTGAGCTTTTCCTCCCCTCCACTCCTCGCAGGGTGAGAGGGTTAATTGCTTTGGACTGAAACATCACGATTTTTGTACTCCTGCTTCCTAATGGCACGTTGAGCATGCAGAGATGCCGTGTGCACACACCACACAGGAGTCCCCCAGCACTCGGAGCAGGGATGAGAACAGCTCCAGACCTCCCAGCCACGGGATGAGAACAGCTCCAGACCTCCCAGCCATGGGTATCTATAAAGCACCGTATCTACAGCTCTAAAAATCAGCACTGGTCAAGTGAGACCTTAATGCTAATTGCCATAGCATTTCACTGTTTATCTTAGTTGAACTAGCCTTACCAGTCATGGTTGTTAACAACCTCAAGTGGCACTTTATTCATCTATCAACAGTCTTATCCTGTGAACAAGCAAGCAAAGAACTATAAACACCCACTCCAAAGTCACTTTGTAGGTTTAAGCTGAAGCCCACAGAAAAAAAGGCTATTCACAGAACGTCAGTGAGAACAGACAAAATACAACCTCCAAACCAATGTTTTAATCTACAAAGTTTTATTTGTCTTTTTAAACTTGTAAACCATAAAAAGAGYTTATCAAATATCTGAAATTAGTACAAGACAAAATGATGACTCATATAGCAAACTGCATTTGTAAGGTCCAAATTCCAAGACATGCATGGGGCTCTTCTGCTTCCATTTATGAAGCTGAAAACAAGTTTGGCCCAGTTTGTTAGGTGTGTTATTAAAAAATTCACAAAGTCTAAGTGTGCTATACTTTGTGAATAGAACAGAATGGGAAGGATTAAGTGCAAGAACAAGCACTCAGCACCAGAAGGATCTGAACCCCATATCTTCATCCACAGAATACAACACCAAAGGAGTACATCTCTTAGCTGGTAGTAATTACAGGCAGCTTTGTTTCTACGGACTAGGCACTCAAAGGAAGACACAAACCCCACTCCACGGACATGTCCTATAAACCAGAAAGCACAGTGCACGTCATTACCAGTATGCCTGATACTGTTAATGTCTGCCCACTGCCAAATTCATGAAGCCCTAATATTATGTCTTCAACATTCTTAAAAAACTTCTGGAACTTCCTACTCTCAGACCCCAAAACACTAGCCTGATAAGACAACCAAGAGGCCCAGTCTGCCATTCCTTGTGGTATAAAGATTATCCTTTGTGTCAGCAGATTTCACAGGTGTAGTTAGTGCTTAGTGTTTAGAAAAATAAGGACAAATACGAAGCTTTGGGTGACATTTGACCAACTTATGTGTGTTTGTAACCAAAGAGAAAAAGAACTGATGTAACTATTCAAAATGTGTTCTAAGGAACATTCACAACATCTGTGGAAACAGCTCTGCTTTTAACAACGTTTCCCTCAGCTTGGACGGGGACTCAGGAAGCCTGGGCACCATTCCTTATTCTGCCACAGCCCCAGGGATTATCTGCAATTTTCCTTCCCTGTGCCTCGCCCTGCACACTGGAGATTCACCTCTTATAGAAAGTCTTTCAAGTTTTCCCAGTGAAAAGCATTCTACTGTTGAAGTTTTATGAGCAATAAAAGTACCATCAGAGATTCAAAAAAGTAATATGAATACAGCTTCTCCATACAGCATTTTCCTGCCTCTGGTGTGTCTCCCCCAGCCCCTCTGTTGGACAGTTCTATGCTATCCCTACACTTCTCAAATCTTTCCATCCTTCCCTTGCCAGTCTTTCTTCAYAGCTCTAACCCTCACAGGATCTGCCTGAATAGTCCTTAAGTCCTGCTAGTTTAAAACAAAGAGATTAGAAGACTTCATCCATATGATTCCTATAATTTCAGCTCATTTAGGATAGAATTATCTAGAAATATATAGAAGTTTAAAAGTAAATTAGAGCATCACTGAAAACCTCATTATTTAGTAACTATAATCCAAGCTTCAAATAAGATGCATTTCAATGTATAGTGAATAATTCCAGTATAAAATTATTTGCTTTTCCATATCTGTTCCGTTTAGATCATTTTGAGCACATTTTAAATGTGCACACAAGAAAAAAAATTCCAAAACAGACCCTTGCAAATCAAATCAACTCAACATCTGTTCAAATATGCAAAGAAAATAGATAATTATGTCATAAATTGAGGCTGGTTTTGATGTTCAGTGCGTTAGGAAAGAAATCGTCCAGAAGCTATTTAGAAAACACATTAAGTTCAATTTTTATTTCATGGATTTTCAAACATGTTTCTGCTTGGTATATTAAAGAAAAAAAAAAAAAGTCTGACAACTAACACACTGAATAAGACTTGGTTCCCAGCAAAGCCATGAATAAGTCATGTTTGAAAACACATTTTCAGATCTTGATGAATTGCATCAAGGTAATTAAAGGTGAGACTTGATTAGCTGACATGTTTCCAAACATGAACATTCTTGCCTGTACTCCAGGCAAAAATTATGGTGAATGCTTTTGCAAATTTTCTAGCAAGATAAATTTTTCTCAAGTATAACCTAGGCCCAAAGGGGCCCAACTTTCCTTTTAATTGGAATACAAATGAAATCTGTCATTCAGTAATTGAGGTACACAATGACATATGGAGAACAGTATGCTTTCATCATAAATGTGTATCTATGTGGCAACTTGTAGACTGTGGAGCATACACAGGACTTATCCCTTTAGAAGAAATCACCTCTGTCAGAATCCATCTTGTTCCACTCACTGACTTCTGCCAGAGGACACACACACACACACACACACACACACACACACACGTATATACACACACATACATCTTTTAAGGTACTTCTCCAGCTAAACTTTGCTGTTCCGTGCTCACAATTATAGAGTAAAAAGACCATTATCGAGGCCATATATTTGGCTTTTTAATTTGGCAGGGCCTAAGGGGCTGGTCTGCCAAATTGCCAGGAGAACCTGTACCTCATCACCCCAGGGCAGAACTGGCTCTCCATTTCTAACAATGACTAAATGACACGTGGATGTTTCAAAGACGTAAGGAAGTGCCTGCAAGTCCAATGACATCAGTATAAAGACAGTTTTGCTGCTAATCTTAATTAATTTACCAGCTTGATCTCTTACAGTGAAACCTCCATTTACTATTAGCACACCCATCAGCAGTAAGATGCATAAAAAATAAATACTGAAATTACTGGCTGCACATTATGCAGACTTCAAACCCACCTTCCTGGAATGAAATTATAGGCACCCTGCAGCCAGTGGGAATCTGGCAGTCTTGCCAGAGATTTCACTGGGACAGAGATTTTACTTCACAGCCTTAGCTTAGTTTGTATTGTGGCCACGAAGTTGTGAGAAGAGCCTAGCAATCCTTCTTTTCACAAAACTCTCTTCCCCAGAATTGCAGCTGGTAGAGATGAGCAAAATTTTTCAACTGAATTTTTTCAGCAAATAGTGCAAACTTTGAGATTGGCTTCATTTTGYTGAACTGCCTTGTGTAAAAACAGAAGAAGTAAGTGACAAGTCTGGAGTTTTCATCTGAAATTACTTAATGCCACTCCATTTTGCTTTTCAATATTAACAATATACTCAACTCTGCTATTTTTTCTTTGGAAATAAAATGTTTTGTTTAACCAGAAACTAATCTCTTTTAAATTTTGATTTAGCTACAGTTTTGAACAACTTAAAATAATATTTTTTTTTTAAAGGAAGATTTTCAGAATTAATAACGAGATGAAATATCAGTTACTCAACACAGGTCCAACAGCAGGGGACAAGAAATTTAACTTTGAAACTTGATAGTTTAAATATGAAACCAAAGCATACCCAGTCCATACGTAATTTCCTGATCCTGTTCCCAAAAATGTTAATACAAGCTCTTTCATCAGTGGGATCTGCAAGCACTGACAGCAATTGCAATAGGCCCCTGAAATCCACAACAAGAAGAAAGAAATATACTTTCTGATCTAGTAAAACTTTAATTAACAGGGGGTTCTCTTGGCACAGTTTTTGCTGTTAAATAAATAAAGCATTTAGTCAAAACCATCTATATTTACTATACAAAATACTGAAAAGCAAACATATTTAAAAGATACGGAAATTTAAAGTTCTGTGAAAAGAAACTGTGCTACATGTTATTCACACTTATAATGCACATAACACAACTGCAACACAGTATTTAKATACTGTATATTCATACATGGCTGGTGTAAAATTTTAGTAAGGGGATGCCACGTTATTAAAATGGATTTGTACTTCATAGAATCTGAGCAAGGCAGAATTTGTCTTTTGAATGTCCAAATATAATAAAGCAAAGCAAATCAATGCAAGGCTGTAACCAAGGGTCAGTTGTGTTCCATGTCAGAGTTCACTTGGCACAGCCAGTACTGCACACTTCTCAATCACATGGGATTTTGGTAGTGGTGCTGTTTTCTTTTCCAGCAAAATCTCTTTGGGTGAAGCAGCATTTTTACCCCTTTGCTGCCCTTTTTTAGAAAACCCCACAGTTCTGAAAGCACTCGAGTTTTCCAGGATGTTTTCTGGTTTTCAGCAGCAATCTGCATTAAAAAAATTGACTAAGAACAATTTCCACCTCTCAGTCTTTCTGGCATAYGCACTATTGGAAAGAGAACAGCTTTAATTACTGCTTCAAAACAAATAGCATGGCATCCCTTCTTAGATGGAATGTACACGGTGTGTTTGCATGCGGTATAATGTAAGTCACTTGAATACATCAGACTTTGTTAACACTATAATATAAATAAGCTTATTCCTTCTACTAGACATATAAATGCCTTTTTTTTTTTTTTGCAGTCCATAATTATATATACATTGAAAAAGAATGATACACAAGCAGCAAAAAAGGCTTAGACTAGAACAACTCAGTGGTAACTAACCAAATTTGTGGCCTTTTCATATTTTCAACACAGAAAATTCTGCATATAAATATTTTTGGACTTTAGGAATTTTAAAATAAACAGAACAGTATAGTTGTCACACAGATCAAACACGTTTTAAAAACATTTTGTTAGATTTTATAGAACACGCTGTTGACAGCTAAAAAAAGTAAAATAAAATAAACCAGATTTTTTTAAAGAGGACAATAAGTCTAAACATCTGCTGATCCAGGGAGACAAGAGACGGACCTAATTACCATGAAGCAGTGATTCTATTCCAATTCCACAAGAAGGCAAGGCTTCCCACTGTTCTCTAAAAGGTGATGTCTCTGTGTTCTTAGAAAGGACAACATCCCTCTAAAACTGGTCAGCAGTAAGGTAAWACCCCATTTTGGACTGATCAAAACTCTAGTCAGAAAAAAAATACCCTAATCATAAAGGGCTTATAACAATGTCAGATAGTTACATTTCACAATATATACTATTGACAAAATACCACAACATTAAAAATAATTAAAACCAAAAGCAAATACATTTATACAACAATTATGTTTTGATGTAGGAGTTCTCTACTTTAGTGTTCCAAAAGACATGTAGGTGTTTTCCAGTCACTTTCTACCTGCAAAATGGTGATCTGTACAAAACCCAACTGAATCTATTCTAAATCTGGGCTCCACAGAAAGCGAAACTTGAACGTACTGACTCTTTTTTTTYACTTTTCCAATTTCCTTTTGACCTTCAAATTTCTCAGCAGCCATTAAGGTCCTGTGAGTGTGGTCTTATTCTCCTTCTTGGAATGGAAGCCCTTTGATATGGAAACAGTAGAAGAGGCCAGAATGATTGTGAATGATACTTTTTATACACGTCTCTAAAATGGGAGAAGCACAAATTGGTAGGTGCTTGGGAAATTTAAATTGGAGGCACCAATAAAATGCCACGGCATATGTTTCTAAAACATCACTGTTGTGGAAAAAAACCAAATATAATGTTAATATTCAAACCACAGATTTCTAAAACACAACAAAATGTACCTGAGAGTGTGCATATTTATATATATATATTTATATTTATATTTTATATATATTTGCCAACATTTAAAGTGAGAAAGTATATTTTCCTCAATTCTTTCTCAAAACAAAGAACTGTGGATTTAAACAAAAAAACCCCCCAATCAACCCCTCTCCTTCTCAAACCCCCATGAATGATACTTATGGCCCAAGCACTAAAGTCTAGTGATGCTTTGGAAAACCCCATTTCACATCCTCCTCTTTTCAAATGGTTACCCCAAATAGAGTGGAGAAAAAGCAAGAGAAAAACCAAAAATAAAAGAAGTATATTTAAATATTACCCAGTATATAACAGACTGTAATTGTGTCAATGAAGACTCTCCAAGAAAATAAAGTGTAAGTCATACAAATGTAGCCCTGTTGACACGTTTAGCTAATATTTCCTTGTAATTAAGATAATTTGAAAGGATGTGAACACAAACAGGCTACATGAACGCAGTATATTAAATTTCCCCCCGGTAGCACATTACAATCAATAAAAAGAAAATAAAATCTGAATAATACTAGAGGTAGCAGCTGTTTGTATTTTCCATTATCTGAGTATCTCTGGAGTCCAACCCTTCGAACATTGCTCCCCGGATGAAAGGCTTGTGTGCGATCAGCCGACGTACAGCAGAGTGGAAAGCCAGATGTCTGCAAGAATGTTTGAAGTATCTTTCCTAGTACAATGGAAGTAGTACTTGTACACAAGTGCGCTGACGACCTGTATTAAATCACAGCTCAAAAAGCTATGGCTGTTTGCTGTTTTACAAGCCACTTAAAAAAAAAAAAATCCACAAGGTGTTTTCAGTAAGCGATGCGGTTCCACAACATATAAATAGGGTAAGTTTCAAGAGTTCCATATAACCTCTAAAATATACGCTAGCTGAATATTAATGCAGTAATGATAATATTAATCATAGTAATGCCTTAGTTCTGGTGTCACAAGAACGCATTTCCTTCATTTGGGATGATTCTCGGAGGATGTTGGTGGGATCTCTTCTATGTCTGGTAGAAGTGGTGGTAGTGGTGGTGGTGCTCGTGGTGGTGGTGGTGTTCATGTCTTTGTATCATTTGTCCCACTTGGCCTTCATATAAAATGACCGTGGGCAGGTCTCTCACATGTTCCTTTTCCACAACGGTCCCTGGAGACTGGAAGGTTTTGCACATTTGGTGATTCTCCTTTGCCCTCTGCTTATGCTTCTTGTGAATCTGTTGGGATTGCAAGGGAAGGTACGGGAGGTTCTGGCCCACCCGTGCACTCGGGGAGGCCATGGGCATGGGCACCCCTTGGAAAGGTTTATTTCTAACTGCCCTGCCAGGATGCACAGGGGCRACATTTTTGCCCTGGGCTTTGGGAGACCTCACAAAGTGCTTGTTTGAGTCCTGGTTCCGGAGCCTCTGTTGGATTTCTGCAATCTTGGCATACGAACTTTCAGCCAGATTGATGTGGTTTGGATCCACCACTTGAGATTTCCTATGGTGAGCATGGAAGGTCTCAGGCTCATGAGAACGGGATCTAGTTTGATTCACAATTCTGCCTGGTGGGTCATGTTTTTGAGCTGCTGGAGGAGATCCTAGGAARTAACAAGCCGAGTTAGTCATCTAGTATTTCAAAGTTTTAATTAGTAGCATGCAGTTGGCAGGGACAGCATTATCGGCAGAACAAATTTTTCCTAAGGAAGTGAGTGCAATTATGGCTGTCTAGTTTAATTACATTTAATAATTCTGACCAGTAAATAACACACACGCAAATATGTGTACCTATCTAGAGAAGAGTGAATGTGTGTGTCTATAAAAGTCTTTACATTACCAACTCTTGGTCACTAAATTAACTGTAAGTGGAATAGTAAAATCTTGGCAGAAGGCAAGAAAATGAAGGAAATCCAAATCTCTTTTTAATTTGGGGACTAAAGCCAAAATTCTAGGTATGAACACATATTCTTCTATTTTTGGGTCAGTAGTGACTACAAAATATGTGCTGGTATCATCCTGGGAACAAGCTCCAACATCCAAAAGTCAATCCTTGTCTCACCCGTAGACTAAACCTAATAATTTAGATGTAAAGATTGTTCTCCTAGGCTCAGCTCCAAGTTTAGCTACACAAACAAGTACATCAAAGCAGCCTGGCAGCACATTAGCCACACTTGTGATACCACCTTCACCAGTAATTATCTTGCAGTATTTACAGTCCTATTCCTAAGTCACTACAGACAAATTCCACAGAGTCACAATTCACTGTCCCTGACATGGAACATGCAACTGAAGAAAGAAAAGATTATGAGGTTATAACATAATTACCTGGCCCAAACTTTGATGTGTAGTTTTCTATTCCTGCAAGATCCAAATAGTGGTTTCTCCTTTCAATGTTCTCATCAACACAATGACGATAGCACCCACTTTGCTCTGGATTGCTCTCACTCTGGTGGTATCTGTCAACAGGAAGCAAAATTAAAATTCAGAAGAACTTCTTTAAAGTTGTTATCACCATCTGCAAACCAACAACTAATGGACCCTTTGAAGTGACAGGACTTGCTCACAAAGAAACAACAAACGCTTGAAATTCTGGATGACCAGATTTGTTAAGTAGATAGGCCTGAACTGACTGTTCCTTCCCCTCATATAAATCAATCCTGATGTTGCAAAGCAAAAGAGGCTTTCAAATTGCATCACACACACAAAAGCAAATAAAAACACCCCTAGCATTTTTTACATTCTGTCGTAGGGCCAAATCATTCAACTGATTCTCCAATTTGGACGTGCCAAAGAAAATCTGCTGTTTGATTCATGACCATTGCCWCTGCTGTGAGGAAGCACTGGAGTAGTCCAGATAAATGTTCATGTGTTCCTGCTTCAGAAAGACAGGCAACAGCTCAGGTGTAGTAACTAGAGAGAGTCTGAGAAGAGAAGGTGTGTTGGTAGGACACTCAGAGGTAACCACTGCTTTCCAAAATATAATTAATAAGGTCAGATCAGACACTGGCTTTAGAATCTCAACTCCTTTTCCTGCTCAGCTTTGCAATTTTATTTATAGCAGAACTATTTCCTGTGAATGAATATCTGAAATACCATTCATTTATGAGGCAGAAAAAAATCAGGCAGAAGTTTACAGTATTGTAGCCCATAATGCCAAACAATTTAATTCAGCAGTTTAAATGGAAGTCTGCAAATATGAACAGTATTTTCAATACAACAAACAGGATAAGCAGAAAACTCTCGATTAAGTCACTGCCTGTCATTCAGGTAGTTCAGTCTCCAAGACCACAAGACTGGCTTTGCTCTCTCTATGTGCAATTGCCCTGCTGTAAACCTAACACCAGAATTTGGCCTTGTATCCTACACCAGTTGCTAAATATGGGCTCTGTACTGTACGGTGCCCAGTACTCTGCTTTTAGTCTATTAACAGATTTCCAAGTTTCCAGAGGCTGCTGATCCCATTGGGCTTTGGCACAAATGGCTTTCCCGGCCTAGCGTTGTACTGTTCAGGGACATTACAGAACTGAGTCCCCTCGTGTCTCCRTCAGACACAGGTCTGCAGTTTCTTTGATAAAAGTCACAAGACTTGACCTACCTGGAAGATCATTTTTGCTCTACTTTGATAGAGGTAGAGTCTCCTGAATGGAGGAGAGTCTGCCTGGAAAGCTGGTAAGCTTTAAAGACTCTGAGTCAGCTTTGAAATCCAGAAGTGAGAAGGGGTACTGTCAAAAAAAGAGGGTATGTCCAGATGTTCTTTATTTTTTGGATACATAACCAACTCAGTACTGTTCCTGTCTCAGACACACCTTTACAGGTTATTACACTTTAGCAGGTCAACATAAAATATCCCTGGGGCTAGAACTTGCCTAACTGAAGTTGCCAGGCTTGAATCACCTACAGAAACCATTGGGACTTGCACACATGTGCTGAAAACAATACACAGTTAACCCAGAAAAAACATCATTGAGTTTGATCCAACACAATTAAGCAACACTGTATACAGCACTTTCTGTTGGAAATGAAGTTAATAGGGAACCTGTTGTTTTGTTACTGTAATAAATTCAATCTCTCATCAAGACAGTGAACAAAAATGATGCCAACACTGCCACAGCCCTACACTCTAATAACTTTCTTACATGCAAGATGACGTTCAACAAGATTCATGCAAATATACACAGTGAAGCAATTATACACTGATGAGAGATGTGCTCCACTGTCAAAGAGCACTGCAAGCACTTCTGAGAACCAAAGTGTCTGGCATCCAGCCCCACAGTGCTGTCCTGCAAACACATGGGAAGACTCAGGCAGGCATCAACCATGCATCAAGAACTGTGTAAAAATATAGTGGTGTCACTGGGTTTGGTTCAGTTTTGGTTTTAATAAAAAATGGCATCTGCTGAAGCGTTTGTGGAGTGTATGAAAGCCCTTTCTGAAATTCCCACGCTAGCATGTCATCCTGACAGTAATAAGCACACAACAATACAGCAGGAAAGGGGAATAGAGCAGGGACAGAGTGCAGGACAGAAAAATGCAGAGACATGTTCTGAAAGCCTCACTCACTCAGAACACAGAGTTTAAGTCAGTCAGGGAGAACCAGGCTATCCAGCCATGAATCTAGCTACTTATCTTGATACTCATGTTAGCCCTACAGGTGAAAACTCCTGCCTCTAGCTTCCAGCAGATGAAAAATCTAACCTATCTCCCAACCTTCAAGATAAAAACATTTCTCTCCATTTTATCTTGAATATTAATCACATCTTGCCTAGAATTCCTAAGTGACTGAATTTGTGAAATGTGTGCACTTCTCAGAAGTCTTCATTGCTGCTTTCAAAGGGGAAGCATCTGCATTAATACTGTGAGATTCTGATCTGAGCCTCAGCAGCTTTCCTGAGGGTTGTCAACTTGGCCAGAGTGCACAAACATCTCTGAAACACACGAAGTGTGAACTCTTTGTCCTGTCTGCATTTAATGGGATGCAACAAAAACTGTCAGATGCTGATCTGCTCAGCTCAAGATAGAGATCTGTTCTGTCTACGAAGCCTCTCACCAAAGGGATGAGAAGGACAAACATTTTGTCCCAACGTTTGATGCTTCTGTGACTGTGGATTTAATGGGAAGTGCTTACTGTTCAAAAAACTCTTCATTTTCAGAACCAGGACTTTAAGGTGGATGAGAGGGGAACTTCAAACTGAAAGGGGATTTTTGCACTAGATTATCAAACAAAAACAGTCTATTGAATTCACACAGGGCAAAACTTTGCTAATGGGCAGAGGGAATCTGAACACCACATCTAGGCCAGCAAGTAAAACCACAGAGTATTCTTCAGTTCACAGAAGATTTTGTACAGAGCTGCTGATGGAAGATTAATAGTAATTTTATTCTTCTTTTAATCTGAAATTTGATTGTACTGGGACTTGCTCACTGGAATAACTCACTAGCATTTTTTCTGCATCCAAAAAAGGGAGGTGCTGTTCTCTTGTCAGTTTTAATAAGACTGAATGCTCCTTCTCCTGATAAATTTGTTATGTATTCAGACAAATATCCCTAAATCTAAGGAAAGCCAAAAGTTTGTTGTTTTGTTTTTTTGAATTTGCAGCTGAAGAAACAAACGCAATTAATGACTCAATGTCATTACTGTAACATTTCAGCAAACACTTCCCTCTGCCYTAGTATGAAACATAAAATCCTAAAATACATCAAATCCATACACCAAGATGCCCTGTTAGCACTCTGGTCTGGTTATGACCTGGTAACCAAGATAGACCTAGCAAAGCTTGGAGCTAATTGAGTTGGTGAGTGAAAAAGATGGGCTGGAAGGAAGACAGAGAAAGGCAGGAGCTGGCCACTAAGGAGATGAAAAGGTTTCAGGACACTTTTAGCCAAAAAACTGCTATAAACCTCACTTATTTGCAGATGGCATCTAAAAAGACAATGCACATCCTTCAAAGAGCTCACAAAAGAAGATTTCAGCATTTTTTGCTTTTTTATTTGTTTTGTTTTAATATACTAAGTATCCACCCATGGAATCTGCTAGTGGTTCCACAATGAAAACTCCAGYAATTCCTCTATTTTAAAATAATTTTTAAAAATAAAACAAGTAAGTCAGAAATCAGTGGTTGAGGTTTGCTCAGAGGTACTCAGTGCCTGTCAGGAGCCAGGGTTCTTTCCCCTTACCTGAGAGAAGCTCGCTGCTTCTTCTCAGAGCTTCTTGCTTCTTCATTAGCTTTGTTTTCAGCTCTATGCCTGGCACTCTGCAAATCTGCCACGAGAAAGTGCATTATTCTCACATTACATACTGAGACTTACATGTCCTTACTGCTCAGCATAAGTAACATTCTACATTGCGAATACATTTTTGTGTGTCGGTAGATCAAGACGTAATGTATCATTTCATGTAACCTTCTCAAATGTGCTTTTGTGCACACGACRGATTTCAGGCAGGTATGACCTCGGCTGTAGGACATCAGCCAGGGTTGGGCTGCACATCCTGTGGCAGCCCAAATGGAGCCACGTTCATACTGAGGTGCTTGTCCCTCAGAGGGCTCAGCAGTTTGCAGCTCAGTGCTGTACTAATGCATCACGGAGCTGCCCAGCAGCGAGAATTTGCTTACGTCTGCACTAGATGCAGTGAGTGTATTATTAAAAATCAGGCAACAAGGCTCTCCTTTTAGATATGATGCCCATGTTTTCTACTGGAGTATTACTTTAAATAATTTTTAGTATTTCAATTTATTACTACTTTGCCTATTGAAGTAATTATGTTGATACAACTRTTATTACAGTGAATATAAGTTGGATAAACCATCAGGGTATAAGCATTTTTATAATGACAGACTCTACCAGCAGAGAAAAATGTGCAGTTTTTATGCATAGATTCTTAAAGGTTATTTATGATTGTTTATTTTTACCCAGCAGCAATGGTAGTTGTGCACTTGCAAGAAACATTTTCTACCACTGCACCTCCTTCCACACAAACCAAGTGCTGTAATATCAGCATAGTTAAAATGGTACAAGTCAAAAAGGCCTTAGATTTGCCTTGCAGTGCACAAAGACAATTACACAACRTGCAGGTTATTGCTGCTTCCGCAAGAAGCGATTCGTCAGGAGAGGGAACCCTAATTTGCTAAAGAGACACTGAAAGGAGGGTAAGCAACTTTACAACCAAGATCATAAAGCAGGTTCATGGGGTTTAAAAYACCCACATAATCATTTGCCTTTAAATATATATATATTTGTATTAGCAAAATATAGAGATGGATTTTCAAGGGATTCTGGAAGTTTTTTGTATTTTTTCCAAAGGCTGATTGCACATCCTTACCAGTATGATTTAACAAGATACTCTTTTTCTTCTGACTGCCATCTGGTGCCACAGTAAGTTTCACTCGCAGAGTTTTGCTGGAACTAGGAGAATGGTTTACTGATGCATCAACTACCTCATAGATGGTATGAAGCAAGCTGGTAATATCCTACGGTTGGATTGAAACACAAAAAGACACAGTACTGTGAAAGTGGCATGAAACCTACAGCTTTGACGCTTACAATTATTTTGGACTTGGGACTATTTAATACTGAAGCATTCTCAGAAGTCACTGAATTTAAAAGAGTTCAACTTGCACAGAGCCTGACAATCATTATCAAATGGATTCATGAATTGGGGCACACCTGATCAAAACAATAACAACAGCACAAGATATTCAGATTTCCCAAGCCGTGAATCAGCAAAATGGAATTCTGCCTTTTCTTTTCTTTGATTTCAAGAGATCCCAAGGATAACCATTCATACTCGATTAAAAATTGAGTTCACGTGGCCAAAACAAATACAGCAATTAAAGAAAATCTTGGACATTACAGTCCACCTATTTGTTTGGTTTTTTTTTTCCTTGGGATAGTTAAGTGGTTGATTATCTCAAGGAAAACCAGTAAGAGAAGTGGCAGAACTGTAAACCTCAGGTTTGGAAATAAATGATGTCTGAATGTCACCCTGCCATCTGTGTTTTGGGGTCTAGCTTATTTTGCAAAATTCAAACCAGCTCTAAATCCACATTTTTGAACTGCAAATATTACCCAGTCAGGCCTGTTACAGAACCTTCTTCACAGATGTCTTTGAAGGCAATGGGATGTGAACAAACGCTTACATGTCTGGTTGTACTGGAAAGAACAGCAGCCAATTTTAACAAGCCAATCRTTTCAAACAGGAGAAACACTGTTTAGTAGCTGGTGATGCTCAAAGGTCTCTCAGGTCGATTTAATCCARCCAGGCTCAAACAGGGTACTACCTTAAATTGCCAGGATGAAAAGGGGATCTCTTGGCTCACTGCTTTTCCTCAAAGGGATTTTACCCAAATTGATCTTGGGCACCAAGCTAAGGCCGAAGCATTCTGATCATTGTAGGCTATAAAGGGCCCATTGAATGTGTATCTGAGAATTTCTCCATGCTGGTCTTTCTTTCCCTTGATCTATCCTAGTACCTAAGATTTTTCCAGATGCCTGCAATCACAAAGGAAATATCTAAATCATCTTTTGTTAAGTATAACTGGTTCTGAGGATTAAGAGTCAGGTCTATAAAAATCCCAAATCTCTACAACTTTTCCTTTGCTCAGGGGTCACACCTGTAACAAGGGCAGCTCAAAGTTTAGTATGCCCTAATGGGGCCCAACACTTCAGTAGTCAATATACCACACAGTCCTCATTATGGAACCAGCTTTGAAGGTGACACAAATACTAATTTCTACTCACACAATTTAGGGAAATACTGACCTTATGGCCAGGACAAATGATATTACAGTAGATGATTTTCTAGCTCAATAGGCAGAACGAATAACTAAATCCTAGAGGGTCCAGACATTGTCTTAACATGTACCCTCTCTAACTTTTCTGCACTCAGGGGAATTTTTCYAGACTTGTGAGTTCAAGACAATATATTCATAAAACGAGAGCAGAATTTGCAGTCTCTCATTTATTTTTCCACTGCTACTTTTTCTCTCACTGCTGCAAGAGTCTCTCTATATGGGCTGTTAGTACCATGTCAGTAGCTTCTTTCCATGCTTTTGACAACCACTGTCTAAAGCTTGAGTGTGGGACAGACTGCTCTGTGACAATCTGGTGGACACCTCACAGCTCTTTAACACATCTCCCTTCTCACACTTCCACCCTAATTTGAAACCTAGCCAGACCTCTAAATARACACAGCCACATCCGACAGCCAGCTTGAAGGGCTGGATTTTTATTTCATCTATGAGGAAAAACCCAAGCAAGCACATAAACAGACAAACAAGCCATATCTGTTGTTTTATAAGTCATGTTCCAGGAGCATTTGCTATAATCCTACCCTTTGATAAGCCAAACCTTCTCCTTCAGCAGARTACCTGAGCACTGAATTTATTCTTAACCAGGCTCCATACACYCAGCACTTGGGCGAATGGATTTTTTCCCATACATTCCTTCAAAAGCATTGGTTAGGCAACATGTCATCTTTCCACACAAGGCTGCTATCTAGAGTTTATTATCAACTCTTTCATTCACAATAATCTGTTCTTCTTCCTTTTTTCAGCTGCACCAGATATCTGTAAAGCCAGATGTTTGTACAACTAGTCTATTTCAGCTTCAATAACCAAAGACAAAAAATGCCCCAATGTCCTTCTACATGATTTTTTTCAGGGTTGAGGTCTAACTTGCTAACTGGCTGACAATCTGCTCCTTGTGTTCTGTAAGGGTCTTTCTCAACAAGCTGCCTGACTCAGCATTTTAAAAAGTACTCCCAAAGGCTGTCAGGGAAGGCCAGACATGGCATTTATGTGACACATACTTGGCAAGTCACAAATATGYGCACAGGCATATCACATCAGGACAAGTTACATCTCTCAGCCCAAATTAACCCAAATTAATGTCCAGGCTGCTGAAGAGACTGCACAGAGGAATCAGTACCCCTTGTGGACCTACGCACTGCTGCACTTGCATTTTGTTCCGTGCTTAACACGCAGCTTCCTCCACRGTGCTCTGAGCTGCTCTGCATTCTGGCACTGCAGGAACGTGGCCGTCACACTGGATATGTACCAAGATCGAGGTTAGGGATATCCTTAAGCAACCACTTAATGCTTATACAGATCTTTTAAATACTGGCAACAACATTTTTATTATAGGATTCATTTACTTGTGGTCCTGATTAGGGGTTGGGTGTTCCAGCAGACTGACAGTTCTGATTTGGTCAAACAAGGCTGCTTGGGTCATTCTGTCTCATGTGCCAAGGTCCTGCCTGAGCAGGTACCAGCTACCAGGCAGCTTGAACCCCCACAACAATTATTGCTTCACAATTATAACATATGAATTTCTGAGGCACTGATCTACTGGGAATGGTCTTTGTCAACGAGATTTGAACTGTGACTAAAACTACCTTCTCACAGCCCTGKTTTGGCAGCTAAGATGGTAATGGTTTCTTGTCAAATTGGTAGCAATAGACCATATGTTATACACCCTGTATTTTATAGTTACATATATGTTTACCCCCAAAAGTATTTTTGTCTTCCAGTAGCCTGCCAGCAGACTGTTTCCCTTGAAAGCTGTCCCACTGAACATTATCTCTATTTAAATTCCTTAAAAAACTGCCTAAATCCATTGAGAGAGTTTTACCTTCTACACACCAGCTTGTGCATTTCACCATCCTCAGGAAATTTAGCATCAAAGATCAAGAATAAAACCTAGTTAAACTTTCCTCTCTTCTGATACACCAACCAGCRTGTCTCAGAGCCCACCTACCGGGGAATGAAACATTTCTGCACAATGAATTACAAGTTTTACAAGTCATGTGATTTTGCAGCTGTTTTGCCTTAGACTGCTTGGCACTTCCCACACAGTGGATTTCTAGACTACTATATTAAATGGGTAAAGAGAAACAAGAATTAATGAAAAACAAAAATATTTCCCCCCGTTATAGCAAATGGGTTATATTTAGAGGGGAAGTGTCCTCATGACTCTAACTTCTGAAGGGCCTCTGATATGCAGAATTTCTGCTGGGATCATTAGTTTAATCAAGTACAAAAACTGAAACTATGATAGTTTACCACAGAGAGGAAAACAAATGCTTGTTGGGAAGTATCCGAACAGCCAGCACATGCCATACCCAGATTTATTTRTGTTTTACTTATTGAGCATCACAGTTGGTTTTTCCAGGGTGAAGGACTTAACAGTCTTAATCTTTATGTTTTCCCCATCCTTTTTWATCAAGCAGCCAATGCAACAAAGTATATTAAAAAGAGCACATTTAATAAATTGCCAGAAATATTTCCATTAAAAATATTAAAAAGCAAACAGTTAAGACCACACATGTATGCTGCACTCACACAYGTATCCACAGAATTCTTTACAGCTCTCCAGTAGGAATTAACAGTAATTTAGAACATTCAGAGTCTGAAAAAAGAACAAGAGCACTGAAGTATTCCTCATTCCTTACAGAATTTATTTGACTG
This sequence comes from Amblyornis subalaris, assembly GCA_018881555.1. Taxonomy (NCBI): domain Eukaryota; kingdom Metazoa; phylum Chordata; class Aves; order Passeriformes; family Ptilonorhynchidae; genus Amblyornis; species Amblyornis subalaris. The sequence continues at coordinate 4,355,458 of JACAXG010000027.1, read as the reverse complement.
AGAAAGTCCCTATTTCAGCTATTATTTTCTATTTTTAAGGAATATTAGTGGTCCAAGGAGGACCCYAGTTTTCCCTTATTAGCATAGCTTATCATCATAGGACTAGCTAGCAAATGAGAGATTCTGTAAAAGAAAGTAATAAATTAATTCTACTGGAAAAGCCTAACAGAATGAGATATTTGAACAAAAAAACCAAAAAAACCCAAACCACCAAAACCAAACCCCAAAAAAACCCTAAACTACCAGCCTCCCCTCAAAAAAACTCAACCCAGAACTATAAAACACCCCTAAAACCCCAATGAGTTTAATAACACTGAAAGAAAAGATTCACTTTGACTCTTTGTAGCTTGTCTGAGAGAGAAGTCTTTGACTSCCCTTAAAACCAAAAGAGAAAGTTATATTTTCTCTTAAAATTTCTATCTGACACAAACCCAGCAGTTCTAATTACTGAAATGATGGCCACAGATGGAGGCAGGCACTGCTCCTCTACCCACTGGTTCCATTGCTCTTTCTATACCCTGAGTTAACACAGTGCTGACAAACACAGTGAAAACCAACAAATTTCAAGATAGGGGTCAGGCTGATAAATGGTTGCGCCCAAAAAGCCACTATCCTTCCCCAATGATTTGTTGCTGAGTTCTGAGTGCAGATATAACCTCAAACCTTCTCATTCATCAGAGGATAGGAGCAAAAAAAACTAAAAAGGGAAAGAACAAGACACAAAGGAAACATAAGAGGAAAAATTGGGTATTTAGTGTAAGATACAAAGAACATTTTTAGTATTAAAAATGCATGAAGAGAAACATCAATATCAGTTCATTACCTTTCCCTTGGAAAAAGATAAATACAAATGTCTCATTTGTACTTTGTTTGTAGTCTGATTTCTACATACAGCAGGATGTTTTTATTGCAACATCAGCTCTGTTTGATCACATACATTTTGGAATCATTCTTGTTTGGAATGTGAAAGGAGCTTCACTTGCTATCTGCTAAAAAGCTACTCTAGAAGAAATTCCTTTTTTTTTTGTCCTGACAAGCAACTTTCTTGTGTGCTTATTCCTGTGCAGCCGCTCACCAAAGAAACTCAATTTTACAAGGAAGAACTGATTAAAATAAAAAAGAGAAAAGCTGGTGTTTATGAAGTATAATTACATTCAGAGAGCTCAATATAAAACCTCATGGATCAAAACACATTAGTTCAATTATCCAAGTTTCAAGTCCGATTACAAATATTCGTGTGAAGATAATTACAGTGCAGCTGCCAGTTCTAAAAAGGCCTGCTGTACATAATGAATTGTCCTCTTATGGAATGAAGGGAAACATTATTAGCCAAGTTTTGTAATATACATATTAGAGCAGGAAAAGTTCTCTCTTGCTGAACCAAAAAGGACTGAAAAATTGTTGTCTTCTACRACAGAAAAAGCAGTAGTTTAAAAACATACAGTAATGCTGATGTATAATTTGTCATCCCAATAATTATGCTTTCATAATGGGTGTATCTCTTCAAGAAGTATGACTAGATGTGAATTTCTAATTATAAAGACTGCAGAATAAGTCATACAGACTCTAGGAGGAAATCAAAGCAGCAAAAAGTTCTGAAGATGTTGTTAAGATCCAGAAGAAATTTCACTAAGATGGAATTTGAATGCTCTTGCAAAGATCCGTCCTTCTGTAGAACGCAAGGGAAATTTTATCAACTAAATACAAAGCTTTTTTACAATTTTCAAACATTTGAATGGAAAAAAACCATTCAGTCCATTATTAAAATTGCTCCCCACCTATGTGTCTCTTACAAACTTAATTTAACACTGTGGATTCCTTTGGAAGCTCTCTGGACGTGAAGTCCAATGTTTTAAACACAATGACTTTGAATCAGATGAAATGGATGTGGGTGGGCAAGCCACTGAGCCACAGTGTCTCAGTTTTACAACGTGGTGAAAAGCAAGAATAATAATATTGACTTCTTTTTGTAAAGCACCTCAAGGTCTACAGGTAACAAACTAACTCAAAAAATTTCATCTCTCTGTTAAATCCAAGAGACACTAAAGGGAAATTTTCCAAGGAGAAAACGTTCATATTAAGCTTTTCTCACCAGAACACTAGACCTTTGTCAAGAAAAGCTGACTGGTTCTGAAAGCATTTTCATCAGCTCACTAAAGGGCACTGGTACAGATCAGCCTCATCCTCAGACAGCCCATTCTGTCCCTGATCCAGAAATGCACTTCACATACTTTTAACTGAAAATATACCTCTTAYTCATTTTAAACATTTGAATAGTTTCAACTAATTTTCCCCATTGCTAAGTCATTTGCTGGTACAGGAGCAGAGTTGCTTAGCAAAGGACACTTTCAGGCACACTGTGTCTACCACTCTCCCAGGGGCCAACAGAACAAGAAATTCTACGTCATATTAAGAGACTAAAATTCCCCTTCGTGGCCAGGATTATCTATAAGCTGCTATTGTTGGTCATTCTTGCTCAAAAAAACCCTCATAAATAGCACCTGGATTCAACAGAAGATAATCAAGAAGATGGCTTACACAAAAGGCCCTGGAACAGTTTGCAGAAGAAGTATGTGACATAAATGGGAAAATCTCCAATGGGGCATACTACTTGTTTCTATCTTTGGTCAYATGTAAAGAGCTGAAAATTATCAACCTATTTGGTCCCTTGGTTAAAAGAATTTTTTTTGGCATAGGTTCAAGCCTGAATGTAGCAATCTCCAGACCTCAGAGTAGTATACTATTCAATCCCTGCACAGATTTGGTTTCAGTTAAGMTGTAGTCTGCTCTCATAGCAGGGAGAGGTAGAATTTGGCTGTAACATATTCTCAAAGTACAGTCAAATTAAGCTCTTTGGTGTACCACATAATCACGAATAATTATTGTATACATACTTGAAAGCATATTCTCGTTATGTTGAGCACATGAAACTCCCACTGACACTAATGGGAATTCCATGCCTGAATGTAAAAGACACCCATGTGTGTGGGTTTAGGTTTTGTGTGTTTTTCCCCTATTTTTGAGAGTCACGATAATCTTGTTATGAAGCCTTAGACTTRGGTCTTGAAAGACCTGGGTTCAATCTGCCACTAGGTTTTTGTAAGACTTCAACCAAGTTATTTCAGTTTTCTAGTCTCTGTTCCCCAAACATTAACAAATACAAAACTACCTCCTCACCTCACCCCTCCTTTTTCTTGCCCTCTTTCTCTGTATCTTGTCTTCCTATTTGAAACTCTGGACTTGGCCTGCAACTTTTCATCTGCTTGTTCTCTGAGGGGCACTGATTTCACTTGACTATTCAAAGCACTATCGGAGTAAAGAAAATAAAAAATAGCCTAGCAATGATGTTCAAATACATGTTAAAAACCCTGAACAACCACCACACTTGGCAATGTCAAAAGAAATTTGCTTCAGACTTACAGGAAAAAATTCCGCCCTCAGTTGGTGCCTGAGGCCACTACACTTTCAGTATTTGCCCTGTTGCCTTCAATCAGTTTTTAGCAATTGTCACAGGCACCAGCATTAGAACTAAGAGAGCAAAAGCCTTTGACATTCATTTGATTATCTAAAGGCATGGGAGCCAGTAAATACACACCACAAAAATCTATGACAGCACACAGCAGTAAATCTCAAGTAAAAGACATTCTTCTAGAAGAAGTATTATTCAATTTGGGCAGCAATAGTTCTGAAAAAGGACTATATCCTAATCCATACATCCTCTTATTTGGCTTCTCATATGCACAGGAAACATGACTTGAAGACATCCTAACAGTAAAAAATACACACAGGTATGCTTTGACAGCCATTCTTTATGGTCCTCCAGCAAGCATCATCAACGTTATTTATACTTGGAGGGAAAAGGGAGACATCAGCCCAATATTCATGAAAACAATGGAATGGTATAGTTAGYACTATTGGAAAGAATGTCAGCAAGCAAGCTTGCTATTTGGTTAGCTTAACTCTGAAAAGCAGGAGAGAAGCCAGAACAATATACATTTGCAGGGGTTTATTTTGACAATGTGTTTAGCTGTTCAGTTGTTTCAGATATTTTTCCTCCTCAAATGCCAGTACTATTTTTTAAAGGCTAATCTCAGGTATTAAACAATAACCATCTTAAAAAATGGTACAGTACATCTGAAAACAGTAAACTGCTGGTGGGATTGCTTCTAGGAGGGAAGGGTCCGTGGAAACTGCTGTTTAAGTTGGCAGGACACCTCTACTTCATAGGAGAGAAAATGTTCCTGTTATAAAACACTTCTCTTGTTACCAAACGCTGCACATAACGGGGCAGCTGTACTTTGCTTACCTCACGTGTGACTCTTCCGTTGTTATCAAAGTCATACAGTGTGAAGGTCCATTCTTGCCTGTTATCTTCCTCTACAGACACATCACATTGCAATTCCTAAGAAACATGCAAAGAGCAGCTGATTACCTAAAGCAAAAGGCCTGTTTGCAGAGGACACTCTCTGTAGAAGTAGGCTGCTTGCTTGCTTCCTTCCTTCCCCCCTCCCTTATGGGAGGAAACTTTCAGGATATGTCCCAGAGAGGCCTCTGTCCACCACAATGAAGAGGTCTCATCACAATCACGTAACACTCCTAACTCTTTGGCTACACTTTAGGGAATTCACAAYCTGCTTTCTACTGCATTGTAAAAAACAGAAAAAAGTACAAGAAAACTAATCCCTGAAGCTGTTGAAACACAGTAAGATTCCCCACTAAAAAGTGAGAAGGAAAACTATGCTTCACTCAGGAAGAAGAAGACAACGGAAGCAGACTCACAGAAAGAAGTGGCACACCACAGGGCCAGGAGTAAGGATTGATACAACAYGGACACAAATCCCCACCAGCAAGACTTGTCCTTGACACAGATATTTGACAGGCAAAGGTTGTCAGAGTTAGTGCAGTACAACATCACGCCACTGAAGCTCCTGAAATGGAGCCTGCCTAGGAACTGGCAAGAGCAACCTGGGAGTAGTGCCTGCTCCTTGTTTTAACTGTGCTTTTGTTAGTGAGGGTGTGACCTGTGGAAAGCCTGAAAGAATCAATTTGTTAAAAGGGAAAAAAAATCCCCAAGCCAAAATCAACAACAAAGAATGCACTTTGACTGACTCCAGTCACCTGGGTGCAAATCGTTTGCTGTCTCTCAAGGCCTGTGCAATCAGAATTATCCAGAGCCACAAAAAGGCAAAACAGAGAAGTTACGGTGCAATTAAAATGAAAGTCACTGTATGCAAGTAAAATAAACAGCTCCAAACAGAGTCAGCACGATGGACCTCAAAATACCTGGTTGATCTTCTGATTTGAAACCAATTCCCTGCAGCAGTTACGGGTACCCTGTCCCCTGCCGAGTTCAAAGGCAGTCTCCTCTCAGTTGTAACAAGCACGGCTGGGAGCTGCCAAGTGCCCCACACTCCACCGTGGAAACGCAGTTTCATATTACATAAACATTCCCGGCACCTTTAAAAGCCAAATCGCTTTCACCTCAGATTTAGACCTCTTGTCGCAACACTTGCATTTCTGATTCTTTTATACCTTCGAAACATTTACCAAWCTCTTAGCTCCTAGCTTACTTTGCTGAAAACTTTCATTTGTAGAACAAGGGAAAAAAAAATATCAATACTTGGTTTCCTGCCACATATTAATACTTCCCTGTCCCACATTGCCTAACATAACATCTTTATGTGAAGATGTGCTCTGCTTAGTTAAGAGCCATGGAAACCTTCCCTGCATTAGTCACAGTGCCTAGAACCAAGTGCTAACCTTTATGGCATGCCAACAGCTACTTGGGAACAAACGCAGCCTCTGCCAGTACAGTGGAGTTCCAGCTCCTCTGGCACCAGCCATGTTGACAGGTGTCCTCCACGTTCAAATGTCAAGGCACTGTTAATTGCAATTTATCATGCCTTTCCTGTCTGCGAATGTCTGCTGCTCAAGGTGGAATATAAAATGTGCCTAGAAAAAGAGGCATCACTGCGCTCAAAAAAAAAAAAAAAACACAACCAAAAAAACCCCCCAAAAACCAAAACCAGCCAGGAGGAAAAGTCACCTCTGCCCAGAAGGCACATGAGAAACACCCAAGCTACCCATGGGAAACCCACCTCCTCTTAATCAGCCTTAAGCCAGCCAAGAATGAATCGTACCAGACTGAGAATGAAAAGAACACTCGAGCCATGCTGCAGGGTGGCTGCATGGTCTTTCAAGCAGCAGTTGAGGGAATGCAAAGCTCGTTGCTGTGAGAGGCTGAAGTCTGCGTGTGAAGCACCAAGAGGCAGAAGCTTGCCGTATCTGCTGGAGTGCAGAGACGAATATTTGTGTTGTGTCCTGCCAGTACCAGAATATCTTTCTCCTCACCAAGACAGACAACYCACTAGCTGGATGACTGCACGTTTCAATACTTGTATTTATGAAAACATTCCCTATATAAACAAAATCTGCCAACTACATGCAATGTCTGGTAGTTGTATGATGTTTGTCAGTCTACAAGGGCAATGAGTCCTACTCCCATTGGACTCATTGCCATCCTCTTCCTCCTGCCATGTGATCAGATGGATTTTCCATGTAGCAGGTCAGGGTTATTACACTTTGGAGACCTGGGCACTTTGAAGACYAGTCATTGCAGAAGCTTTCACAGGCATCTTTTACACCGGGTAGATTTAACCAAGGKCAACAGTCCATGAAAGTCAATCTAAAGATTTGATAGCATGGTAGCTGGCATAATAGATAAAGGGTTAAACTGAAAGCTTCTTCTTACTATACATTTCAGATCCTACAGAGGAATAATCATCATTTGATTCTCTCCAAACCTGGAAATAAATGACACTAAGCACCTCATAAGGAGAGCCGATAGTAAGACACTGATTYGCGCCAATTCTGCTGCCTCCCGCACCCATTACAGTCATTGGAAGCAATAAACATGCATCAGACGACACTATTTGGTCCACAGGTTATTTTTCTACCATAATTATGTCAGTACAGTGAAACTTTAAAATACAAAGGACTTACTTCAAATTTCAGTTGCTTCTTGGAACTTGTGCGTGTGTCACTTTCCTTTTCTGCTTTCTTTTCATCTCCACTGCAAACTCCATCTGTCTTCTCTGGAGGCAAAGCCACTGCGAAAAGCATATTTAAGAAAAAATGCTTATAAGGAAATGTCAAAGCAGTCTTATATTTGCAAATCTGTCTTTATATTTAGGGCAAAATTGATTTCAGCAAACTTGTATGAGAGGATCATTATACTTGATTTGCTTTTGTGTTCACTACACATCTGGGATAATTTCAGCAGACAATCTACCAACAGCTTTTGGTACACAGCCTCTCCTACAAACATCACTAGAGTCACAGGAAGTTCAAACACAGTATTATAAGAATATGAAATAGCAGAACTGTTACCGCAAATAAGTTGAATAATTTGCAAAATATTGGAAGTTTCTGACATATTGCAAAAACGCATCACATTCACCAGTAGTGAGTGAAGTAATGAAGCTGAAATGAAGTCCTCATTCTGTTCCAGTTTCCCTCTTCAAACACACACAAAGCTTATTACTTTCCAAGAAGGTAACACTACCTGCCAAAAAGGTTAAGCTGCATTTTTTCAATGTATGAAAAAGTATATTTCACTCAAGTTTCAAGTTAAAACATCAGGCACTTGCATAAATCAACAGCACTCATAAAGAGCATCAATATTAATCTCTTTCATAACCTATATCAGATATATAACAGAAAGATATATGCTTCTCATGTGGATTAAAAGACAAATGCCTAGAATTTAATAGCTGTTCCTTTGGCTCCTGCAGGGGCATTCAGCCTTGCACATGATGAAACCCTATATCTGAAGAAAACTAATTCTATCTTTGTTAGTGTTATGAAAATATACACAGACTTTTTAATCCTACTGTCAGACTTTTTAGACATGATTTTTCACATATCCATATACCTCTGCCAACAATGTTATGCCCAAGCTCCATTACATATAGCAGCAATCCTGCCTATTCCCCAAAACACAGCAACATTGCGAGAACATGGGTCCTAAACTCAACTTTTTTTTTTTTTCTCTTGCACTACAGCATTTGCATTTACCCAAAGCCTTCATCCTAATGCTTTATAGGAACTATTTCTTGGGGATTTTTGCAAGGTTTTACCTATCCGCAGCCGGGGATGCCTTTGTAAGTAGGATCTCATCAAGTGCCGATTCAGTCAAGTCAGATTCCTTACATAAAAGGTGACCTGATCCCCTCCAGTTCAGGGTGACCCATTTCAAACTGGGTTTACTCTGTGGTTCTCCTGGTGTTCCAGAGTGCTGAGCTGACCCCAAGCATTTTTCCAGGAAAGCAAGTCACTAACGTGCTAGAAATTAAGATACTCTATTTACTATTTTCCAGGACTTTCTTTCATGTTTAAGATAAAAATATTAGCTTTAAAAAAACCAAACCAAACCCACCAAAAAACCCCCCACAACTCCCATTACCATAGTTTTATACTCTCAGAACTTCCAGAAGCTTTCTGCCACAACATTCACATTGCCACACTGCAATACATACTACATTTTCTAGTCTCATTTATTTGTTTAAATTTAACACTGCTGTATTACTTTTGTTTGTTTGTTTTCAAAACTGTATATAAGATGGATGTGCAGTAAAGAAAGYGGAATGAGGTAGAAAACCTGACCTTTGGAATATCCTGCCTTTCTTACTTATTGGTGGTTTTGATGTTATACTAATACCAGCTTCCCAACACACACATGTAATTTACATTTTACGAATGCAATGGTGTTTATTACACACATATTGACATGCTGATACACTTTGATTTCTACTCATGTGAGGATTCTCTACACCAAACATAAGCTATGTAGCAAGGTCAGACAAAGGAAGACAAAGCTGCTTTATGGCAGTTTCTGCCCTGATCCTTTTAATCTGGTGTTATTGGATGAGCAGGGACTGTTTCTTAGGGATTTTTATATAGTGTTTATCATAGGTAAGGCACATATCAAAATAAATATTACTTTCAATACATAACTTTGAAGTATATCTGAAGTGCCACTTGCTTTATATGCACTTTGTCCATAAGTACAACTCCACATTCTTGGAAATTCAAAGGTAAGGCCACAAAAAGACYCCCATACAACAAAAGACAACATTTGTTTGTCTACCTTAGTCCAGCTTTGTTGTTTTGTTCTAAAGTCAACAAGAAATGAAAAGGTAACCTGAGCCTTCATAACAAGGGCAGTTACACTGACAGTGGTTCTTCATAGCTATTAAACACCCCCAGATTTTCAGTGGCTCATTTGTACCAGCACTTGTTCTTCACATGCACAGTTATAACCTGATAGAAATATTTGTAAAGAGAGGCTTTTGCAATCCCTCACAATCTTGCTTTAGGGAATGTGAAATAAATGAAAGCTGGGCTGATATGACCCCTAGCTTCATTGGGACAGTGAACAGCCATTTGGAAAAAAAAATCTGCTCCTGTTAYCACACMTTTTTTTTAAATGTTTAAAAGTACATAATGGCCAAATGACTTAGATCTACTGTGGTCTTTAATCTGTTAAGGGTCAGCATCCCAAATGATAATGGCATGGCAAACTGCATTAGGCACAGCACTGTGGAGCCTTCACAAGGTGACTGTTCCCTGCCAAAATGCTCTTTTTTGCGTTTTCTGTCAAAACAAAGTGTCTTACAGAGCATTCCCTCCTTTCCACCACCATGCTCTTGCACTGTGCTGAAAGGCCCTGTGCAAAGAGCACTAGAGTTCCCCAGTCCACCGTGTACTTCAGAGAGGAATAGCACAGAGCTACCTTCTGCTCTCAGGAACAGCCCTTCCCCTGACACATTTAATAACCTTTCCGGATGTACAGTTTGTCTGTTCATATAGGAAGATTTCACTTTAATGTATAATTTATATAACAGAGGAAAAATGTGCACTGACAAATTAGTCTTCTCAGAAAACAAGGGTTCAGCTATTGGGGAAGGAGGGGATACATCTCGAAGTACACTCCTTAGGAGAGTTTAAATATTGTATGCCAGAAATTATCCTCTTTGAGCTTTGCTGACCTTTGATCTGAAGAACTTATTGGCCTTGCTGCTCCAGGGAATTATCTTTCGAAATCAATTACTCATTTTGGAGCTCAGATGAAATGGGGAAATCTGGTGATCTCATCCTGATGTCAAGTTTCATTCAGCAAAGAAAAATGAAATCCAACTGAGGAAAATTTAAAGGGAAATATGAAGATATTAAAATAGTATTTACAAATAATGTGTCTGTGCATATATCCTCATGTGCCTTATCCAAACCCAGTGAACATTGAAAAAATACATWCTCATACTGTTTTGTCTGAGAAGAGAAGGGTAAGTGTTTGGTATCTTGCTTCTATACTTAGTTTTGACTATTGACATGTGCTCAATTCCATGAAGGATACAAGCACATGCAGAGCCTACTTATAAATAAAATGAGAATGTCTGCCTGGGACAGTTAAAACTGGCAGTCTGTAAACAGAGATCCACCAGAGAGCTGCATGCCAAGGTTCAGATATACTCACAATGTGAACTTCCTTTCAGCTCTGCCAATGATACTAAACTAGCCCAGACAAGATAGCTATCTCAAAGGAGTGTGGAGAATTAACAGGCTTGTGTTTCCAAAGTCTGGGCCATCAGAAATAGGTCCGCATACACTATATCATCTGTGCAAAAATACTTACTTGCCTCCCGCTCAGATAACAAGTCCTGACAAAAAGAACGTGCTACACAGACAAATACACAAACATACCCTTCTTGTGGGAATCCACAACTGGAGGGGAAAAAAAGTGTATGCATTGTTTCTCATGGGAATAACCATATGCTCTAATAAACAATGTTCCCTAACAGAATGTTTCATGAATTGAAATACTGCATATGTTTTCTTTATTATGTTCTTTTCTTGTTCATTATTAATGGTCTTGTATTCACTTCTATAACCTTAAGACACTATAAAAATGCGTCTGGACAATATTTGAAATTGGAAAGACAATAAAGGAAAAATATTAACTTGGAAAAATTGTGAAATACCATTCTTTCACGAAAAACAAACTGACTGGCTTAAGTGTACTAGCAGATGTTTCTCTCTACAATTGTTAATTACTACCACCCAATTGCTTGTAATTGAAGTGGGGGAGGAAGAGAGGGGGAGAATGAACACCAGTTTAGAGATATTAAGACTCATTCCAGAAGAATTAAGTGTTTTTTTCAGGGTTTTTTTCTTTTCATTCCTAAGGAAAGGGGATAATAATTCAAAATGCTCCTTAGCAATCACCAGAATATCCCAGAAATGAGGTAAACTGCTGTGCTCTGTGTATTGAATGAGCATAGAATAGTAAGCTTCAGGCAGAAAAAACATTCTTCCCTCATCTCCATCCTGCACCTGACAAWAAGGCAGAAAAAAGAGAGTGCCAAAATAGAGCTGCACTCAGGTGGAAAAGTGACTATTTAAACTTTCACCCCCACTCAGGTGCCATGTCATTCCACATTTCTCAAAGGCTTATTCCAGCAAAGCACCATGCTCTGTATCAAATGATCCACCTTCTCAACGTAAGGACAGTTTCACTCTGTTTTTCAACTCTACTGAGTGTTTTAGTCAGATGGATTAACAGGAGCCTGAGGCCAGAATCAAAGATGCAACTCTGATGAATGTCCAAGTCAGGGCTACCAACTCCAAATTTGCACAGCAGTTAGGAGAACTCAGGCTAAAGATGAACAACTTCAGAGCCTCTTTGGAAGGACAGCCATTCCAAAAGGTATGTGATTGTAGCATCACCTTAATTCAAATAGCAGAACTTTGGGAGAAGCTATGCAATTCCACAGTGGTAAAGTACAACTGGACATTACCAGTGATGTCTTAACCCTATCTTAATGCCAGGGTCATTACTGAGAGAAAGCAGAGTAAAGGTAAAATTGAAGAATTGACAAAAATGCCATCTATGAAAGTCAGCATCTGGCATACATGAAACCAAACCTTTGAAGTGAAATACTATTAGCCTTCCTCTCATGTTGAATAGACTGGATTCCACAGCAAGTCTTTAAAACTACTACCAGAAACAAAGGGACAGAATTATCTGTATGTGGGGAAAAAAACAACAAACCACACACTAGAACCTGAGACTTGTGGGGGCGTAAGATAAAAGGAAAATTTTAAAATCACATATTAAGACAAGGAGATGAAGTCATAAGCACTTCTGCAACAGGTCAAATTGAACTTCAGCAGCAATATTTGACTGGTGGAATTGAGCATCAAAGAGCTGGCCAAGCTCATCAGTAAAATTCCTATGGACGTCAACAGGGTAAAGGTTTCCCTTCCAATTTACAGATCTAGCAGATGCAGCAGAACTTAGAGACTACGAGAACCGAAGAGATAGAAAGAGAATTAATTTCATTGTTTTATCTGAAGTCTCTGATGTCTAAATTATCTGGTTCTGTCAACACTTTCTTCATTGCAAATCAGGTTTGACAAACATAACTGACATCCTTCACTGACTGCACAACAACCAGAGCAATAACAACCACGTTTGAAAGTCTAAATTGAGGAGAGGTCCTTTAAKTAACAATTACATTCACATTCAGATTTCACTTTTAAGTTCTCCTAGAGGCCATGGATTAAAAAACATCATCTCCATTAAGCTCACTTTGTTTTATTCCACTGACTAGATTACAATATATCCTCGATGGAGATAACTGTGCCTGAGCAAAGGCCCTCTTCTCCAGTGGCAAATGAACATGGAGAGAACGGGACAAGGAAGGGAATAACATTCCTGTTCCACAGCCACCAGAACAAGCACACAGAAGAACAGGCTCGTCCTGGTTCAGTGCCAAAAGCGTGTATTCAGCTTTCCCTGTCTGAAAGCTGAAGCTGATGAATTAGACACACCCTTCAAAACAACAAAGATCAAGCTGCCTTCTCTGAAACTTACTGTAGGGAAATTAATTGTCCATTTTAAGTCCAGTGGGACAAGCCAAAACCAATTTAGAGGAAGCTGTACTAGTAGTGCCTCTGGGATGGGTATTTCAACCTGAAAATATGGAGACAAGTCATGTTCTTCTATTTCATGGTCTCTTGTTGACGGTCACAACACAAATTAAAGGTTCAATTGCACACCATAGGGGGAAGAAAAAGAGTCACGGTGTCACACGACTGACTGCAGGAGGAGACAGAGCAGAGGGGTAGTGACTCAGACCTTGTGACAGCTTGCAAAAAAAGAAAAAAAAAACAAACCAAAACCCACCAAAACCAGACAATCAAAATATGTTTTAATTATTCAGGCATCAAATAATGATTCTAAGTGACAAGACACCACTAAGACATTCAGGAATGGCTAAACTGAAATTCACTCAAAAATTCAGAAAACAGTTTCTCTCCTGAATAAGATTTAGTCAAACTCATAAGTCTGTGCAACACCACCTCCCTTAAAGGTTCAATTCCTTTTGCCAAGCCCAATAATTTGACATTTTTAAACAGAAGTATTTCCAAGCCTTGATACAAAACCATAGGTTCCTATCTAGGTCTGGCTCTTTTGGTTTTTTATTTTTTTTGGCTGTTATGTTGGGAGGGGGAAAGGGGAATGGATTTTTTTAGTATTTCCTTACAAAAAAAAGTTTTGTACTAAAGATGCAGATACAAAGGACAAAATGGTCTCTCTCTGCTAGGGTGTAACTCATACATGCTTAAACACTAAACTTAGATTTCTCACACTCTCTCTGGAGTGAGTTTGCTAAAGGGAGGGAGTTTGCTGAATTTTGCCAGATTATGATTCCCTTTTCCAATTAGTTCCCCAACTGGCTGTATTTCATCAACAGAAACTGCCAGATTAAATGCCTTACTTGACCATCTTCACCCAATACACTTTGATGTTCAGTTCTCAAGATTCAAAATACCTTTTGGATGAAGATCAGACAGCACTAAACAGAATTACTAATTAATTAAGCAAAGTTAAATTTTAAACACTGTTTGTTGTGTTAGCCAAAAGCCTGAACAGAACAGTCTTTTTTTTTTTTTCCTTCCTCATTGGAGATCAAAGAAGATCATTTCTCATTCCCCACCCCTATCTTAAGGAAAGAAAAAAAAAAGGAAAAAAAAAGGAGAGGAGGAGAACACGAAAGCAGGGAAGAATCTCCATAAGCTTTGGTCAGAATAGTTCAGGATGATACCTGTAGAAGCAAGATTTTTGTTTGATCAGTGAAAATATCAAAACCCACATGAACAGAATGCAATCTGGTGTAACTATTTGTATCACTTAACACGAGTATGTACTTCTTAAGTGAAAACTGTCAGTGTCATATGGACCACTTACCACTTTCTAACAGTATTATATGTCCCTGGAGCTCTGAACGGGCCTGTGAAGTGTTGAATTCTGTTACTGAACAGTGATAGATGGGGACATCGACTGATCACTTGTGACTTAAAACAAAAGAAAAAAGATCTCTCTTCTCTAACAATGGTTATACACTGATTTTGCTTAGTAATTGGTAACAATTTTGCTTTTTAAAAATCCATTCTCAGTTTAAGTTGCAGACATGCATGTTCACAAGGATTTTCTATCTTAAATTTCCTTTGGTTTTGTCTCTTTGGATTTTTTTTCCCCTGAGATTCACTAGGGAAGAAAAACAAGAAGAAAAGCCAGCCACTACATAACCCTTTATTCAAATGAAGACTGAGTAGGTAATGTTATTAATAATGTAGGCTTTGATACTAACTCACTCCCACCTAACTTAGATGTTCAATAAGAAAATCGTGTTCCTACCACCTCTGCTATGATAACGGGGCCTCTAAAGGTATCTAATTGAACTGTAATATTCAATTCATCAGAATTGCTACCCATGAGGAAGAATGTCACTCTGACCCTCACAAAGCTAACCTTTTATAAGAGAGCAATGTTGTCAACTCATACTGTAACATTCTTTTGGCTGTGATGAATCAGTTACATATCTGACAACCCTTTATTAGTTAATATTCATGAGTAGCTTCAGTGTCCCCATCCTCAGAGCCCTAYATATTACTCTTAGAGGTGGGGGAGAATGGAGACTGATCCACAACACAACTGAAAAGCATTATTGTGATTAATATTAATAGTCCAGTATATACACGTGCACTTTCCCTTTTCATGTTTATGCCTGGGTGAGGAATGGTACTGAGGTGATACATCACATACTTCAAAACATYCAGAGAAATAGAACTCATCAAGGCTCGACCCAACCCACCAAAGTCTAGAGAGTACACAGGATGTCATCAAAGAAAATATTCCCACAGAGCAAAGGCAGGTATCAGCTCACCTTTATTAATAAGTATAGCAGAGCCTAAAGACCTCAACCAGAGAYGGAAGCCCAGTGTGCTACACACTGCTCGAAGTGCAAAAGAGGAGATGGTTTGGAGCAYGATTTGAGCACACTTACAGGAGGAGCCAGCCCTTCCTGTTGCTCCAGAGAGCCCGCGAGTTTGCAATTCAAGAGATTCAGCTTTCTTTCCACTTTGAGCCCCTTTGGTGGAAGATCCTGTAATATTCCCCTAGACACAGTCACTGTGAATTTTCCTTCAAATGTAGTATCTTGAAATCTGGGCAGCAATCACCACATGCTGGAGGGGCCTGGCAGCTGCCCCTGCAGGGCACAGGGGCCTAGGACAGGGCAGCTCCCAGGGGGTCCTGCAGCAGCACAGGGAGCGGATTCATCCGAACYCCCCTTTGCCAGCAATATCCTGCCACACCTGGATGGCTCCACTCTCTTTAAAGGCTCCTTAAAGCAGCAAAACAAGGGGCTGCAGCACCACACTTCAGCTTGATGCCTCCACATCCTTAGGATGGACTATAATTCCCTCCTAAATATATCTTTTGTGCACAGAGCCCAGGGCTGCCTTGGCTCCCCTCAGCAATTCCCGTGCCAGCGCCAAGCCCCGTGCGCAGTCCCGGCTGCAGGCACAGCAATGCTCCCCGCTCCTCCAGAGCCCTCTGAAAATTCCTTGGGTAGCACCTCTTTTACTTCTAGAATATTCTGGTTTACAACTACTGCTCCTTTCCTCTCTTTCTGTTACCTTTACAGTTTTCAATCCTTTTTGGTACAGAGTTGAGAACTGTGGATGACGTATTTTATTGGTGAAAGGACAAGGATTGCTGGATCGGAATTATAAACCAAGAAAAAAACTGATTGCTGGTAGTTTTATTTTTTTTGGTAGACTAGGGGTTGGGACTTTCCATCTAACAAGAGCAGCTGGACTCCAAGCTCTTTCATGAGTAGAAATGTTGCTTCAGGTTCATTTCCACAACCCCATAGTGCTGCATTTATTATTTGCTTTTACTCACAAACTAGTTGTCGTTACAAAAAAAAAGCTTGTCTTCCAAACAAATGACATTTTATCTCTTTCTCCACAGGAGAATAAGGTTGACTGCTACTTGTGCTTTGAGGTTTGGATATGATTGAGATGAAACATCTGTTAAGAAAAAAGGTGTGGGGGGACTTTTTTCTGCTAAAAATATCATGCCTTTTTTTTTTTCCACCAAACTTGAAACATGTGATGAAATTCAACTTTTAAAATATAACCCTGGAGCTACTTGAAACTATAAAAGTCTCCTCAGTATCTGAGGCAAGTCAGAATTTCCACTGTTCAAGCTGGGCTTTTATGAAGAGCAGACTTTAGAAAAACCTGTAATCTGTCTAGGTAACAAAGGGCACTTGTTCTGCCTGGTGAGGTAAAACTTTGGGTTTCTGTAGCTACTGCAGCAGAAGTGGAGTTGAAACACACAAAAGCACCCTGACTGATACACACTTTGAATTTGGAACAGCAACTGGCAAAGCAATATGCTTGTCATGGAAATTGCCTCCGCAGCTCTGCATCAACACACCAGAGTGCTTGCAAGGTTCAGCAYGTTGCTGTGGCCAAACTGCCCAGCCCCAAGGTTCAGGCTTCTATCTAGCTTTGCATCTATCAGGCCATCTATATAGAACAATGGCTTCTAAATTCAGTCCCAGAAATGCAAGGTTTATTTAATCCTGTCATAATGTGTGTCCACACGAGACWCTCTGAGATACGAAATCCCTGTGGGCAGAAGAGAGGGGCCTTAATAAGAACACGCATGTGGGATCTAAACACAAACCTATTGCAGAAAGCTACCAAAACCCCAGAAAAGGCAGCACCCAAGCTCAGTTGCCCAGCCTTGTCACAGGTTAGTTAAACACAAGAAAACTTGCAACTTTACAAATATTTGGGAGTTGTAGCAGGACATATTGCCTACTAAACRCAGTATTCAAGGTTTCTAAAAATGAGCTAAAAATGAATGTAGTATTTCATGTAAAGGCAAGAGATCTGAAACAAATATKTTATCTTCTGAAATATCAAAGGCCAAAACTTCTTTCAATTATAAGGGCTCAAAACTGGAATAATTCCACAAACACCAGCATGAGAGTATTATCTGGTCCAAAATCTTTGACTGGAAATATGCACTAGCTCAACATGGGTAAAAAAATATAGAAAAAAAAAAAGAAAAGAAAAGAGAGAGTCACAAGAGAGTCAGAGAAGAATGGCATTTTGACTCACTTTTCAAAAACAAGTTTAATAAAACCTCCACGAACTGTGGTCAAAGCTACAAGAAAAATAACTGGTAATAATCGTTGCTGGGAAATTAAAAGTAGAAAAGGACCTTTGTTCAAGTAGAATAAATGAAACCACTGGTATTCATCGTGTTTCCAGAGAGATTGTTTTCAAACTCCTGACTTGTTCCCATATTTCATTCTTTGTTCTTGGTGGTGGACGTCCTGGGGCAAAGTTCAAGTACCTTTTTATACTGCTGCACACGTATAGTGATGCAGCTCTATCTCTGCACCCACACTCTGGGTCAGCCCTCTCACAGATACACCCGAGTCTGCCGAGCTACATSCGAGGGCAGACTCCGCGTCTCCGGCAGGAGAGCAGGACGCGCGGACAGCCCCAGGCAGCGGTCAGGGTCTGGCAGGTGTACCCGCCCGGYGGGCAGCCGGAGCAGAGCTGTGCCCAGCCTGCCCCGCTCTGCACTCGCTGTGCCTGGTACCCAGCCCAAAGGAACGGCTCACTCACAGGGACTCAGCGAGCCCGGAGTACTGAGGCCCAGCCCTGTCATGCCACACGCACACACCACAAGCTTCATATCCCCATGGCACCCATTTCTCAGCCCTGTCTCAGCCCTGCTGCAAGGCACCACCTTCCCTCGAGCTTCACTTGCTGACATGAGCACCCGCTGGGTGCTGACAGCCTGCTGCCTGAGATCTGCCACGATGCCTCGCTCCCCTTTGGGATGCCAAAGGCAAATCCAGGAGTCCTCCTGCCTTTGATGAGGTCTCCTTGAGCTACGTCTTTTTGGCCTGTGATTCTTCTGCTTCCCACATGCAACCTGATGGTCTGGCTCTCACATGCTCTAAGACAAGCAGCTTAAGAGATCTGTAGACAGAGATTTTTCAACAGCTGTACTCACAGGTGACTTTTTGCCTCCTAGCAAACTGGTTCACAACTACCTCAGAGCTGAGAATAAAAGAATATTCTTATTGTTAGTTGATTCCTCTTTTAATGACCACTCAGGAAGAGCATTAACTTCTCTGTGGAACAAAGGAAAGTTTCCAGTCTTAGGTTGATGGCAAGAGCTTAGAAAACTAGTATTCTTATAAATACCATGCACATAATATAATTTTAAAGCTTTCCRTGTTTAAGATGTTCATTAAAGACCAATTCTTTTCTTTTTTTGAGGTGCTTGTTTGCTTACTTTTTCATTATCTTAGTTTGCTACTGAAATATTTTTTACACTTTACACACAATTAAATTAATACTAACATTTGACTTTCTTCAGTTATCATAAAGGATATAGACCAGTTGTAAGTTTGGAAGGCTTTCTTGTGTACTATACTCTCTCTCTCTGTCATATTCTAAGGGAAGTCCAAGCTCCATTCTCAGCCTTGCCATTGAGTTCCTGAACCCAACATGCAACTTGCTTGTGTTCTATATAACAACTTTCCAGCTGCATAGAATGATCGGAACACAGAGACCAATGTGAAACTGCTACTTAGAGCAGGTATGATCCTCCCAGTCTAATGCAGAGGGTTATAACACAGAACACTCTCAAAACATAGACAAAACACACCATCTATCACAGCCTGTTAGGCAGCAGCAGTAGGAGCTGGGGGRGTGTCAGCTAAAGAGAGCGACACACTCCACGCAGGGAACAAGCTGGACATGGAGAGGATAGCACATACCCGCCACACAGCAGCAGCTCAGTGTGAGGAGGAAAGCTCACCCTCTGAGCTGTCCTAACAGCCCACTTTTCACTGCCTTTCTGTGCTCTGCTTGCCAACA
Organism: Amblyornis subalaris; assembly: GCA_018881555.1. NCBI lineage: Eukaryota > Metazoa > Chordata > Aves > Passeriformes > Ptilonorhynchidae > Amblyornis > Amblyornis subalaris. The sequence goes on along the minus strand of JACAXG010000027.1, from coordinate 4,336,132 downwards.
TGGGTTGGAGCTGTTAGACACACTGTAAAGGTTCCTTTGGAAACACCTGGAGACCACTAACGCATTACACGCAGGCCACGGGCAACCGTTGGACGGCAACAGTCTTTCATCACTACTGACCTGGCTGCACTTGAAACAGCAGCTCTAGAAGTACAAGCTTCTGATCCAAATACCAACCCCCCTCAACTGGAACAGCTAATGTTAAGAAACACTTGTACGATTTTATATTTTTTTAATTTTTTTTTAAAGTGCCTCATGCCGTAAGATTTTCCTCCCACTCATGGCAAGCAGCCTACCTGCTTCTTATAATTTCCTGGATCTGTGCACAACCACAGGAAAACTTCTGCTAATCCTACCAGTCTCATGTTCTTTGGTGACTTTTATTCTAACTGCCAAACTAAGCAGTTTTCTCTTGGCACTCTGCACTGCTCCTTCCTCCCCACACCCCCACGTCCTTTGGTGCTCCTTCCAATTCACAGTAACCAGCTTATCAGCTGCCAGCCTCAGCAGGGACCCGCTGCTTGTCAGATGCTGGTGGCTGCTGCCAGTGGGTCACCCTGCAGCTGAAGACATTTTTCAGAGTTGTTTCAGGTCATATTGAGTGGTAGCAAAGGATACAGCAGAAACCTCTCGAGAGCTGAAAAAGATACAGCCAGTGAGCAAGTGATCACCAGTCTGAGGTGATCACATAGCATACACTCATGCATAGCAAATCTATGGTAAGTGCATAGGATTAGCAACAAGTCATTAAAATGCAGAGTTCCCATATAACATCCCAGAAGGCTGACCACAAGAGCACTTGTAAGGCAGAATTATTAGCACTCTATTTGCAGTGTCAGGCATAAATAGGTATTTGTTTTAAGAACCTGAGGGAGAAGGGACTGTCATTTTCTGCAAAACACCAAGTCTGCATCAATAGTACTAAAGAGGTAATACCAGTGCCAACATAAAGCGAATTGGTCTGTGTGCAAGATGCAATCTATGCCTATTTTAGAAATACACTGTAATTTCATATATATAATATACAAAAAATCATTTATGCTTTAGAAAATTAATTAAATGACCATAACTGAAAGCATTAACTACAGAGAAGAATGCAATTTGAAATAACTGCCTTTTATTACATAATTATAGCTCAGCCTAGAACAATACCTTAATTTGAGTTTAGAGATTAACCATGTATGATAAAAAGTGCCTCCCAAACAAACAGAAGGTCAGCTAAAACTGTTTAAAATGCTTTTTCCAGTTTTCCTTTGCAGACAAGTTTATAAACAATTTGAGCCCAAATACCATACCTTGCCACCCTTCCTCTGAGCTGACAACCCAACAGATCTTCCAATTACCAATTTTAGAAACAACTCCAGGAACTAAAGCCTTCACTGATTTTTTCCTGGAGGGAGAGAGAGGGGAACGGGAATTATCTCATGTAAGAGCAGCCCTGCTCCCCTCTGCCTCCCCTGCAGCTGCAGCCCCAGCAAGGGGAAGCACGAGCATCCCGCCTGGAAGCCCACGCGCTCCAGCCTCCAGGCCGGACAGTCTCCGGGCTGTCTGGGATGTGTGTGGAGAGGGAAGCACGTGCAGCTGGGGGGTCCAGGAAGGCTGTCAGCACCGGGAATAAGATCAGCAGCCTTAAACCACCAGTTCATTCTTTGCTACTTTTTTCTTGTTTGCTTATCGGTTCTTATTAAAGTCAAAAATAACAACACAGCTCCTCACGATGGAACACTGTTAACCACACCTCAGCTCCCACTTGACCACGGATTCCCCAGACGGTGGGGAGGAAGAGATGAAGGACTGACTGCACACACTACTAACAACTTGAAAAACATATGATAGTATTAAGAATATAATGAATTATTTTACTGATTTGCTGAATACAGAATGCCTTAACTGCAGGTTTAAAAATTCCATAATGTCTTGTAAATATGTGAAAAGTGCAACTAGTAGCTCCTTTACAGATATGCTAGATTTTTTTTTCAGCAACAACATGTGCTTTGAACTCTGCTGGAGGGCTCTCTAATATTAATGGGCAGGAAGATGACCTGAATAATTTGTCCTTTCTAGTACTAGAACAGGGAACATCTTACATCTAGGGATTTAGATACGGCTGGTTTGGGAAACATAAAAAATTTGGTTTGTTGATTCAGGCCAAGCTCTGTCACTACTTTCAGTAGGACTTTGGATATTACGTTCAGTTAAGGCACCAGGAAGGCTTGGATCTTCTCCAGTCTTCTGTTGAGCGAATAATAATAAAGACATCACCCTCAGCTGACAAATGAAACAGGGAACAGATTGCTATCAGCGTAAGAGGCAGCTCCTCTGACAGGTACAGGACTAGATTGATCTCAAGGGATGCAAGATTTCTGATTAGTAGGAACACTTAAGTCATACTTTTCAAGAGAACAGTGACATAAGGAATCACATTATTGCATAAATAACTGGGATGAAATGTTGGGTATCTCACCTCGAGCCCCTAGTGAAGCTCCAGATGTGACTATGAACTCCAAAAGGCAGCTGAAGTAGAATGACAGCTGCATCCCATAGAGCTCCAAAGAGTTTGTATTGGGACAAGGAAGAAATCACCCCTTTATACAATCAGCCTGCATCAGAGGAAGATTTTCCTTTCTGAGCTGTTCTGAAAAGTTTGTAAGTGTTCAAGTGATAAGATGGAGAAATCCCAGTTCATTTCAGAAAGACATGGAGTGGTCAAGATAAGGGAGCTCTCCTGGTCTACAACTTTTAGCTGCAAAAACTTCCCTAACGGTCCAGGGAAAGGAGGTGAAAAAAGTTCTCGAAAATAAGAGCAGGACTCTTGAACAATTCATTAGAAGCTTACTTATGCCTTGAAGAATGGAGACAGAACTTGGATGTCATTATTGAGCACACAAAGACAAGTTATCTTTCTGAGCCACCTGCTTCTCTCCGTGGCAGAAGAGTGACCTTCTGTTTGATGCTGCACTCAATTCTTGCCTGCCATTTTAGCTTCTCCACTGACATGAAATGGAAAAGATCTCTCTGTGTCTGTGCTAGTTTTTGTGACTTCTTCCAGAGCCAACGCCAGTCACTCAGTTCTGGCAACCCATTATTCTAGCTAGGGACAAGGAAGAGGAAATGGGAGCTCTTTTATCCTACACATGAAGGGTGATGAAGCATGTCGTTCCTGGGCAGAAACTGGGGGACAAGGAAGCTCAAGCACGAGTCACTCACGCACAGCCACAGCAGATTGCACAAGTACTCCAAGTTTGGCAAGTGGAAGTCTCTGAAATGCAGTGGGAAATCACTTGGAATAAAAGCTGCAATTGAATCCACTACAGAACCTATATCCAGCATGCCTAATTGTGTTATCAATGAAAGAGAAAGAAGGAAAATGGAGGAAGAGAAATATGAGACTGAGGTTTCCACTGGTGTCTCTTATCTAAGGAAATCACTGACCACATAAGAGAATATCCAAAAATTTCAATTTAGTGACTTGCCCAGCAGCAAAATCAAAGGCAGGTGGTGGATATAATAGACAATGGTGGTCAAACCGTTTCTTTCTGCACAGCACTCAATAAACAGAGTTGCCGCTATTGAGTTCTAACCTCTTGTCATGCAGCAACATTGAGTCAACAATCCGCTCTCATGGCTTAATGCTTTTGATGTTTACTTTGTTCTTTGTATAGTTCAAAAGAAAGCACTAATGCACCAGTCCTCTTACCAAATACAATCTTAATCCCAGAATCCCGAGCCTTTTGCTGTTGGCCAGTTAAGTCTGTTAAGACGAAAGGATTTGATCAAGCTTTACATAACAACACAGAAGTTAAATCCAGCAAAGAGAGTTCTTTTTATCTGTACTGCTCAGACAGCTAAGACGGGGGGAAAAAAGAGAGAGAAGGAAAATAAAGGTAATGAACTTGGCTATGTAAAGCAAAATAAGGAATTCAATTATTTCTCTTATTGCCACTTTGTCTTTTCAGTAAGAGTCTTCTAAAGAACTCAGATTTATTCTCCAATAAAGTTCCTGAGTGTGAGGGCTCTAATGTTCCCCCAAACCAGAACTGTAGCTCCTGCTGTGCTTTTTTGCAAGTCTGAGAAATGTTTCTTTTCCATTTTTTTTCATCCCTACCATGTATTTATGAAGACAGAATATAGTTCACTGAGGCATGGTATTTGGTAGAGCTGGGTTCAAATCTTTGTTTTGCCATTCATGTCCTCTGTGAGCTTAGTCTAACCAACCATTTTCCATGTTACAGTTCCCTGTCTCTGAAGCTATTGGTGATTCTGATGTTCTCTTAGGACACATGAACATATAATCATGTAGCACATGTGTTATACCAGTACATACATAGGGATCATGAGGCAGCAAAATAAAGGCAAAACAATTATTTTATATGGAAAGATTAATCTAGGTTGTAGCATATTAATTACATTTTCCCACAGAAACATTTCTATGCAGACACGAGGTACAACAGCTGCCATCTTGTACCTAAGCTACGCAAAATTCAACCTGTGCCCTAACAAACATCTCAAATCATGTTTCAGCTTCACTTTATGCTAATACCACAATTTTATACTAGTGTCTATGCACATTCATTAAAAATATGATGCCAGGAAAAAGTACGAAACTATTCAAAAGGATGCTTTAACAGTGTGCTTGCAGTAGTGTCTGATAATTCTACAAAGATTTTCAATATCCCAATGAAATGGGAAGTGATTAACACTGTCCCCAGCATGGAAAGCATAGCCTGGAGATCTGAGAGCAGAAGGGATGAGGAGCAAGCTTTGATAATCTGCATGCCTTTGCCTGAGCGTTGGGTGGGAACCATCACCTTCCCCCCAAGTGGAAAGATGCCACAGAACAGCTCTTCCCTGGTGACAGCACACAAAGGAGGGACTGACCACCTGCTGGTATCTCCATCTGGTCTTCACTACTCAGCTACTTCATAACACACGAGACATATCAGAAGTAATAATGTGAAACTGCTGAAAGACTGAAATTGCAGTCACCTAAAAGGTTTTACACCCTAATAAAAACAATCCTGCTGCTGACTAGTTTGGAAATATATATTGAATATTATGTTTGCTATGCAAGAGAATGTTAAACAACAAAGAAAGAAATAATTAGAGGCAAGGAAAGATAGAGTAAGACAAAGAAAATGAAATTACTCACCTTGCTGACATTTAATATCCTGTCTGAAGTAGTTTCTCCTATAATTCTGAAATTAAAATCCTACCCTTTATTAATGTTATGTCCTACTATGGGCAGATAGGAAAACTGTGGTGAAGTTAAATACAGAAACACTCAACAAACACTGACTCCATCATGGCAAGTATAGTTTTCCCTTGTGATTTACAGTAGCCTACAAGCACCAGCTGAAATTGAGGTCCTGTGTTATGGCACATACAAGACATGCAGTCTTTGTAAACTACATACATGACAAGAACGTGGAATCCAAGAATCATGGTATATTCACACATTTCACAGGTAAGGAACTGGAAGGCAGACATTCTTAACAGAGAGAATATTTCAAGTTCTGTTTACACAAAAGCCTCTAATACCAGAAACAAATGATTGGATTATAAAAGGATAGAAATTTCCAGATTAAGTTTGACATGGTTCATTGCTCTAAATAAATTGGGCATTTTGTTTCCACTAGCCTATAATACAATTCTAGCACACAGTCCCTGCAACAACTTGTTACACTAGAGAGTTTCTAAAGTCTCATGTCCTTGAAAGGAATGAGCAACAAATTAATCTCCTCCATTCGTGAACCCCCACTTGCTCACCTGAAGCTCAAGGCACCTCAGATGTGTCTCTTGCACACAGAATAAGGCATCCCTATCCACGAGCCCCAAAGATCCTTCCCACCACAACAGTGATTCCACCTCTACTGCCTGATCACAGAGGAGGAGATGGAGAGAGAGTTGGAAAGTGATGGAGATGGAAAGAGAAGTTGTCTGAGGCTGCTTCCATTCATATTCAAGAAAAATGTGCTGAGTAAGAGTCTCTAGTCCTTATTAGAAGTGAATGTGGGAGTTTCTAGGGCTGGTTTGTGTAACCCAGAAGGGAGGGCAGTGTCTCACATAACCCAGTGCTAGCAGTTTCAGTCACTGCATTTGCCGTCTCTGCCAGGGACAGTGACACTCACCACTGCTACCAACGTCAAGAGAAGTACCTGGTGAAAACTGTGAGACCTTACATTAAGACACTTGGTCCCTGTGATTCAACCGTGTGACTTTTATTGGTACAAGGAGTAGCAGATACAGAAATAATATCCATTTCCATCTTGACAGTTTTTTCAGGCAAATGACACCTCAGTAGATCAAAACCTGCACTCTCCATATATTCATTCTCATATGGATTTGTTCACTAAGTTACTCGAATACCCCCTTAATATTAACCAAAAAATTTTGTTCTTTAAATACCTTCTAGATGAAAGTGTTCATCACCAATGGTGTCTCTGTAGCCTTCCCCAGATAAATCCTGTTTAAAACAAAACAAAACAAAAAATTAACTACAAATATGCTATATACAAAGTGTTGAGGTGTTAACAATATGTATTTATTATTGCCAGAATTAATTTCAAACATGAATGAGAGCACAGAAGGTGTTTTCCAGGGAAGAAGTCAATCACTTTATTAGTAGTAGTCAATGCATTTGGTGCTATTTTACAATGCTCTGGACAAACTTTTGGACAAAATTGTAATGAAGATTAATTGACTGTAGAGAGGAAAGAAGAAAACAAAGTTCATATTAAGACAATTTTACAAAGTAGATTAATATTTAGCATTTCAACATTCTTTCAATCAAGCAAGATTTTTAAAAACTTCAAATGGAAACGATAAAGGAGAAATAAGCCCTTCACTACCCACAGAGGAATGCTATCACTTGGTTCCACCAACAAACAGGAAACTTCCGTATGCCAGAGGTCACCCAAGAAAAGCAGATACCAGATTCTGATGAGCTGCTTGATCCCTCAGTCTCAAAATAAATGAAATTTTGTCAGCCCCAGCATGGCTAGAATACAGAAGCATATGCTACAGATATGCAGACGGACTTATCTCAGACCCAAAAATCATTTCTCCAGTGGTGCTGCCGTAGTAATAAAGGGCATCAGTGGGATTTGGACCTAATCCCAGTTACAAAGACCCTGAAGAGCATTCCTACTCTCTTATTAGCAGACGCTTCCAGCTTCATCACCCCACCCCAGCTGAACCATGAGCAATGGCAGCTATCCTCACGTACTGCCTTCTCTCAGTCATTCCAAAGGCTTTAGCAGCACCGTGACATCACTGACCCTACATTACACTCTCATTCCCTAGATTCTCCACAAACACTCTCTGCCTCTGATAAAGTTATGGTGACAAGGAAGGGTATGGGCCTAAGAAACTGGCGTGCTGCTCTCACGGCCATTCCAACTTCACCTGCAAAAACAGACCACCAGCACAGAGCCAGCATCCCCAGCATCAGCCTGTGGGCTGGAAGTTGACAGTGCAGAGCTTTCAGTACAGAATAAGAATAAGGGAATAACCTTAATAATTAATGTCTGGTTCTATTCTTTAGCTTTATTGTTAAGGAATTTGATGGTGATAAAGGCAGTTCACCTCTTTTTCTTGAAAAAGTTGACAGAGGTTCTTTGCCTTTCACACGCCCAAATGTTATTCTTTGAGATTAGTTACAACAAAGTAACTAAGCCACAAAAGCATATCTTAGGAATTCTTCAGTATCAATTTCTGCAACAGCATTTAAGAATCAGATTTCACTAACACTACTGGATACCTAGCCCAGAAACCCTGAAAATATTGTCTCTTCACGAGCAGATCCCCTGAACTAAAGTCAGGACAAATGGCTCTGAGAAATGCTGGGATACTGCACAACACAATGCTGCTATAAATTCTGAATTTACCTTTCCAGGTAGCAAAGCACAAAAAATTGCTTTTGTTCCAGTAAAAAAGGTCTCTTTTTCTGGGCATGTGCTGATTAATATCAACCATTACCTTAAAAACTATGGAAGGAACAAACAACGAATGAAAAGAAGACATAAAATGTTGGCATGTTGCATCATATTTCTGCAAGATGACGATCTTATCATCTAAAAGTTAGTATACTTTTGTCGGATCACATTCCCCCATGTCAACATTTTCCATGAAGCTCTGAGAGCACACCTCTGCCTGCTCTCATAGATAATGATATATAGAAGTGACTCTGCTCTCCCACAATGCTAAATATTGAATAACTATTTTGTTTTGGGGGGGTTGTGTTTGAATTCCTTGCTCCCTTTGGAAAAAAATATTTTCTGTTAATCTGGTCAGCAAATATGCAATGAGTAGGTACTTGTGGTATATCTCTGAGGAGAACGCTATCTAGGTGGTAGCTTTCAACTTACTTAAAATTTTAGCTAAGCAAGCACTGCATCTGGGTATCAGACTCTGCTTGTTAAAATGATATCATTAATCTCATGCTCTACAAAACTCAAAAGTCATTAATTGATATGATTTTTCAAAAGACATCACTTAAAAATGAGCATACATTTGTTGATGAAAAATGCACTATCAAGTAACTCAAAGGAAAACAGAGGAAGACAAAGTGTAAAACAGCAGAGTGAAGCATTAATATTCATTACACTAGCTTCCTTATTTCCTCACTTTTAATCATTACATGGGTCTTAAGCAAATATGTTTTATATTCTAGTCTAGTTTCACTCCTTCTCTAGCTCCTAGTTATTTAAGTTAAAGTAGTAACTTAATGCAAGCAAATTTCCAGTAAGTGTTTCTGCCTTAAACCAAATTATTATAAATTAACACATTCTAAAAACTGTTTTTCATGCTGTTGAACCATAATATAACTGCTAGACAACACATAAATTGACAATCCATCCTGAAACTGATGAGAGTATCATTTGAACATTTAGTGACACATTTAAGCAGAATTCCTCAGCTCCCATTCAAATGTGTTCCTCTGTGTAAGATTCTGACACGTATTATCTTCGATAGACTGACATGTATCTGCAAGGGGTGTGGGCAACTCTTCAGATTTTACAAGAAAAGAAATGCAGGAGAAAAAAATATATACTCTCTCATTCATCTTATCATCATTAACGCTTCTGTCAAATAAACTGCAAGAGAGTTACCTGAATATTTTTAGCACCACTGAGATAGATGTTGCAACCTGGGTAAACACCAAAATGCACCTGCCTGAGAAAAGGCAGTGGGCAGTGTATGTGAACTCACACTCAACAGAAAAGTACAAAAGCTGAGCTAGCATCAGAGAAAACAATTCTGACTGCAGCTTGTACTGCATAATAGAGTATTCCCTCAGTAACCCACACAAATTGCCTTAAAGTGGATAAAACAATGCATCTACCCCCAGCAACCCAAATTCATAAAGTGAACTAGAATGAAAGAAAACAGAACTTGCAGCTCAAGAAATTCAAGTGGGAAGCAAGCTTTAGAGCCAGGTAGGAATATTTGACACTGGGGAGAAGCATGTTCAAGCACAGAAAAGACACAGGCTCGAGGGGATGAAAAAGCCAGGAGCAGCTCTGTGTTCAGCCAGGCTCTGCCACAGGGGCCTCAGCGCCCGTGCCACAGCAGGACCAGTGCCCAAGAGCAAAAGCAACAACATTTAGGTCACAGGCAGTTGTATATCACTGTCCTGACACGATGTTTTAAACCACAACACTGCGTTTTCAAACTGGAACACTGAGTCATGAAACAACCAAAACCAGATGTACCCTGTGAAATACTATATAAATGAGGTCAGCGAGCACTTGAAAGAATAAAGAAAAGAAACATTTACATAGAGGGATTATTCCAGCATGCCATTGCTATGGGTTGCTAAACAGGAACCCTACTAGAGTAAGTGTCTCTACCTCACCAGGAGTTTCCCAGATAAATAAGTTGGCCTCTGTTAGCTACCAACACAAATCACACTGGATGACTAAGATTCAGGCTCAGACATCTGCTTCCAAATTCACAACAGCTGGCTGCCTGGCCTGGCTAGAAAGGACCTCGTGTCCCACACATCCCGCTCTGATAGGTGCCGCTGTACTCAGCTCAGATTTGAGGGCGGGGGGGGAGAGAAGAGTTAATCAGCGCAACTCCCTCAGAAATGTTGCTGAGTATATACATACACGAGGAGAAAAACAATCCTTAAAAGCTCCCACACCCCAGGGCTTCTGTTCAGCCGGGTACAAGTCCAGCAATCGTCACTCGCTTCCCACCTTGGCTGTGCAATCAGACACCAATGAACTCTAACTCACTGGAAATTTTATTTTTTTTAACCTCCACATCAGACCTAAGCACCCTGTGCAGTTTTCTTACTGATACAAGGCTCTGGAGACACAGGCCAGGCACTCACACTGGGGCTCCCAGATATTGACTTCCTTCTCACGAGCCATCTGAAAATGCTGCAATCCAAATACTCACCCTTCATTCTGCCTACATCATTTATCCCTCCGATGCCTTTGCTGGCTCCCTTTCTGCTTCTGCATTAAGCGTAAGCTCCTTGACTTCACCTTCCAGGCTCTACACAGGCATGTTTGAGGTTACACCTCCTAGTCCTTACTCCTAGACTCTACACCCACCGGTTCCTTTAACCTTGCTTTGCAGTATTACCCTCTGTCCCTGTCCTGGCTCTGCCTTTCCATGCCACTCCTCACAACACCCAGCACACTTATGGCACGCGAGAGCCAAAGCTACTGATTGCAACCACAACATGAATTTTAGAAGCCTGTGCCTGACCTAACATGGTGCTCAATACAGTTTTGCTTCAGTGTTAAGTAGAGACAGATACATCCATAGATGTCTTAGATATGTCAAAGGATAACCTTTGATTTAAGTGGGTTATCATGATAACAAGCGCATTTTTAAAGCATGGGGCCCCCTATTCCCTGTATTACATCTCAAGTCAATATTGTTAATTAACATTTTTCTAAAAGGTGTTGCTCTTCTCAAGTAGAAACAAGTTGCTTTACCCTTCCTTCTTCAAACATCTCGTTCAAGTCCTTTGATTTAGCCTTAAGATAGTGAATTTTCCACATTTTTGGCAGAAAATATGCACACATTTCCTGTTTAATGAAGTTTTTTCAAGGAATCATATACACCTTTTTTTTTTCTTTTCGCACAACACATGCAAAATGACAAATTGTCAACCGAAAACCTTCCCTCCCTATTTTTAACCATCTGACTGAAACACGGGTTTTTCTCTCTTTATTCTCATATTGATGCAATAAAGTTCCAGCACTTTTGGAACAAACAAAGTTGAAGAAACGCATTTCACAACAGGACTGCAAGGGACAAGATATGTGGTAATTCTAACATCTTGTGTAGATTTTATAATTGTTTTAAAGTCACTGCCAACAAGAATGCTCTGTCACCTATGCACAAACTTCAATTCTTGATGTAGAAGAAACAATCCCAAGAAATAGAGGCTCCAGAAAATGAGGATGCCATTTGGCCTTCCACCCAAACCACTGAGGGCTCTGTCAGGTGCCAAGTGGCCATTCTGAACACTTCAGTCTTACTTGCAGGAAACAAGTTTCCAAAATAAGTCTGATTTTCATACAGCCAGTCCTTAGCAGATTGTGAAAACCTCATCCATTGAAGATGCTTCAGGAAACCCATGAAACCCCAAAGCAGTCATTATAGTTTTACTTTGGTTTTAGTCTTGTCTAGACTTACAGAGAAAGAGGAGAAAGACTTTTTTGAAAAACAGTCGATGGAAGGGACCTTGTTCCCCCTTGGGTATCTGAAATTTCCCATGGACTAGAAACATAGCCATGTGTAACCACGATCAGCTCAAGCCAAGGCTTCCGTACTGGGGAGCCTACTCACACCTCAAAAAATGGTGTAATTTCTTTTAGGCTCATGTAAGTGGAAGTAGATATTCAGTTATTCTGAGGTGGTCACCATTCTTTAAATACAGGTTTATAGCCAGGCTTAAAACTTGAAAATTAAATAAATTAGGAAAGAAATAAATTAACTGCTCATAGTCAGACACAGGTGGAGAGGACATTGTGCCAGGTCTGCAGCTTCCATGCACACATACACATGCAGTCAAACATACATGAAAGTAGACAGTTATGCACACAATTCTGTGCAATCGCTACTTACAGACAAAAGATAAGAATGTGCTTTGGGCATGCATCTGGCTCTCTCTGCATTTGGAAGTGAAGACTTCATTGTAATATTCTCTTTAAAAAATGCTTGAAGATGCCCCTCATAAGCTTTTTCAAATAAACTATACACTGCTGTATTACAGTATCCTATTTAGGACAAGAACTTCCTTTCCTTCCCTGTTCATAAGTAATCTATAAACCCAGCCTTACACAGATAAAAGTATATATGCCAAGGCTCACTATAATGAAAATTGAAACCAGGCAAATACATTTAAGAATTAAAGCACATACCATATAGAAAAACACTATAGCAACACACATTTATGCCTTGTTTTAAGCCTAGTGTTGTTCTCACACAGCATATTTCCCTTTTTCTTCTGCAATCAAGAAGCTTTACTTTTTGAAGTTTGCCATTCTAGATAATTTAATAATAAAAAATAATTCCCTAGGATGCAACATTCTGTAGAGAATGCATAAAGCTGCTCACACTTCAAGAAGTCAAGGTGACTTTAATTTTTAGACCAACATTAAAATACATACTGCAACTGCAATAATGTAAATTGTTCAGCAGAAGAAAAAAGCTCGACTTCTATTATGGTTTTTTTTCTCTGAAACAAGAACCTGTGCCCTGTCATTACAGAAGAGTTTTTCTTCCTCCACCATGCATTGAAGCTTCTCTCAGATAAAATTTCTTCATAATACAGTCACAGCAGGTAGAGTTCTTAAGAAAACAGACTTTTCCTCTAAGATCTGTGCTAGATGATCTTGGATGGGTTTAACTGCTGTGGTTTAGGATTTTACTGCCTTTATCTGCCATGTTGGCCTCTATGCCCAAAGTTATGGTCTTCCTAACAGAGACAGTAGGATACAATGGGTCTTGCACAACAGATACCAAAATTCATCCTTTGGTACCTTAGCACAAAGATCACCCTAATCTACCAGCTCCAAAAATATAACGGTGAAACACACAAACCTGTGCCTTTGTTCTCTGGGAGCAGTAACTCCCAGCCATAATAATATGGTAACACTGTTTGAAATCACTGCATCTGTATCCACCAATTGGACAGAATCGGCACCCCTGCAGTCTCATCCCACAGAAGGTGACTGTAGAGCAATTCCAGCTGCTGGCAAAATACTGTGACAATAAAGACAGGATGGCCAAAAACCCCCACCCTTAAACTCTAGTCACAAAGGATCATGGAGCATTAGAGGCTTATGAGGCAGAAAATATCCCCAATACCCCTATATCCCTGTTATAGGCCAGCAAATGGGTACAAGGAGCAGTTGTATAATATGCTTTTAAGGATACCCCGTTCATAGGAATATGAACATGAGCTGTTGAGGAAGTGAAAGTGCAAAGCAGACAGACACTTGCACAAAAGCCTTCTTGGTGGATATCTGAATAAGAAAGGAAACATGGTACTTTTTGTACCGGGTTGCTTGCAACATGCAGCTAAACCTCTTTTGCCCAAAACAAACATGTGGACTAGGCTTTCCAACAGGATAAAACACAAATCCCTTCTTCATTTTTCTGACCTATTTCTTTTCTCCAGCCTATGGAAATCAGGTAGTGACAGTAATGAAATATGCTCTTTGCAAGCAGCTTTGTCATCTCTACAGCAATGGCAAACGAGCATCTTTTTTCAGTGGTCAGTCACTGCAACCTACACTCAACAAAGGCTCCCTGCTGCTCATTTAACTTGAATCATAAGCTTCACATGAACTGTGGAGGATAAGCATTCTTGTAAATATAAAGCAATTTATATCCTGCATGTATACATATATATATATATATATATATATATATATATAAATCTATGGAGGAAAGAAGCCCAGCAATAATAGCTTAAAATATTGGGAACTTTTATCAAATGTATGTTAAGACCTGTAGATACTCAGAAGATCAATTTAGGAGACAGTTCTATTTAGATTATTCCTGTTCCAAGACAGAACATCACTATTTTTATGATGTTTTAATCCTTGATTTCATGAATCTTTATAAACCCTTGCTAGGTGTTTGCAGAGTGACATCTTCCATTAATACTATTATTGGAATTCTGTAGCTATTAAGGCTTCTAATTTTTAAGGTGATAGGGTGAAATACAGGTTTTCAAGGACTTCTGCCAGATAAGAGATCGTATAATTGAAAGCAACTGTTAGAACAGATGTATGGAATCAGCAGTTACTTTCAATCTGAGGGGTTCAGCCATCTTCAACTAAAAAAGATCATCAGTCTTTGAGATTAAATAGAACTGAAACAAGAAATGACTGCTTTTTCCTATATTTAAATTCACTTTGAAGCCACTTCAGAAGAATAAATGAACTCACTCTACAGATTCAGCTATTTACCTTACTTTGTTCTAACTACCCTCTAATCTCTTTGCTGATTGGAAAATCAATTGTCCCATGTTCCCCAAGACCTTATCTTCAACATAGATTATACAGGTGAACAAGTCTAAGGACATGAATCAAAGAGGACAAATCTTCATCTTCCTTCCAGCCTGGAGAAGCTCAATAACTTCTCCATGCTGCTTATTTTGGGCTTCTTCACGACAGTAGAGAGATGGGCGTAGCTATGTAATAAATCTGATTTTCTGATCAACTCCCTTTCATGATAGATTTGGTTACCAAGAAACCCTTTAACAGACAGATATAAGTGCACTGAGGAACAAGCTTGCAGAAAATGGCTACAGAGTTTGAGTACAGAATAACTTGCTCATGTAAGATGTGATCACTGACTTCAGTGATCATTACAGCTTTAACACACTGCATTCTGAACCTTTCTTGTGAGAATAGTCTGTGTCTTTCTATATGGCTCAGGTTTTCATACAGCACAAGGGCTTAAAGCTCCCCTGGAATGATAATCAATGCTCCTCTATTATGTTTATAGCTCTAAGTCTTTTCCTGCTAATGGATGACGTATATTTATTCAGCTGGAGGAAACCTGGATTCAATAACTGCTCCACCACAGACTCACTGTGTGGTGTAGGGTAAGTCACTTAAATCTCTCTGTGCCTTCATTTTTCAACTGTAAAACGGAATTCTTGATGCCCACCTTTGCAAAGAGCTCCGAATCCTCAGGACGAAAACATACCCTGCTAAATAATATTACCTTGTTAGGAAGCACAGGTGTGTGACCCTGGACACATATGCTAATGTTGAGCCATAAATCTGTCAACAGGAGGTGCTGGCAAAACAGATGGTTCACATTCCTTTTTAAACCACCTCTTTGTCCCCAGAGCCCAGGTATGTCAACTAATCATTTTATAACTGGTCGGGGTTTTAACGGGCCAGGAAGTCACAGCGAAGCACAATGCCATCAACACCATGGCTAAAAACAGAGCCAACAAGAGGAAAAGACATACAGGTTTCTTTTACTCTTCTCCTCTGCTTCCTGGCATGTAGGACAAACACTATAAGGCTCTGCAGAAAAAGATAAAACAAAAAGCAGAACCTATCCCCACACATTCCCATAAGCAGTCCAGGATCGGTGACCGTGCCTGAATGGGGACTGATGCTGCACACGTGGAAACAGACGTGTTTTTTAACTACAGGCAATAAAAAACCACAGGCACACACCGTTTAAAAACCTGATTTAGATGAACAATTGCATGTTGATTCACAGGGTCAGGAAGATTACAAGCAAATAAAAAGTTCCCTTCTAAACATTTATATTTTTTTACTTAAGAGTTGCCTCTATTATAGGAAATTCCAACTCCCTATCTCAAAGGCTGAAAACTGAGCACACAGCATTTTCCTTGAAAATGTTACTGTAGCAACAAGGGCTGGGGCAGGATTTGTGCTGCAGGGCAGGCAGTCAGGGCAAGGCAGCAGGTGGGGCAGGCAGGGCAGGGGAGGCAGGACAGAGCAGGCAGGGTGAGCAGGGCAGCCAGGGCAGGGGAGGCAGGACAGGGCAGGCAGGGTGAGCAGGGCAGGCAGGGCAGGGGAGGCAGGACAGAGCAGGCAGGGTGAGCAGGGCAGCCAGGGCAGGCAGGCAGGCAGGACAGGACAAGGCAGCAAGGACAGACCAGACTGGGCAGGCAGGGCAGCACGGACAGGGCAGGGCAGCAGGCAGGGCAGGGCAGGGCAGGCAGGACGGGCAGGACATCAGGCAGGGCAGCCAGGCAGGGCAGAGCAGGCAGGCAGCAGAGGCAGCCGTGCAGGCCCGTCTGCCACGCACATTCCCATAAATGGAATCGCAGGGCCAGCGGCCCACATCAAAGCATGGAGTTTAGCAGATTTCCCCTTCCCCTCCCCCTGAGTCTTTGAGACGGAGACTTCATACTCCAGAATTTAATATCTTTTTCCTCCCTCCCCCCATCAGCCCCTTTGTCTGTGTCTCTGTTCTCTAAGAGCTAACAGATGTTGATGCCATATAGTTTCAAAGAAAACTTTTGATGCCCACATAACTCATTACAACTAATATATTCCAAGAATGCTTGTAGCTCAGGAAACACTGGGGTGAAAAAACAGAGGAGAGGGGGCAAATGGCTACACTGAGTAAGCCTTGAGAGAAAATAAATAGTTCACTTCAAAGTCATCAGGGAATTCTTTAACAAGCTCTTTCTTCCGCAAAACACAGAACAAATTCAGCTGAGCCTAGAATTCCCAAAGGAAAAAAATAAAACCAAACCCCATATAAATGGCAAAGCAGGGGGAAGCATCTGAGAGGTCGCCCGGCTCGCCCAGCAACAAAGTGCAGCGTTCTCAAGGTTCGCTATTCCCAAGCAACCTGCACCGTGCCAGGGCACAAAAGCAGTGCTGAAAAGCAGAGACTGTCAACAATAACAACAGAGAGAGCCCTAGAAAAAGCTAACCCCGTCCCTCCGCACGGAGTGAATGCAGATGGCAACGAGACTGCTCAGTTCATGGAGCACTGTAAATCAGCCTTACAACACATGAGAAGGATGTGTCATGAATGTCACAACTAAAAACAAGAAACATTCCCTCGTTTAGCGAAAGCAGGTGATTGCATTTTTCAGGGCAGGCAGGTCCAGGTTCTTAGCTGTTTTCTAGGGTTACATGTAGGATACAACCCTCCATAAATTTTTATAGCGGGTCTCCTCCTCTCCTCTGCTGCTTCAGCACACAGCTGCATCCTCCCCTCCGTTCGGTGAGAAGCCCCCCAGGAGTCACCGGGGGTTGGTGGGGAGAAGGGTTGAGAAAAGGGGGGAGGGCGAGAACGCCATTACATCAATTTCCACAGCAGGGGGATCAGATTGCATCATTGTACACAACTTGGGGCCTGCTCTTTTATCCCTGATGCAGGCAAATTTCCCATTGAAATCAGTGGGGGACTTGTCTGTGCGAGGACTGCAGAATCGGGTGTTCTGTGATCACAGAATTAGAAAGCAGTAGGAAGCCACACCTGGCAGCACCTCTCTCAGTGGTGCTCTGCCCTCCGTCGGGATGGATATCAAATCACAACAAACAAAAATATAACACCGATGTTAAATCCCTTCTCCCCCTCATATATAAACTCCTAAAAATCCACCACTGCAGTTACTGTATAAAAGTCTGCATAAAGTTCCTGCCACTGTAGTGCAGATTTCACACAAAGTAACAATGAGAAAGAAAATATCAGGGGGAGGCAGGAACATACCCCACTACACATACATAGGCATCTCTCATCTAACAACTAGAAAGCAAAGAGTTTTACAGGTTTTAGACAAGCAAGTGTGTTCCACTCTCTGCTTTTTTTCCCGAGGGTTTAGTTGGAAGAGGAGAAACAAAGACAGCCCTACTGCAGCAGCAACAACGAATGGTCTCTTTTTCTGAATCGTCCAAATACAAATCATAGTACAATAACACAATATAAGGAATTATTACTTTTTCACTGCTGCTCATTGGCAAGCACCACACTTTGTATCCACTCGCATCTGCATGAACATTTTCCTTGTAGCAGCTCAATAGTCTGCCCAGTTTAGCTGCTGCTACTCTCATTCACACCCTCTTTGCAAAATAATTATCCCCCAGACACACTGGTAAACAGCTAAGGAAAAACAGAACTAAAATCTTTTATCAGATTTGTTGAGGATAAAATGTGATTCCTCGTAAAATTATTCCTTATTATCTCTGCCTCACTGTTTGGGGATAGATCATTTCCTCTAGGAAATAACAAGGAAGGCATCCTCAAGCCTTGTGGCTTTGTAAGTAAAATACCATATTAGTGAGGTCATCCACCACATTTCAGAGCATTAGGGAAGCAGACAGCAGAGCTGCTCAGGTAACTCAAATCTAGGCTGTGGCAGAGTGGGGCCAAGGTGGAAAACATCAGGAGAAGACAGGGGATGACACAAAAGTACCACACACTACTGAGTCCTTAGGGAATCAGAAGATTTGAAATTCTATTCCATAAATTCAAAAGCTTACTAAACTCTCGAAATAACACACCTGTAGGATCTGGGTTCGAAGCTTGCTCAAAACTCCCCAGCCCCGTGGACTGAGAGGGCTGCTCAGCACGCGGGAAGGCTGGGCAGCCCCACCAAGAGCACGCTCAGCTGTGGGGCTGCACAGTGGCGGTGGCTCCATCGCCATCCACCCACGGTTCTGAGCTTCCAGGGAAGCATCGGGCCGGGAGCTGCCTTTGGACTCCACCGTGTGCTTTGCCCACGTTTTTTACCACTGTCAAACAGCATATTCCAGTGTGGGCTAATCACATGTTCCTTCTGTCCCTCGATATACCAGAACACAGTGAGGAAAAAAACCCTGGTTTTAATTTCAGCTGAGTCCTATCGTGACTGTCTTGTGACAGCAAAATAATTTGGCCTTTAGGATGAAAAAAATAACAAATAATAATCAGAAGAAAAGAAAACTCAGATCAAAAACTTAGTAGCTATTACTTTTAGTGCCTATTGGCAGCAAGAGCTGGAGTTTCCCCTGTATAAGATGAAGCACAACAGCAGCCCAGTGACTGAGGTTTTACATTAAAAATAGATTGAACTACAGTATGGGGTTCCTCCTAAACCTGGTGATGTTTTGCCTTAGAAATCTGCATCTATAGCAAAACTCCTGACTTCATACCATGGTTCTGCTTTCTATATTCAAAACTAGAACTACAGAGGAACTGATACATCTATCTTATCAGCAATCTTGCTGGACTCTCTCAGCTGTTTCTATGCACTGAAAATTTACATTCAATAGGCTAAGTTACCTTTGCTGAAATTTGTCAAAGAAAAAACGCAGCTTATAAACAATCCAGAGCACAAAACCTTGCAAGTATATCTCCTAATGGTCTCAGCAGTAGGAACTGGCAATATTGAAAGCTCTTGGAAACTTGTAATTCCTTTCCAATCTCAAACAGACAAATTAAACAAAATTAAAATTTTTTAATTTTCACAATTTTTTTTTTAAACTGTCAATGATATCATCAATAGATTTTCAACTGTGTTGCTCTCAACAGTAAAGATCTAGACTGAAATAATTTAGATGTACATATCTTCCTTAATCAGAACGCTGGTGATACATACAGGAATGGTGCTACGCATAGGAGGGAAAAAACCCTACTTCAGCTCGCCATGATGGAGCAGATCCTCATTTTGATGCAACTCTAACACTCTAGACATGCAACCCCCTAAACATTGGGTCATTGTTATGGTTTTGTCTCCTAAACTGGGCAGAATGATGCCCAGACACATCCAAAGACCTTAGWAGGGCTTTTGTGGCTGTTTTTCACCATTTCAGGGAAAACATTTGGTTCTCTGGTTGTGCGCGTTGGAGTGTGTATGTTTTGTTTGTTGCATTGCAACAACAGAAAGGCTAAGGAAAAAAGATTCATTTTGCCAAACACTAAGTTTCCTCTCAAGAAACACTGTCAGAAAAATATAATGGAGCCTCACAGAACATGGACAGTTCCTGGCCTGACACAAAGGAATTGAACTTGCAGTGACCCAGCCAAGCCTGAGCTGCTGGGAAGCACAATGGGAGGTAATATTTGTAGGACCTATTTCAAAGGCCTTTTTCCCCTTTTTCTCCTATTTCCACTAACAAGTATTACTGTACTACTTAGCAGTACTGTATTGCTTAGCCATTACCCTTCTGCAGTACACTCTGGCAGGGAACACTGCCTGTTCCTCACGGTGTTACACAGACCCACAAATCTTCCCCTGGCCCAGGGGGACACGCTCAAAAGGGCACATGGGGATTTATTTTCTACCACCTGCAGGTGCTTGCAGTAGAACAGGTCCCACCAAGCTTCTTGCAGTGACCAAGCCCAGAGAAAGGTGAGTGCACAGGTCTCAGGCAGCAAAACTGCATCTTTCAGCCCAGGCTTCTTAAGTGCACAGGTACTCCAAGATCAACCCCTAATGCCAGGGATGTATCCCCAGGCATAATGTTACATATGATTTTGGACACGATGCATGCATGGACAAAAGCTGGCCTTGGCATCAGACTCCACACAAAATGGGAGAGGCCAAAACCAGCGCGGGGAGAAACCAGCCAAACCAAGGATATGGGATGTTGTCAAAAGCTGTAAGAGCATCATTTCCATGTTCTGAGCACAGTTCTGTAAGTTCTGAATGTGCTCCCCTTGGAAAGGTGCAGCCTTTCTTTAAACAGGTGGCTTAGGAAACACTGCTCCATGACTAGCACAAAACACTTGGACAAAAGTGTCATCACAACAGACACTTTCTCTTCCCATAGAGGGTGGGAGAATGCTGAAAGAGAAACTTAGGGTACTTCAGTTTCATCACAGGTCCGTGAAGCCCTCAGCATGTGATTGTGACTAGCAAGTGACAGAAGCTGGTGTTTTAAAGTCTCATCAAGTTACCATCCTGCCTTACTTTCTTTTTCCCAACCATTTTAACTCCATCTTTGTGACAAGGTTTTGCACTCATTTGCTATGATTTATAACGTCTTATTTAAACATAAAGGCCAGTGGCAATCCTTTACAGCATTTATACAATCTTTAATGTTTTCCATGAGAACCAGACACATTTGGGAGGGGAGGGAGGAAGGATGACAGCCCAGTGCAGATTATATGGAGAGCAGCAGGCTTGACTGACCCCATGCAGCTATTAAAGGGACAGCAGCATTTTAAAATTCACATTTGCCCAGAAAAGTTTTACATAGTCTTATGTAAACACCAGAAAGGCCTTAAAGGAAGAAGAAAGTCTACGCAATTCCAGACAGTTCACTTTGACTTTACACAGATTGTTTCAATTCGAGCCTGTTGGTCTTTTTAATATGCTCCAGTAAGGAAGGCACAAAAAGAGGAGTGGTGCAAATAATTATGAAAATGAAGGAAAATTACAAGGAGATTTTACTACCCCAAGCTACCTTCGTTTAGATTTTTAAATATAAATTAGGGGAAATATTTCACCACAGTCATTACTGGCATCTCAGTTAACATTATTTTAATGTCAAATGCTGTTTAATGCTGCTAATTTTTAATAGCTCATCTTTAAAGAATGAAAGAGAGTTAACACAAACAGATCTCTTCTCTCTCACTAGGCACAACTCTTAATTTCAGTCAGAAAAGTCTGTCAGGCAGCCCAGATTGCATCAACAGCTTCATAAGCTCATGACACACCAGCAGCATAGCACGAACTGTTGCCCAAGCTGCCCTGGCAGGACATGCAAACCTTGATTTTGATCCCAGTTTTACCCTAGTTTCACATTTCTGTAACTGCAGTAGAACAAAATCAAGAGTAGCAGGAAACAAAATTGTGCCTTCACTGGACATTCAAGACAAACTCGTTTTCTAGTCAGTTATAGCATCAATATCAATATCAAAGTAAATATTTTAAATTAAGTTGAAAACTCTTTATATTTCTTCCACAAGCAAAATATTAAGAACTCTGCCCTAGAGAAAGATAAAAGGAGCCAATCTCCCCTTTAAATTACCAAGCAAGCCTGGGCTTTGACTCCTTTTTCAATGGGAAGTCAAAACGTCTGACTCCAATCAGTTTGTATAAACCAGCTTTTGTTTTTCCTTTTACCCAAATGACTCCACTCTTAAGGATTTATTGTAACTGGATTGCTTTTCTACCCAGCAGGGAGCTGTAGCACTAGCAAAGCTGTTCCACACAGTAGGTTTTCCGCTGATTGAATTTCTAGACTTTCAGCTCTTCGGAAATGTTTGCTCTTGTACAAGCTGTCAGAGGGAAATTGTGAGCAGTCGATTTTGCCTCAGCTAAAGCCAGGCGGGGTTCCACATGCAGCCAGCCAATGTGGAATTGAAAGGAGGAGGATCAATCAAATTGCAAAGGAAAAAAGGTCTCAGCACAAACAAATAAAAAAAACTCAAAGAAACAAACCATACAACAAAAAAAGGGCAGAAGGAAGTAGAAGAGAATTAAAACCATTCCTGCAAATAGGTGCACTAAAAAGAACCAGCAACATCCTTTCTTAAAAGGAAAGCTTTTATTTAAAAATCACTAAAATAAGGGCTAGGAGCCAGTTGAAGAAGTTGTTCCATTAACCATGCACAAAGCCAACGCCATTATATTGCTCCAGCTCCAAGCTGCTGTATAATCCCTCATCCCTGGAGCAGCCCACCCTACCAGCACTGCCACAACTGTCAGTACCACAGTCACAGCATGGATACAGACACAGCAGCTCTGCTACACGGGCTGCTGGCTCTGTGTAATCAGGAACACACACTGGGAAGCCACTGGAAAGCACCTCAGCTGCCATGCTTGTCACAGACCATGCAGGGTGATTTATCCAAAAGGATTTTTCAGCCATCATTTAGTTCTCAGGACCCTACAAAGACCATAGAGTCACCTCCGCTCCAAGTGCGCCATTGTCATTCTCTTGCCACACACGTGGTCTAATGGTGCCAATTGCACCTAAGGTTTTGTTCTCTAGAAATATAATAACTGACAGGGCCAGAAGTGCACATGGGGGCCAACACAACCAAGTAAGTCAGAAGCAACAAGCAGAGATTAAGACATCTGTATTAAAGGTCCCATAAACGAATMTCAGTGTAAGCAACACTTGCCTGTGGTCTGGTCTGCAATAGCTCATATTTCTAACTCGACTACAAGGACAAATTTTGGTTCTAGCTGCATTGTAAGGAACAGAAATGGTTTTAGGCATAAGCCAATACTTCCAAATGACATAGCAACCCACGAATGTGACAGCACAAGGGAGCATTAGACTGGGAGTCTCTGTTCTGCCAGCAACGGGCAGACAAGACTCACAATATTTAAGTACACCATAACACAACCAGGAGTGGTTGCACTGACACCRGGCACACCATCTTGCCTCTGTGCTGAGGTTTGTGTTTCGATAATCCTGTGTTAGAAAAATTGTATCACCTGTTTTTAAAGAAATAATTACAGCTAGTGGGTCATTCTTTTCTGACATGTAGTGGAAATGAAAAAGCCATACAACAGGGGTTCAGTTTTAAATTACTGGACTTGACCTTAAAATAGTCTTAAGTCCTACTACCTTGTACTGCTCTGGACTCATCCCCATGTGCAAGCTTGGTGAGTAGCCAGGCAGTGCAGCAGTATCCCTACTGTCTGCAAGAACAGTCATTCTACCTGTTAAACACATAATGGGGAAAAGCACCTTGCAAAAGATCTTTCTTACAGCATGCCAAGTGTCTGTGACAGTGACTGGTGAAGACTCAGTGATGGTGCAAAAAGGAACCTTCAGTTTACCATGCACTGTCTTTCCTCAGAAGACACTATACAGTGAGAGAAGATGACATCTATCATAAAACAAATAATAATAATGAGGATTTTTGCAACTACTCTTCGCCAGTCAGCTGCCTTCCATTAACAGTGGTTTTCTCTCTCAGTTCCTACCTTATTTCACCTGTTAAGTGTAGCTCAGTGATTTTCCTGCTGGGAGTCTGTTCAGACACGCTTTCCCAACTCAGCACACTGACAGCCTGACATTTGTGCTCCTAATCAACAGTGCACCTCGACAAAGCCCTGATGATGAAAGGAAATATCCTGGCTCCAAAGTCTTCTAAAAGGCCACGTGCCTGACGAAGGCATTTGCACCACTATTTACACCATATTTAATGAACCTCATTACTGAATCAGTTGTCTGCTCATGTTAGTCATGAAGAGTTTCCTCATTTTTTTCTTTGCCTCTTGGGAGGCTACAGTTCCTCTTCGACCATGAAGAAAAATATTGCAAACAGAAAAGAAAGACAGTAGTGAGCAAGAAATTCCTGATACACAAGAAGGAAGCACAAGGCTGCAAATGACCTGAAACTTTGATCAGTCTTTCCTCCTGATACTATTAAGATTTACTCCAGATGTCCYAGGCTCTAGTGTTAACAGTGTCCCAGCCCAAGGCTGTACACCATGTACAATAGCTAAAGAAGTATTGCCTTAAGATAAAAAAAAAATTACTCATAAATCCCAACAAAGGTTATTGAAAGGTTATTGCTCTCCAATTAAAGATACCCTGGCATTTTCAACTACATGCAAATTTGATTCAGAGTGACACATCTTGTATTGAMTACAAGATTCAATATTGCAAATGCACAACCTTCGGTGTTCCATGGGAAAACCAGGAAAAGGATTGGTTACTTGTCCCCATACAGTCTGATGAAGCTCTGATTGTCTGAAAGACCTTTTTATCACATTACCAGTTTTAATCAAGTTTTCTATTGCACAATTTGATTTGAGGGCACGTGCTTACACAAAGTGTGAAGGATTATTCTGGAGCTCACAGACATAACTGAAGCAAAGCAGGTACAGTAGCAACACATCTCAACAACAATTATCCCTAACCAATTGCTCAATTTCTTAGATCTATTCCACTTTCAGGTCCTAAAAACCAGAGAACAATACCTGAACTGCCTATCAAAGCTAGTGTTCTTCACCATGACCAGCCTTAATGGTTCTACAGACTTTGCTCTACCTTCCTGCTTTTTATAAAAGCCTGCCTTGCTCTTTCGCCTCTAAAGAAAAAAGTTATGAGAAAGAAGAACGACTGAGTGGAGCAAGACCGCATTTGGGGACTTTGGCAAAGGAGGAGCACAGCTTGGAACCTCACAGCTCGCCTCCACGTTCTCCCAGACGAGACACCAACAATCTTACCATACTAACTTACCTGGGCATTGCACTGGAAAATACACACCTTCCTCAAAAGGTTAGAACAAAAGTTTGAATGTATGAGTTATTCTACTCTGATGTGTGCAATTATACAAAATACACATTGTGGATTTGCAACGTTTCCCATTCAAGTAGATGGAAGCTTTGTCATTGATTTTCATGGAAGGAAGCCTTATTTTACCATGTGTAGCATAGGTCAGCTGCAGATTAATGTCCTAGACCATATGTCATACCTTGCAGATCTCACTTTAGACTACAACTGCCTTTAGTCCCAAACAAACTGCTGTCAATCTGCCTTTATATGCTTCAACTATCACCTTACAGTTATTACTGGAAACCACCAACTGACTGCTGTTGAAGGGGCAAGGCAGTTTCACACAGAACCAGGATGATGACAACGGAAGAACATAAAGTAAGAAATCTAGGACAAATTACATGTCTTTTTATTATTATTGCTGTTTTTAAAAACACAAAAGACATTGAGGATGGGAGAAGCTAGAGACAAGGCTTAATGACACATGCAGACTGGAACACGGAGAAGAAATTACAGGCACCCAGTAATGGAAACCTTTGCACAGGCACTAAGGCTTACTCAAACGAATAGTTCTTTTGAAACCAACTAGACTCCTTAAATGAGTAAATTTAAGTTTGCAGGATCAATCATCTAAAATGAATGCTTAAAATAAACAAAAGAAAGATACAAGATACAGAATAACAGTGCATGAAATATCGTATCACACTAATGCTAATGTTAATCATTCCTCATTAAAAACAAACTTCAAAGTGGTAYAAGAAACCTGAATGGTAATATAGGAGAGATTTAAAAGTGATGATAGAAACGAGTCTAAGGTATACAATAGCAGTGAAAAGGGAGCAATCAGAAAGACTAAAGCAAAAAGGCAAGGCAACAAGGACTACGGCAGGAAAGAAAATGGGATGTATGTAGACAAAGAACATGCCCAGATGTTTTATCCCCTATTTATTCAGGGTCACACCCTGCAAACATTTGACACCTGATGAAAAGACTAAAGCCCTGGCCATTACTGTGAATTTCAATGACCTGAGTCTAACTCTTCAAGATATCCCTAGATTCAGAGTTGCAGGGGCTTCCCTTCTAAATGAGCACACAGATGTACATCTGCAGGATTTGGTCATTAGCTCACAGCTCTTTCTGAGTTCCGTTTTTCTTACAATATGGTTCCAACAGCCACAGCCTTACCTAAGTGAGAATGAACTGCTGGGAGTGTGACAAAATGTGGTGCAATGCAGAGACAGATATCCAGTGGAGACTGGTATTTCTGAGAAATGATGAACAAATTCTACTGCTCATCTGACAGCAATGAGATGGGCTGCTGGCTGACACCAGAAAGCACTGAGAACACTGCACTAGTGAGAAAAGTTTCTTTAGCATGTAAATGAACTTTCCTCAAATCACGTATATGTAAAATACAGGTTAGTTATCAACACCTGATACATGCATGGAGSTGCTTAAAAAAAGGAAAAAAAAACTAGCCAGAATTGTAAAGTAAAAAATGGATATGAAGAAAATTATTCCATTGATGATGCCTTTCAGTGAAGCTCTTCTACAGCTCTATATTATGGAAAAAGAGGCAGATTAATTCGCTGGCAAATTTCTCTGAACAAATTTCTGCCAACAGTGTCAGCCTGCTGAAGCAGCATGGGCAGCTGACAGTGCAGATCCTCACCCAGCACCAGCCCCACTGTGCTGCCCTGCAYTGTTGGTACTACCTGAGCCATCAAATTTTGTTCATGAGCTGTTCTTACATCAGTGTTTCTAGGATAGACCTCACCCTCGGGTGTGTTGTATGGGGCAGAAAGGAGTAACTATCTCTGTGGACATAGCTCATAGGGAGTAATCCAGGGATGCAATTAACAGGGATTAAGAAAGATTAAAAGATTAATTAACAGGGATGCAAGAAAACAATAAAACATACCTGAGGAGTGGGAAAAGCACATAGAGATAGGCTAGGAAAACATACGATGGAAGTAAAGGCCCTGAAAGTTACATAAAGGTGATGGCAAAATTAAATGCTCAGATGTTCATTGTAAACCTACAGTTTTTCGAGGGTCTCCAGAGCCAAAGCAGAAGCCCCACTGGCTTCAGTTAGAGAACAGTGTCCCTGAAAATTCATCTGCTGCAGGCTTAAAGGCTCTGCATACAAGATACAGAGGGGTTTGCAGCGCACGGGAACAGAAATTCACACAATTTTCTGGTCCATTTGAATTGATGGATACTATAGACTCAAACACTTCAGGGAAGCCCTGAAGGAGAGTGCCTGTTAACATGTGACAAGCATTTGACTTCAGGAAACCGGAACACAACCTGTCTTAGATCACAAAATACAGTGGGTGGGATAGCTTTGGCATACCAGTTCAAAAATTCTCCGCCCTAGGATGGGCTGAGGTGTTTCACGTAGGCTGGCAGTGCACGGATTTTGCAGTGAAGTCTGAGGTATTCTCCACTTGCTCACATGGTACAAATAACAGACCATTTTAGCCCAAGTTCCTCTGCTTTTATGGCAAATAACTGCACACCCAGTATTTACCAATTGTAACGTGCTGCTAGAATCCCTGCTAACAGCTTAATTTTGTGAATCTCTTATACAATGCCTGAAAAGAGAACTTTGCAGCTGCTGAGGTTGTTATGGGTTGGGTACTCCTTTGCATCCTGACTGAATCCTAAATGTGCCCAATAAAGCTCCATTTATTTTAGCTAGGGATATTTCCATAGGCTTGTTTTGATAGGCAGTGCTCCTTCTCCTCTGCTWTAGTGTCTTTTCCATTTAAGAGTAACAGATTTAAAAGTTTAAAAATAAATAAATAAATGGAACAGGAAACTATCATAGCTTCAAAATCTCACTTTCTGGATAAAATTTAGGACAAGGGACAATACTAACAAAGACAATTTGTACCAGACTTTAAAGCCCACATGCTCAAGCCAATGATCACACACATACACAAATTCACGCAGTGAATTCTCTTATAAATTTGCTGGAGATAACACACAAAACCTTGTTTTGAGACCCCTGCTCTKTTTTTTTTTTAATCACTGTGTTTATTTTTGTTATGCCCTTGCACACAGAGCCTTAGCTCTCCCTTTATAACGTGCATTCTGCTCATCTCACCGAAGCAGGAGGGGAATTTGAGGAGAACAAGTTTCCTAATTGTACACAGAGCACATCACCACACCAGGACACTCGGAGTCAGTCGTGCAGSCCTCTACGGTCAGGGCTGCATTTAAGCCTTCTGATAACAGACTGGGCAGGCAGCTATGTCACTCTGGACATTATTAAACTGTACTGCCAGGACACTGCAGCTCCTTTGAACTGAGTTTGTGTGCAGAGTAACAAGGCTGGCTGTGCAGTGCAGCACGGGCAGCTGTCACAGCCCTCCTTGCCTGCTCGACCTAGGGAACAGTGAAACACAGCCAAGGAAAGAACACGGGAACACGGTTCAAAGGCCTGAGCCTGAAAGCATATTCTAAAAAAAAAAAAAAAAAAAGAACAAAGAAATCTTAAGCTGGTTTGTCTGTTTTTCAATTTACACAACCGTAAACAAATTCAGAGGTTTATTAGTTTATAATGCTTTTTGTGGTCATGTAACTCAAATGCAAGCTTTGATTTAGGAAATGGAATTTGGCAAGAAAGGAGTTTCAAGGCAGCCTACTCACTTTCCCATTAAGAAGATTAAAAAAGAATTCAAAATATTTAACTTTGAGTAATAGGGTCTATACTTGTGTAGCAACTAATCTTGTGCTCATGCACATCCCAATTTGGTGCTGCACTTGCTTAACTTTAAGCGAGCAAGTAATCTCACTGACTTCCCACATACTTGAGAAAACGCTAAGTGCTTTGCTGAAATGGGGCCATGATCAGATTTAAATAGTGTTCCTTAATGAGAATTTACTCATTAGAATAAAAGGTCTCCATAAAAGCCACTCAGCCTGTTAAAAGCCAGCCATTCACCTTAACCAGCAACTTTTTATCTAATTTTGCCTTTAAGTAAAGCTATCCTACATACAAGGGAGGAACCCACAAAGTGATATTTTAAACAGAACATTTCAAGTTTAGCTAAATCTGGGAAAAATCAGAGCTTGGACTCTTAACTGTATCCGGACTCGCTGTGCCTATATGTAGAAGGCAGCAGCACATAATCCCTTGGTATACCACAGCCACTTGGGCATTCAGCCTTAACTCTGAATGTGCTGTCTTGCTTTTGTAATCCAACAGGCAACATCCATATTTTCTGGCCAAGTTCTTTTCAGTTATGATTTTTTCCAGATTTCAGTCATTACTTGCATGCAAAAGGAATTGAATTCAAACTTTAATACTACAATAGGCTCTAATTGTATATACCACATACTTTTAAACACTAATTCTCAAGAGCAGCAACTGAGAAATAACCTCACTTGGCCTTGAAAATACAGGATGTAATTAGAAATGAGGGAAAAATTTACTGGAGAAATACCATGTACTTCCCCATCTCCCGCTCAAAGATAAGGCCAGTATTTTACACTGAGAACACTCATGATTTCCTTTAAAGCAGGTTTAGGTCTTTATCACAACTATGATTATTCTGCTATTGTTTCAGCAGTGCCCTCTGGCAGGTGTTACTGCAGAAAAAGCCTTTATCTCACAGTAAGTTACCCTAAAGACRAAATTACATTATCCCACATCCACACATAGCAATGACCACCCATTTACCTGTTTAGAAAAAAATAAGCAAAGCCACAGAAGCTGCAGCTTTTATAGCCAGTATGGATTTCATTTTCCCCATGGGAAGAGGGGAAAGTTTTGCATGAGCAGGTACATCTGCACACTCCTCAGAGAGGCTGCTCTGGTGTTATTCCCACAGCACTGCTGGGAGATGGGCTTGTCTGCAACAGGAAGCTCTGCTGGATTTAAATGGGAGGCTTAGTTTTAAACAGAGTTCAAGTGCAAAAAGCCACGTGGACATTTATTTCATGTGGTTTATTTTTATTTGGCTTAATTGATTCTGAATAATTTTAAGCCAAATAAAAAAGACAGCCAGAATCCTTAATGTCCACAATAGAGTCTTCACCGTTCAATCCAAATTAAAGTAGCAGTTTATTTAAACTAAAGTTGTTGTGTGTGGACAAGGCCAAAGCTAATCAAGTGTTGTCTCATCACAATCCCAGCGAACAGTCTGAGCGGAGATAATGGAAGGCTCTGCTTCCTGCCACAGCAATTAGCAGTGGGGGAGGGAGGCTCTTCCAGTCTATAGGAAGACCAATTTGGAGTGTACAGGGAACAGGGACAGGGGCTTCCTGCTAGATGGGGCTGGCAAATTTATTTCTGTGCCAAAGAAACAATCCCCTCAACGTCCCTCCAGTGTGTTGTCAAACCTGACCTGTGTGAAATTTGAGAATGGATATAAATCAAAGGGAGAAAAAGTAATAAAAAGCTCCCGGCAGACTTGATGACATGTTGATAATGTTCTCGTCCTGGAGTCAGGGTGACACCAGCCCAAAGATGATATATAGAACTAAGCCCACATACCGACGATTTACTGGCCTAACGACAGTTTTCATTGATCAGAGGCCAACAATTACTGGATTCCTTCCCACTGCCTATTTCAGTATCAGGCTCTGGCGTACAATCAAAACACTAGCCCTGCTTCTCCACAGTTCATGTGCCAACTCTGCAGTGGATGCTCAAGCCAAGCAAGAATGATATGCAAATCTGGCAGGTGTTTGGGGCATACCAGCGCTGCTCAAAAACCCAGCCATAAAAAAGGAAACGGCAGACAGGCCAGGGGAGTCCCGATCTGCTGCAGAAAGGCTGCAGGCTCTGTACAGTACACAGTAAACAGGTCCCAGAAACTGGAGACATGGCTTTCAGGCAGCAACAGAAAAGCTCAATTATTTTATCTCGGTATAAACAAAGCACATTCTTTATATCCCCTCCAGATTGTCTGAAGGCCTCTCTTGCCACTGCAGCTTATTTCAAAAGAAACAAGAACTTACAAACAAATAAGAGCAACCGGTGCTGGTACCAATCRCATAGCATTCCTTTGCATTTTGTTTTGCTTTGTGTCTTGAAGTAGGGAACCAGTAGAAAGAGATTTCCTTCCCAAGTGTATGGAAAATGGACGTGTCAAACTGAATTAATATCTGCAATAGCACATTTAAATGGCCATGATTAAGCTGCTGGAACGAGATGAATCAATGTGGGAAAGGTGCTGGCAAAGAAATATTTTTCCAGTATATTACTGTCTCTTACAGACAGGCAAGTGCATGTAATTTGTCTTGGTCTATCAGAATTTACCTATCTGTCCCACAGTTAGCAGAGGAGAATGCTGCAAATTGCCAAAAGCTTCTATCCACCTTCTTTGGGACCCAAGGAAAAGTGGGGAAAGGCTTCAAAGAAACAACTCCTGCTAAAAGATGTCATTTCCTTACTGTAAACTCACAAAATACACACATTTAGAAACCACACAGGAGCTCAGACTGATATGACAGTATCTTTGTACAACACTCTTAAAAACATGCCACGAAATACTTTCCATCTCTCTTGACCTTCTATCCTCTTTCTCTTTTTCTTAAATCTGATTTGGCCAAGTTTTTCAACAGAAGAAAAAGGAGCTCAAGAGTTCAGAAAGGGAACTACTTTTTCAGGAACACAGACAACAGAAAATATCTTCTTAAGAACAAATGTCTTTTGAAAAAAATTTCTTTCTGCAATTTCATGAGATATCAGAGTTGAGTGACTACTTTTAGGGGAAATACAGACAAAAGGACAATACAGTTTTGAAGACACTCAGAAGGATTGGGGGTTTTTTATGTTTCGATAATATCTGTATAAAATGAAGCTATCATCAGAAATATTGTTAACATCTTGGGAAAATAACAACCACCACCCAGGTCAGCCTGAAATTTGCATAGTTTCAACCATATTTTCTTTAAGAAAAAATTGACATAACACACTTAAAATATTTAATCGTCTTCCACAAAAGGAAAAAGGAAGTAACTACTAAGAAAAAATTAAGCGGTTGAGTATTCAGAAGATGCTACCAGCACATACTCTGAAAAGAAAGGGAGTTTTCCTCTCTTCAAGCTTCCCAAAACAAAAACTTTTAAAAAGAGAGTCCAGGAGGTTTCAACACAAGTAGATTTTTAGAGAGAGAGAATTAATTTCTATATAAATATATTGCACAAAGGAAGACCCCCTGAAAGCAGATGAGCCTGGCAGCCTTTATTTGCTCCCCTATTCAACACCRGCTGTAAAGCTCTTCCTTGCTGCCTCGATTTCTAACTTCACTTAATACGGCATTTTAGCCTGCATGTCTGTTTACTCCTGGAATGTGACAGGCCAGCAACAACAATTATTTGCATTGCAGCCATGCCCACACGCCCTGGCGAGAGGCTGGAACCCTCACGCCGAGCACTGAACCACCACTGTACGGAGCCGGGGAGTGCTGAACAGGCTCCTGGCTGTCCTGCCTGCAAATGACTCCTTGCCCTCCCACACGGAAAGCATTCCCCCAGGAACCAGCACCACCCTGCCTCAACTGTACTAGATTGTCACAGAGGGGAGCAGCTCTACATGAGGCTCTCTAAAGACAAGCCACTGCCAGAGCAGCTCAAGTACTAAAATCACATTTATTTTTTGCCTGCGGCAGGCAGGTTGTTGGAAAGAGCTTCTCTGTTTTTTCCAGGCTAAAGGATTAAATAGAGAATGAACAAAATGGCAGCAGAGCTGAGGAATACGCTTTAGTTTTCCTTCTTATGAAACGGGCAAGAACTATTTGAGGGTCCCCATGGAACACATACTT
This sequence comes from Amblyornis subalaris, assembly GCA_018881555.1. Classification (NCBI taxonomy): domain Eukaryota; kingdom Metazoa; phylum Chordata; class Aves; order Passeriformes; family Ptilonorhynchidae; genus Amblyornis; species Amblyornis subalaris. Next base: position 4,303,194 of record JACAXG010000027.1, on the reverse strand, counting down.
CTTTCAGGGTATTCTCCATTCAGTTGCAGGACTCATCTGGATCCTAATTCTCTCCTGCAACTGCTGAAACCACCTATCTTTAGTAGCTCCATAACTCTATTTTCTTTTTTATTTTTTGTTCCTGGACAGGTATTACTTCAACAGCATATTTCAGTGTGGAGTGAGAAGGTGAACAGTTTCTATCAGGAATTGATATTCATTAATCTGAGCCCAAAAATTAAAGGAAAGCCCCCCGTGAAGTGTTGGGATCTGCCTGTCTGCATCGCACATCTATTGGGAGGAAATGCAGGATGCAGCTCACTGAGAGGAGTGCCCCCATTTTGCTATGGGTGTTTGAGCAATTAATTCTCAGCATATTGACCACGTATCCAGAGGCCACAGCAAGTTTGTTAAAGTATGCTTTCCCCCACCCCTCCGTATCACTGTTCTGTCCTTCTTTAGGTAGTATTTAGACAGTCTGGTGTTCATCAGCATGCCCTCCTGGTCAGGCAGGCATCTGTTTCAGCTTCCAGTGGTCTGTGGAGAAATCAAAGCTTTTATGTTCAAAGAAGCCAAATTATTAACTGAAGAGGGTCCCCAGATCAGAACATCTGTATGCAGTAAGTAGATGTGTTTCTAAATATCAGATTTTTGGAGATGAAATAATCTACAAATACAAAGGTGAAAGATTTATTCATACCACTTACTTTAAATACTAACCCTACCAATTAAGGTTAAGAAATTTCTTTTCAGACAGAACTCTTTCCCAAGGGAGTTGTTTTACGTACATGGTACCCCTATGCTGTTCACTATACACCAAATACAATAGTGGGGCCAAATGCCATTATATCAACTTATTTTTATATCTGTACAGAGATAATATCATGATAAATAGTCAACCTTCTCTTTCTGAGTTGCTGAAGGTGCCACACTCCCAGAAGTGCACTGCCTCTGACAGCTTTTCAGGGCCTCCTCTGCTGGATTTATTTGCTGTGTTTGATTGATCTTTGATGAATCTGAGTTATGACAGTGAACTATTGTAATGCATTGTGTGTCAAAATCTGGTCAACACTAAGTTTATTTTACACCTTTAGTGACATATGAATGATGTACAAATTTTTCCTAAGCAGCAGGCTGTTTGATGCTGTTCCAAACTGTCCTGGACAGTTACTACTCACACTTYTGAAATGTAAGAGTACTGTGGAAGCAACCAGAAACTCTAGTATTGCCTGCAAAGGCAGGTAGGACATCACTCTTAGCAGCACTCTGTCCAAAACTGGAAGGTTAGGTTAAGCGTGCAGTCAGGCAAAGGAAGTTTATATTGATCACACAGATCAAAACTTCCTCAGCAGGACTGTTCTGCCCCTTCAGTCAGGGCTTTTTCTTGGCTGGTGCAAGCTAAATTTTTCAGGCTTGAATTCAGAGGATGGGCTACCTAGTGAAAACATGTGGAGTAAAAGCACTCCAAAAACTAGTTGTCAGCCTTCAGAATTTGTTCCTGCATCTTTAATGTGGCTAGTCTCTCCCATTTCTCCTCTTCCCCACTGTTTCTATTTCTCATTTCAGATCTCAGCCTTTTCACTGGGTTAGCTTTTCTTTTTTTGGACAGTTGGTGGCTTGTGTTTATGTACAGAAGTCAACATACATCAAAACATTCCAACCTGCCAAATCTCACAGACTCCAAATGTGTGCCTAAACTGAGGAACACAAGAAATACATTTGCAGAATTAAACTTTAGTTTAAATAATTTACCAGACCAGTTGCTCTAACTTCATCTTCATAATCCCTCCTCCTTTCAGCTGATACCAATAATTTACAATAATACAAATGAGATGAAAAATAGGTCTGTGTGGAATGGCAGCAAAACAAAACTAAAATGAAAGAAAGATGAAATATGGAGTCATGGTTCACTGTGAATTAGGATCATTTAATTTTCTATTTCACTAAGTGAAGGTTGCACACAGGGCTGATCTCTGCAAGCAGCTGTGAAGTAAAATAGCAATTTTCAAGTATTTCTGCTCTGTCCAAGAAATAACTGAGTAAAAGTGATAGAAAATCCTTCTTGTTTGCAATTTGAAAACATCTGACAGAACATGTTTCTCTATACTGTTATACCGAAAAAATAAAAATCAAAGCAATTCTTCTGTTAACTAAGAGCCCACACCACCAGACAGGACAGCTGGGAGATCTGGATCTGCTGCACCCTACCTGCCCAAGTGGAATTTCTCCCCTTTATTAATCTCTCCAGCAAGTGCTGGGGCTGCCACTATATTTAGCCAGCTCATGCAGGACTGGCTCCCGCTGTCTTCAAAAGGCATATCAGGTGCTGATGCCTATTTTTAAACAGGACATCTAAACTTCCCAAGTGTGGTGACCCATGAGTTTGGACATTCTGCTTTTAATCAAGTCAGTTAATTAACTACAGGGCTCTAAAGGAAAAAAAGGCATCAAAGAGGAAGACCAGGCTCCAATAAAGCAACTCAAGATCTAAGTGATAGGAGCTCCTCCTACTGCAAGCACAACTATTCAGTGAAGGAATTTTTTTCCCCTCCCCTTATCTGTGTCACTGAAATACAGGCAAGGCTTCTTCCTTCCTGCAAGAGGCTGACATCATCTTTTGTTCAAGAAAGTCKCCAGCACTGGTATAACTCACTCTCAAGTGAAAATTCATTCAACAGACAAAATTTTGTCCCTAAATACCATAGCACCAGGAAGATACTAAGAAAGAAGTGAAATCCATGACTAAAAGTAACTACAAACTGCTTTACAGACATTAACAGAATCTTGTAAAATCGGAATGAGACCTAGCTCTGGTAATGAGCAGTGATGGGAAGTGATAGATTGGTACAGGATGCAATGGGGGTTGAAAAAACTTTAAGGTATTTTCAAGAGAGATAAAGTATGTCACGCAGAAGTCAAAGAATTTGAGAAGACCAATCACAGAACCCAGGACTTCTTATAACCTCACCTGCTTTGTAACCTTCAGCCAATAATCCTTCCAAAGCAAAAGCAAAGAGTCAGTTATTACTTCTTCCTTATGCTAATTATACATATGGTGAAAAAGACATCCAATATTTTCAATCATTCTGAGAAAGAAAAAGAAAAACAACAAAAAACCACAAGCCAATACAGCTTATAGTTGTTCAGGTTACTTACACAAACACACATCTTCCTACTGGCACATCTCACCTCTAACATAGTGTAGCTGTTACTTTGAGCTGTGCTGCTGGGCAAAACTCAAGGATTTTCTGTCTGTTCAATGTAAAAAGCAGATACAAAGAGATATGGGAGAAGTCATAGTTCTAGCACAAGGCTGAAAAGTACTGCAAGTGCTTATCCACTTCTGCGACACACAGGCAAACACTGAAAACACAGAGAACATGATCAATGGACAAAACCCCTCTATCTGCAGAGGAGATGCACCCACTGTTGATAGTGGGTGTCACGCTCTGGTTCTGCAAAGATAAGTCCTTGGTCCTCTGTTTTCTCTCTCTCCGACACATGTACACACAAACACGCTGTCCCTTAAACACCCACACTTAACAAAGTGCAGCAGAGGCCAAGCTTCACAGGCAAAGGTTCCTGAATCTACCCTTTTCAGATAGATGAGATTAATGCTTTCATGTCAGCCTGCTGACATTCCAATTTGCTCTCCAGCTTAAAGGCCTTCCTTGAAGCAATGAATAAAGAAAGGACAGTCAGCAGCTTTCTTTTCTCCTTTTTCTGTCATCTGCTCTTCTCCATTCATACATATACATGTCCTCTCCCAGATTTTTACCACCGTGTTTCTTTTGTTAACTTTCTCCCTTCTCAGCCATTGGACATGGTCGGGTTTCCTTTTTCCCCCAAGAGAGTAACAGTTTTGGACACAGCAGTGACTTGCAGTACACAGAGTGGACATGAGTCTAACCATAGAAATCTGATACATCTCCTCTGGTTAAAATAGCACAACTAACTGTAAAATTTCAAAGCAGCTAGACACTGAGCAGCTAATCCTACCTTACTTACCTCCTGCTATATATTCAAAAATAACAGCGTTCTCAATGCTATAAGAAAATTCTCACCCCTGCTCTATATATATCGATAGCACCCGGAGGAGCCAGCCAGAGATGAGGTCTCATCCTGCCCTGTGTGACACAGACGGCAGATCAGACATCCCTGCTCACGTGGCTTACCAGAAACGGCCCCAGTGTTAAAACTGACCTCACTGAAGTTTCTGTTTCTTTCCACTGATGAAAGGAGACAGCATGACTAGCTCAGATGTCAACATTTACCTTGTAGACATCTAAAGTTAGCTGAGCTGAACTGAGCTCCAGACATGACAAGGAGCACAGGGCACTGCACAGCGCCTCAGCAGCCGTGACCAGCGGTGCCAGTAAGACAAAGCGTACCCAGAAATTAAATACAGATTCTGCATGTGAATACTACAAAATCTGGACATTTTCTTGTGCCCATTTCGTTTAAATAAAATAACAAAACTGTTGTCAAATTAGTAATGAACATCCTACTTGTAGAAGCTGAAAGTCTTAGAATAAAGACAAATATGGCCATTTATCTGAGTAGGTACTGCAGATTTCAACCTCAGCTTCACTGAGCTGAGATCTGAAACTTTTCCAGCTTAGTTATAATCCACAAAACTCTTCATAGCTCAAGTCATTAACAAATCCAGAATAATCTTCTGTGCTGTGTCATATGTAGCACATTTGTTTTTCTTACTTGTTGTTACAAACAACATTCGTGCCTCCAGTACCCTCTTTCTTGGTGCTCTGCTGTTTTTCCCACTTATTTTCATTCCTGACCTTTAACGGCAATTTTGCAGGCAAATGACAGCATTACTTTCAGTACTGCTTAACTCAGTATGCTTATTTGCTTAAAACATGCTCATAACATCCCCACTGTAATGAGGTCTGATTCTCCCAGGCAGCTTCAGTTTGTTTAATAGCCCAGTCCTAAGATACAAGTCATCAAGTCATTTTGGTCAGCCTCATTTCTGAGCAATCAAGTCAGCTGTTTAAACAATGTGCTTACACTTCTCATCTTCAAGGTAAATTACTTCACTGGCAAGCAGAGTATTGTTAGCAGCATCTGCTATGGTTAAATTAAAGGCAAGAGTCAAATTCTCTTGCTGTTTTACAAACACTGAGCAATTTTTTTGACCTAACAARATGATTGAAAATTTGGTATACAATTTAAGAAGAATATATTTTAATTAAAGAAGAAACAACTCTCATCCCTGTCTGGTTAGAGATATGTTTGGGCACTACATGTTTTTTGCCATSTCCTGGATAACAGAATTCAGAGGCTTTGCCACCATTCACCACACCCTATAAAAGCTAAAACTAAACAGGCTTTTACCTCCATCCCTCAAACTGATTTGAGCAGTCATGTACACCTGTCCCAGGGAAAGGATTATCCAACTGTGAACTTTAAAATGAGAGTGAACTCACATGCATCTGGCAACCTGTAGAACTCTTACAACCCAATTTTCTTCTGGCCAACATCTCTTCTGAACATTCATGATACTGATTCATGGATCCGATTTAAAAGAGAACAGTTTCCTCTAACAAGTTTAGTCATGGGAGAAGGCTGCAACAGGCAAATCTGCACCTCTATTTAGCAGAATTTTTTCCTAAATGAAAATTCCTAAAACCCCAACCTTTCTATCAACTTGTGTGTGCTTTCGAATTTCTGGTTTGAGTTTTCCTTTCRTTTTGTCAATCATTCAAGCCATCAGATGTCCTCATTAAAAATTAATAAGCTGACCAACACATATTTTAAAGGCAAATTCTGGAAAACACAAAAGAAAATGTTTTTCCTATGTGTTTATCAAATGTTGGGCACCTTCATATACAACTATCAAATTTAAGGGAAACTGAAGTTGCAAAGGAATGTCTCCAAGTAGGTATAATCCCAAGTTCTCAGCTCGGGTGTCATTTAGGAGATGGACTCGCGGAAAACTTTGCTCTTTGGATAAATGTGTGGCCTCTCACTCTGGTAGTTATGATTCTTTCATGTGATATCAAATGGTATATGAGCAGATTTGGACAGTCAGCCCCAGGTAAACCTTAGGAAAGTGAGAATGGGTTTTTAAGCAAGGGCCAGATTGTATTTGGTTAGCAGGTTTTTAAAAGCATATGTGTAAAAGGATACTGCTGCAAAGGAAGTAGACCAGCTTCAACTCCCATTAACCCCTGACAGGTATGACTTAAAGCTGAAATCTCACACCTTCCCTGGTTCAGCTCTAAGTGCTCAGATATGTACATAGATAATTCTCAAATTCCCAGGGTTTATAGTTCCCAGCCCCATCTAATGAAGAAACATCCTCACAGTGTTTATTTTTCGAATGCACTAGCAAGCCTCCCTGCTCTCAAGTCTCTGAATGTCCATTTCAGCCAGCTACCAGTTCATGTCACACTGTAATGAGCACGAAATCTAACCATAAACCACACTTGGCCAAATTAGTATTAACAGAGACAGGGGAAGTAAAACAGGAATAAGGGAAACCCAGTGCACAGCTGTGCAGATCATAACTAAAGTGCTACACGCAAGAACAAGATTATACTTTCTAACAAATTCCATAGAGATTAAGTCATCAAAATCATTCCAGTAGGGAGGATGGTTAATTCCACTAAACAAATCTGATATACACAAAAGGAAGTCTTCTTCCTCTAAAACAAACTGAATATATGACAGATTCAAGAATAGCTTTCATGGCTAAGACAGCAGAGAACTTTATGACCACAGTAATACAGGTGATTACACAATTAGGCAAACTTTGAAATGATCAGTTGCATTTTGGAAGTGTCTAAAAATCCAAATATTCCCACTCTAAATACAAGTGGAAGATGTATTTTGCCATACACAGTCTTAGGAGGTGAGAGACATAAGTAAACATAGTACTGGAAAAAAAGATCCAAAGGAAATGAAACTACTTATTCCCAGTCACGGAAGGATTCAATACAGAATTGAAAATAGTGTGGAAGTCCCTCCCCTCCATTGCATCTCCTGAATGATGACCCTGAGGCTGCACATAATTACAGAAGTATAATAAAATGTTCCATGTAATACTTGCTTTGTCATCCTTCTTGAATAGACTCAGACACAATACCAGGCAGTTTTAGCACTATTCAAAGAGAAGTTAAACTTTTACTCTTTCCCACATCTCTATACTGGATATTTTATGCCTATGAGGAAAAGGGAGAAAAGGCAGTCTCAGGTCTAGCTTTAGGGGTGCCAGAGCAGAAATCTCTTATGGTATAACTTTGCCCTAGGACACAGAAGAAATTTTGCTGTTTTTCAGAGACCAGGACACAGAGAGAAAGAAAAGACATGGAAGAGCAAGGGAAAAAGGAATGTCCAAGACAGGTTGAGGTTAGACGCTGAGTTGGAAAAAAGAAGAATTAGAGAAAGTGACAAGAGGCAGAAAAGGAAAATATTGGTTCAAACACCTAATATGGCTAAACAAAGTATTAGCCCATGGCTTTAGGAGAGCTATTCTTAATACTAGGCTCCCAAGACAACTCCAGGGAAGCCTTTTCTTTTCCCTGGCACATTTATCAGTGACATGCCAGTAACACCAGGTCTCTGTAACAAACAGGTCTGCATCGAGCGCAGTCAGGAATGAGTAGGCTCACAGAAACTGAGCTGATGGAGAGGCCTGCTGACATCCTGCTACACACAGTGTTTTACTGTAGTGGAGGGAAGGAATAAGAGGATGAAAAGCCTGGGGAAGCAGGCCCAGCTCCAACTCATTCTCTCTCCACGGAAAGAGACAATTCCCCTTAGTCCAGATGCCTTACATGTGTACACTGGTCCGTTCTGACCACAATCATAGCCATTCAAGAATATTTTCTTTGCCAGACAGTACCATTCTAATCATCCACACCCCTCAGTTTCAGGTTATCATGTCAAATAATATTGAGACACAATTATAAGTAGTAGTAATAACCCCACCACCAAATTAGCATGAGCTTTTGCCTCAACGTGATTATCACACTCCTTAGGAACAACAATTAGAGAAAGTCAAGCATCCAACAACCAGATTTTACATAAATCATAGATCTGCTGATGCATTGGCTTTTCCCATCAGTCACGTGCTAGTCTCTGACAAGGAATGAGAGCTCAATCATTGATTGCCACCAAGAGCTGTAGTCTCATCCCAAAGTTACATCCAATAAAAACACCAATGCTTGTGTTATGCAAACATCTACTTTGGGGGAGGATGAGCACTGTCCTTGTGTTTGGTCTCATATTCACCAAATTCCATTCATCCTTAAAACTTGTTCCCCCCCAAAAAGGTATCAAATATTACTAATAGCAAAGACGTAAGTAATGATCAGACTTACTACAGGACAAACTAAACCCACAACACATTATCTTCTTTTTGACGTTTAACTTGGGGTACGTGAAGAGAAAAATTAATACAAGCTGAAATAGATAAATCTTGTGTACAAAATTTTTTCTCAATACCACCAATTAAGATGAAGCAAACATGCAAAAAGAGACTATCAGCTCACAGGGGGAGAGTTGAGCTATCTTTCTGCAGTCTCAGAAGCAACAACTCTTCCCTGACCCATAATAAATAAAAGGGTTCAAAATTTGGACAGTAACAGAAGCCTCAAAGAGCTTCAGACTGCTGAGTCCCTGTGGTAGTCTGCCAAGCCAGCTGAGGGAATGGTGTGGTTTCTCCTTGGTAAAAAAGAAAACCAAAATTTGAGTAAAACATGCCACAGTCCCGACAAGTGCTGTCAGAGGAACAACGTGAGGGAAGAGATGGAATCTGAACTGATGCTGGTGCTTGGGCCGAGTTCTTGCCCCAGGAAGAACTGGGAGGACTGTGATCCACAGGGAGTGAAGTTAAGAGGACAGGTCCACGAGTCAGGTGTAAAGGCAAAATATCATCACTGAACACGACCAAAAGGTTCTCCAAGAGCTGAGTACTCTAAGTTCCCACTATTTAGATAAACCAAGGGCATGGCTATGGTTTCCTAAGAGACCAGCTTCTGAAGTTCATTTGGAGTTTCAGATTGGCCCAATCCAGGGACTCCAAGCCAAACTCAACATTCCAGAGAAAACTCACTTTCATCATGCACACAGAAACTGAACACCCTCGTAAATACCCAGGATAAGGCATCCTGTCAGCATCTCCCAGGACTGCCATGCAGAGGTGCTGGGCACCATTTGCTGCAAAGTGTTCACGTGTGGCAAACTAAGTGTGTATTTCTCTCTCCCCTGTCCACTTCCAATCTGGTAGCCTGCCTCCAGCTCACTCCAAGTGGTGAACCACTCCATGGCTAGCAGCTGCAGCCCTAGCAGAGCCACCCAAACTCTATGCTGTCACTCCAGCAGCCTCTTGCTCCATAAGCAGCAAGAAAGATGACAGAAAAGAAAAATGAGAAGTATAGGGTGAAAGAAAGATCTGGGAAAAGGCAGGTACAGAAGGAAAAAAAATAATAATCAGGACGGAGACCTACTTCATAACAGCAAGGAAAGAAAACAAGTTCAGAAGGCACAGAGGGGGACGAAGGCCTTAGAGTGAGCACACAAGACCTGAAAAGGAAGATAAACAGCAACAAGAAGTATCATTTGCTAAACAGGGCTCTCCAGAGAGATACAAAGGGAAAATTTTGCCTCTAATTAGAATGGACTACTTCCATTCGCCGCCACAGAGTATCAGCTTCCGAGTTTCTTGGTTTTCTCTTTCCCCATCTGTGCTAGGCAGCAACAGTCGTGTGGAGGTTCAGCCACCTGCAGGCCCCTGGTGCTGCAGGGAGCGGCTACAACCCGCGGGCTGTCGGCCGCTGGGGACGGCCGGGGTTGGCCCTTTGGAAAGGCGTTTTTCACCTGGCGTCACAGCAGGAAATGTCACAGTCCATTACACAGACCTCGGATACAACAAAACAGCGTATTCATTTCTGCTCTAAAGAAATTGCCATGTTCATTGGGACATGCCTATTAAGCCTTAAGAAAAAATAAATTTGAGCAACTGCCAAATTTAAAGCCTTGTGTTTGATAATAATTTTTTTTTTTCCCCGAAGTAGCATAATGGGCCTAATCCACATTGTGGGCAAGTATCCTGTAAAATTTAATTAAAAGCCCAAAGCTGGTAAACAAAGTGACATTATGTCACCAGAAATACAACAGTTTTGCAAGGTTTCAATGTAACTCAAGTCACAGGTGGTTCACTGTCCATGAACCCCTTGGCAGTAACTACCTACTGTACTTTTTGTACATGTTACTCACCATGGCTTAGTGCCCCTAAATGTTTCCTGGAGGAGGAGATGAAATAATTATCTTGGTGTACTTAGCCTTCACTAAACAAAAAAATATTTCCATTTCCACCCTTTGGGATTTCATATGCCCTGAAGTTTGATGGTTAAAAGTGCCGTACTAAGTACTAAGACAGATCATAAAAAAGGTTCAGACTTTTCTCCAGGGAAATGTTATGCTGTGATCTCACTGTTTTCCCAGATAAATTTCATTGCATTGTTTCTTTTGCAGCAGTTTTAGACCCATGTGAATGCCATAGCCAATACCAGATGTGCCTCCACGCACTTACAAGAGAGCTCTGAACAAAGAAAATCCAGGAGAGCTGGAGTTCTGCTTAATGAGAACAGCCCTGGGACAAAGCTTTAATAGTTTAACTAAAATTACATTCAAAACTTAATTAGCAGAAGCTCTGAACTCACAAGCCGTGGCCCATGAGTTCTAATACACTAATTAGCTAAGACACCCTTTAAAGCCAAGTATAGCTAAACCTTCTTGAAGGGCTGTCACGTGAGTCCTTGGATCTGAGGCAACATTTGGGCTGCACATGGGAAGTTCAGCATTATTTCACTACTGTGCTGTTGCATATACAATTATTGTAGGTCCCAATTACTCTGGGTAACAAACAAACTATAAAATGTTCATAGCATATATAAGGAAAGATCAAAGCAAACTTTAAACATGGGCTTTGAGCAACCTGGTCTAGTGGAGGGTGTCCCTGCCTATGGCAGAGGGGTTGGAACAAATGGTCTTTAAAGTCCCTTCCAGCCTAAACCATTCTATGATTCTGTGATGATTCTACAACTTAAATAAAATAATGTGAGCCAAAAACCTGGGGCAGCTGGACAATAATTTCCAAAACTTCTAAAGAATTACCTCTTAATGAAGAATAAGAACAGTCATGACTAACATTCATTTTTTTCCTAAAAATCTTCCTGGCTCAAACAAAACATTCAGTGATCTGTTTAGATAGTTGAATTTCAGAGTTCTGTTTCAATTTCAATCTTCTCTACATGTTTATTTGCTATAAATGAAATACCTGAACAAAAAAATTGCTCAAACATTAGAAATAAGGATTCATTTCAAACATGCGAAAATCTGAAGTTTCCTCAGTTTTGAATAAAATAGGACATATTTTGAAATTAAGCTTTATGACGGTGTGTCTAGTTTGGCAAATTATGTTGTCTGCAAAATAAAATTCACAGCAGGAGTTCAAATCAGCTCTGGGTTGTCCCACTATCTTTAGTGACATTATTTAAACAAGATTACTGGTTTCAGTAGGAAATTTGGTTAAGTCCAGATTTAAGGATACAAAGAAGTATTGCAAGTGTTGCAGAACCTCACAAGGAATATACACAGAATTTTTACTGTAAAATTTTCTCTTCCAAAGCAACCCTAGAAAAGGTTCAAAATACCTTTTTGTTATGTTGACATAAACACGTGTATTTCAGCTGTTATCACTTACACATCATTATATCATGGAACTTTTCAACATGCCTAACACAGTAGAGAATGGAAAAGAGAATATTTAAATGAGGGACATCAARGCAATTTGTATTTACTCAGGAGACTATCCTACACTCTTGAACAAAAAGAACAAAAGGAAATTTTACACTACCGTGACAGATTTCCAGCCAGTGAAATCCATAGTGTTAAATTTATTTACCTTTGAAGGACAAACACAGACATTGCCAGGATTTGGATCTGTTGTTCTAGGGCATTTCAGTGGTTGAAACCTGATGCTTCTATGAACCAGTCATTCGTTTTCTTTCTCTGAGGCCTTGTTTTTCCTGCTAAAAAGGTGTGTTTCTATATTTTAAGATAACTAAATTAGTCTAAAATTAGATGTAGTTTGCTACCCAATGGTTAAGCAAGAGAGCACCTTTCCAACAGGAAAATGGGGCAATCTTCTCTTTTCCTGCCCCCCCTCCAACAGGAAAATGGGGCAATCTTCTCTTTCTCTGCCCCCCAAAGCAACAAAAAACCCTGAAGAACCCTGAAGCATTGCTGGGTTATTTTATTTTAATGGATCTTGGTCATTTTATAAATGTGCTTATAAGGCACAGCTGTCTGTAACCACAGGGGATAACCTTGAGAACCCAGAGGATTACTCCAGCCCTTTGCCTCATTTTTTATAATGCACATGTGACATCCAAGATAGAGATAGAAGGTTTTTAAATACATGGCAAACTAGATAGAGTCACACCCTGGCTGTTGCTGACGCTCTGTGGCCAACCCTCAGGTAAAGCTGAAGCACTTTGTCTTCACCGTGCTGCTACCTCGAAACAGCACACAGAACTCAGAACCCCGAATTCAAAAAATACACCTCTGCTGTAGTGATGTCCACTGTATCCCACCTGTCAGCACCCAGATCTGCACCCAGATAATACAAACCAGCAAACTTTGACTACTGACAAAGCAGTGCGCTGTAGGAACACCACATACACAGCTGAAAACTGGAGCCCTGATACTGAATCTGCTCAGAGACCCTTCGAGTCTAATTCAACACATGGAACAACAGCCTARCCCAATCCTGTGATGGGGACACCTGGCATCCGTTCTGCTTTCACCAAACACTGCCAAGAGTACCAGGCAAATCAGATATTACATATTGCATCAATCCTGTCATGTGATGACTACTGTTTTCCATGTGGAACTGCATAAAACTCACACTGACACAAATCCATAGCTAATAGCTATTAGGGTGCTTAACATTTACATGAAGTGTCCTTCTTTTCAGCTTTATATAATGTACATGAGATCCACAAAACATCAAGGGAAATCTTAACCAGGAGTGCAGAAAAACTTACTCCCAACAGGTTGAAACTAATAACAAAATAAAAAAAAAGAGAGAGGAGTACATCAAAGTACAGTATTTAGTTCTGCTTGTATGTGTAAAGCACTAAGTCTTCCCTTGAGGATACAGAGTTGTGATGTTTGCTCCTGCACTGTGCTGCCTCTTAAACCCATAGAAAGAGTTCAGGCCTCATGATAACTTTGCAACTGCTGATCCAGTAAGCTGCTTAAAAAGACTCTTGATCTCTCAAAGCAAATTTTTTACTTCCAGTTTCAAGTTACATTCCCTATATTTCAAGTGACTAAAAAAAGAAGAATCAAGGGGAAAAAAATAAAAAAAAGAAGAAAAATTAAAATGAGACATGCAAGCTTTCCATAGAAATCAGCCAGCAAGAATTCAACAGCACGCTATTCAGATTTCAGTCCAGACTGTTCAAGGTAATAGGTTGGCAGCAAAATGAGGTTAATCTTTCCCCTTTCTCCTGTAAGTAAATGTAGAAAGGAGACTAGCTGGATCTGCAACACAAAATGAGTTTCCATTGCAGTCACAGCACTGACTGCTGCTCTGCAGTTGTAGAGAAATGCTTGCCACACTGGCAGAAAGAGAAACCCATGGAGAAAGAAAGGTTCAGCATCCTGCTTTCCTTCCAAATCTTATTTAGTCCTAAACAAGAGATAATGCAATCTAACATTGGGTTGGATTTTCCATCGGCTCTCTAGGCAGACTGCCCCAGCCAAGAAGGTGCTCTACAGAGGACCTGGTGAGCTCTCAGGAGCCCAAGCTGGGGCAGCATCCTTGCACCTTTCTGGCTGCAAATGTATCCTGGCTTCCTTCTGTTTCAGAAAATAATTCACAGAAATGAAGAAGTTCACCAGAAAGACATCTAAGATGTTTTTCCTCTTTCCATGTTAAGTTTCCAATGAATTTCCCACAGATGGAGAAAATCTGATCTTGTGCCCTGCATCTCCAGCTTGTAGAAGTGTTTGCTCTGTAGAGTGTCATGAGCAATGCACTCTCCAGGTTAAATGCAAAGTGAATTTATTAGTGGCTTTTATTTCTAGTAAGCATCTGGTAAAAAAACCCCAAAAAACAAACTAACAAACACTTAGAGGATCATTAAGACAACAGAAATGCATATCTAAACACACAGAACATCACTATGCTTTTTTCTACTCATGAAGCAAGACAGGTTGAATTATAAAATCCATGTGTCCTCTCAAATTCAAGTACTCCTTTCCATCTCAGGTGAACAATGAATGAGTATATATACTCATATATATATACTGTATATATATATAGCTACATATATATATATATGAGGGCTCTATAACAACTCCCTCAAAGGCCCTCTAGCAATTTTATGTAACTTTACTTTAGTTCTTTTCAATGACAGTGTTCAAACAATACCAGTTCTTATTGCCAACTATCTAATTCCTGCATATTATTTGACTAACAACACTGCTTCCTAATAACCAAATATGCTTTGTAATTAATGCAGCTAGACTTTGCAAAAATTGCATAAGTTACACGAACAGGGATGAGACATAAAAGCCTCAGGTGTATTGAAATAAATCTCTCTTTTTCACACGTTCATAGTGTTTGTGTAAACATGAAAAAAAGTTGGCTCGTTTTCACCTTATTTAGGCCATAGGAGACCAGGAGGTGGCAACATTTGAATACTACTGTCATGCTGAAATCTTGAGCATCTGGGAGAAAAAAAAAACCACCAACTACATATAAAATATATAGATGATTGAAGTCAATGGGAACTGCACATATGCCTCCAAGAACTTTATTTGGCCCATAAAATGGAAAACCAGCATCAGCTAAAACCACAACAGAAATGGATATAATTTGTCAGGTCCAAATGCAAGAATGCAAATGGAAATGACAGAGACAGAACACTAAAACCTCAAAGAGGATCTGCAATAGACATCAAAATACTTACAGAAATTACAGAAAAAGACACTTGAAAATAAATAATTGAGGACAAGCCTGTTAATACAATTAGTTTCTCCAGTGCAGTAAAGGTAAAATAGAGTACAGAAGTCAGGATGTGAAAAAAAAAAAAAAAAAAAAAGATTTATCACAAGTAGCATGCTTCTGCTTAACCAAAAAAAAAAAAAAATTCCAGTTAATGGTAAACTTCTACTGCCACCTCTTTCCTCCCTAACCAGCACATGCCCTCACCAGGAACAACTTTATACCAAAGCCAGTCGTATTTATGCCGTGCACAAATCCAGCAGGTCATCTGACTGTGACAACCATGTGCTTTTATGCAAAATGTGACTTACAAATCACACAGCATGTGGAATGAATCAATAATTGAGCAAATCTGCTCTCTCATGAACCATTTTCAAACTTCTGTGTGAGGCAAAGCATGAGTAGAGTCCTTGGACAATCAGACCACGGAACTTTATGCAGCAAGRCTTGCTCTTGGATTACATCTTTGAAAGCAGTGGTAGGAACAAACATATCTGCCTCCTTGGCAGAGCCTGATGAACTCTTGCTGGAGATAAGGATGCCCCTGCCAAAAACCAGGCAGAACCAGGCTCTTCTGGGAAATGGAGGTGTAGGGAGTGACCACTTTAGAGCTTGTGTTATCAAGTGCGCTGCCAACGCTAAAATCTCAAGACAAGTACTATTTCACTTCAGTAATGTCTAGCAATTATTCTCCTCCCTTTGGATCTCAAAATATCTCTGGATACAAGATGAGAGTGTCTGTTCACCACTCTGCCAGTCTATCAAAGAGCTAAGCCTTTCTATTACATGACTCTCAGCTCCGATGCACACAGTATATTGGCTTCAGCCCCTCTTTCAAGAAGACATTCTTGCAGGTATCAGGGCTCTCCTTTTTCTTGTGTGAGGGCCTCAGATCTAGAAAGAAAGAAATTTGCTGGGATTTATATTCCCTTTCTGTTTTTCTGAAGCTTTTGGTATTCTGCCTTTATCCTTCATGTCTGATGATTTGAAYATCACTGTTCTGACAGATACATCATTTCCCTTCTTGCAAGTGTTTCTCTTACTCTTTCGACTTCTAACTGATCATCATTCTTATTTAAATGCAACAGTTCAACTAACAAGTTGTCTAAAAAGATAATCAAGACTCCCTTTCCTACATTTTCTTGTCACTTGCTAGCCTATAATACTCAAGGGCTTCTATTCCTAAATCTCTTTGAATTACAGCTCCTCATTCACTTCTGGAAGACTCAAGGTTGGATTAAACTTCTTATATTGCTTCCTGTTACAGTCTTAAAAGGACTCTTTTTTGTCTTGCAKAACTTTTTTCCCCATTCTTGGTATACCTGTCATTTGCATTTCAGTAGCACTTGGAGGTCCCAGCAAAACCACAGAAATCAGTTTGCACATTAGAGTGCTGGAATACAGGGTCTCTACCCCAGGAGGTAAAAACAGAAGGAAACAAATAAAGGATCATTATCTTCGTGGGAAGGATGAACAAGCAAAATACAGAAACAAGACTTGTCCAAACTTACAAGGAAGTCTCTGAAATATGCAGAAAGAGGGGCCACATCTCCCAAAATTAAAAGGCTCCCTATCTTCCCTTTCCGATATTCTGTTTCCCAGAGCACTTGTGCCCATCTGATCTATTCAATTACGTGAGAGCAGCATATAAATAGCTCTCATTTGAGTTTTGCAGCCTCAAAAAATCTCTTTTTCCAACTGCCAAAGATGAAGTTGTTGTAGACCAAAAGCAATCGATTTTGAAAAACGAGTGAAAGGAGTAAATCGGAATGGATGATCCCCATTTCCATTCAGCAGCACCTCAAGGTACTGCGTGGACTGAAATGACAGTCCAAGAAATTTGATATTAAATACTAAACCAAGAAAATACATGCTTTGAAGAACAGAACATCACTTCTAAGCAAAGATGAGATTATTTTTCACAAATATACATTTATTGCTGAACGTCTTATATTAAAAAAAAATATTTAAAAAAAATAAAAATCTACGTGAACCCCAGCCTGGAGCATATAACGGTTTATGCAACAAATACTTGTGAAATGCCTACTTAAAAAGTTAAACCCCCTGGAGGGCTTGTGAATCTTTTAGTTGTAATGTACCCCTGGAGGATTTTATTTTGTATCCGCCTAGCCTAAAGTTAAAGAGCACTTTTTCAACATGTTTGCTTTACTTGAAGCTAAAATCTGGGTTACTTGGGGGAGGGCAATGGAGAGT
This sequence comes from Amblyornis subalaris, assembly GCA_018881555.1. Lineage (NCBI taxonomy): Eukaryota > Metazoa > Chordata > Aves > Passeriformes > Ptilonorhynchidae > Amblyornis > Amblyornis subalaris. Next base: position 4,285,955 of record JACAXG010000027.1, on the reverse strand, counting down.
CTAATAAATCTTACAATATACTTCTTGGCAAGAAAACTAGTTACTGGTGTCATGAAGAAACAACTTTACTGCTCTCTAAAGAAATATTGGTTTCAGAAGTTACTATTGTATTCAAGACACATGGAAGCTACATTAAATCAAGTTGTGAAACATACTTTGTAATACATGTTTAAAAAAAAAAAGTTAAATCCTGAAACAGATTCTGACATATTAAAAACAGGAAAAAAAAAAAAGAAAAAAAGGAAAGTTTCTAAGGCTTCCATAAATTTTGAAGGAGGAAGTTTAAAACTTGGGTGTTCCTCTCCGTAAGTCACATTCCACAAGGAAACAGCTTGATTTTATGTATATACTTTTACCATTCAAACTTCAGTGGGGTTTTTTTTTAAGCTTCTATTTTCACCATTCTAAATTGTGTATGTCTATGCACAGGGAGCATGAAAAGGGAGCACACTTGCTCTGAGAATACCAGCTTGTCTATGTTTTCTTACTCATACTTGAGAAAGAGCCCTAACTCTTGGCTCACAACACTTTCAGTTACTTTCTTCTCCAAACACTACATCCACAAATGGATCGACTAATTAATCTAGACAAAATTAATTAAGGCCACCAGCAGCAGAACAAAATTGCTTTGCCCACTGCCTATGCATCTGGATGTCCTCCTACATGTTGCCCAGAGGAAAAAAACTGAGAGGCCAAATCTTTACAGAAAATCAACTGTAAAAACAATAAAGTGAATTTAGACCCTTTGAAAGAAAGCAGATTGAGTAGTCAATTTATCCTCAGAACAGGCTCAGCTCAGATGAGAGCAAGGTTATGTTCTTCCAGGGTACCATGTTCAACTCTGTACTTGAGGGACCATCAGTACAAAGGAAACAAGTTGGATTCAAAGTCCCTGGATTTCTGTGCTTTCTGTTTGACGATGCCTACGGGAATGTAAAGCGAGAGCGGGTGCCACAATGGCCCTCCTGTGGCATATTTGGTAGACTGTTAACAAAAATGTTCCCTTGGAAGTGATATTTGTAGCTATATAGGAACCATATATRGCTAGGAACCATAGACTTCTAGTTCTCCTTCCTTATTCTGGGCAAAAGAAGTTAACTCAGTAAAATCAAGACAATAATTAGGAAAAAAATCTTCATATGAGAGATTCTGATGCTTGCAGTCTGTGTTTCTTAATTCCAAAATACACTTCCTTTCCCAAGCTTGGATATAGCAATACAGTCTGAGTCACATCATGCAACTTTTGTCTTATTAATCCTCTGCTGAATGCAGAGTATATTTGCCAAAGTATGGTCAGTTTGACCAAATTTGTGGGTTTTTGTTTGGTTTATTTTTTAAGAATGTGATGCTAATGATACACACAGAAAAATTACTTCTCCACTTGCTAAAATGAATCAACTTCCAGGTCAGAACTGGAACCAACAGCTCCTAGAAGGTGCAGAACATTATTGCAAAGGAGCATCCTCTTCCTTAAAGTGACTGGATTCAAAATTCTCTACAGAGCATTTTCAATATATATATTTCATGCAGCAAAGATTTCCCTAAATGGGGAGATTGTTTCCCAGTTTAGCCTTCACTTTTGCTTCCTCCCTCACCGCTCCCACGGCACTGTGCGCAACAAAAAGATAAGGGTTAAAAAACAAAAAGCAAACAAAAAAAAAGAAAAAAGAGAAACCCCTCAACACCTCAAAGTTTGCCTTTCAAAACATCTCAATTCTGATACGTCTGAGCAGTAAACTCCTTCACTGGCTACTGATAATTGAAATTAAGCAAGCAGCATATCTTTAAAGCTTCAAATTCCAAAGTAAAGTTTATTGGGAACCTCAAAATAATTGTCTCAACTCTGCAAATTAGAATGAATATTTAATGTTACACTGCTACCACCACAAAAGGCCTACTTCTTTTGATAAAGACACTGATTTATCTCAGTGTCCTGGGAGGTTGAAGCTGAAATATTGCAAGAGAAGCTGGCTTGGATCTAGGTTTCTAAAATGACAAAAAAATTATCAACCCTCAGTTCTTAACTGCCTTACATTAGTCTTCAAAGTTAAAAGGGGGATTAAAAACATCACTAAGTAAAGCAAGAAAATACCAGACATGCTGAATTTCAAGCACAGTCCAATTTTATCTCCTAATTATTTAAAATGCAAGCTGCCAAGTGCACCAACCATTATGACAACAAAAATCCGATCCAACTTTGCAACAACAACAAAAAAATGTTTATCGGAGAGGTCTAAACCACAGACTCATTTTGTAAACTTAGAAGCAATTCCAGAGCCAGTGCCATACATCTCAAAGGAAAAGATAAACCTTCACTCACATTTTTATGTAACAACAAATGGATCAGCAGTCTTCATGCAAAAAAAACTAAAATCCTTCACAGTTGAAACCACAAGATTTCAACAACAACTCCTCCTTATCAGGGATATTTCCACTAACATAAGCGCAAGTAAAACTCCTGGCAGAAGTGTCCCGAGTCGTGCGTGTCGAGCAGGGAGTGAGGAACAAAGCTGGCTCTCAAGGGCTCTGCGCACTTGCTCGCTCCTTGCAAGAAAGGAAACCATTTGCCTGCTGCAGGAAGGGTCTTGCAGGACAAGGGTTTCATCCTTCCAAACCGTCTCTGGTTTCCAAAAATTTTGCCTAGAAATTGAAGCCAAATGGCACCTGAGAACTATAGACTGAACAGTGAACTGCAGACTCAGATGAGAGAATGTGAGATCGAGGCACAGCAGACACATTTGAAGCAGAAGGAAAATCTCGTGTTCTTACCCGCCACTTGTAGTTTTTCAAATGCTTCTGGAGGACGAGCTGGCTCAGCAGATCAGAAAGAAAAATGGTGTCTTTCAATAACAGGCTGCTGTTCCAAGTTCAGCCCAGTCTAATGGTGGCTGAAAGCTATTATCCAACAGGTGGCCAATGTTGAATGAAGTAGGGATTTCACTTCCAGTTTCTGTTAAGTGTCTGCAACACAACTGGCAGTGTCAGCAGACAGGCCGAGCCCTGGCTCTCTTGGCCGTGACCGAGGTGTGCTGGCAGGGCAGGACAGTGCCTTACACCTGCTTTGTGGCAAAGGGCTTCATTTACCCAGGGCTGTTAAATAGGAACCAGGAGCGAGCTTGTGCTTTTAAAAGAAAGATGAAGAAGAGAATTTTACACACATGACTTTTGCCTGATTAATTCCAGGAACAGGAGATATATCTAGCATGTTTACACTATATAAATTATTATTGCACCAAATTAAACACAAAACAACTCTTAAATTTTGTTTGAAGCGAGAAGTTGTAGGACCTTGCCATCTGATACAGCTCTGCTATCATGGTTTATGGAGCAAATGACTAAGCTATGAAATTTTACTGGATGAACCTCAGCAAACTGCTTCAGGCTAGTTTCTCAACATTAGGACATCTGAGAGTATGGCTACATGGCAGGCATTCCACAGTAATAGCTCGTGTCAACACTTCCACTGGGGTAAATAAAGGCATAAGCTGTCTCAAATTACCTTTTATTTAATGTAGTGTATAAGGGAATGCAGACAGAACTCCATGGCGCAGCCAGTTACTGGTGTGTCCACCACCTCGCTCACCCAGAGACCATCTGCCCCAAAACTGCAGCCAAACTCCCATATCAGCCTCCAAGACACTTGATCCTAAGAGCTCTCCATCTTAACCAGGCACAGTTTGCTACATGGATAAGACGGGATGAGGGGGGTTTAACTCTCCCAGCACTGCCGTTCCATTCTTTGCCTGGTTGCCAATACATCCTCAGTGCAGACCATCTATTTTAAGCTTCCTCTGACACTAGCTGTCCCTATATGCTTATAGGGAAAGGCAAACTACCATCCAAAAGAACAGCCCCTAGCAGAAACCAAATAATCAGCAACATGTGTTTTGGTACAGAAAGGTGCAGAGAACATGGCTTTCCCTTTCAAGGCACACGAAGGAAAAACCTTGGAAAAGCAGGGAACTAGATACTGTTTTCTCAGCAGTATTTAGTCTAACTCAGCCTCCACCTACATTAACTTTTGCACTGAAAGAAATACACTGTGTAAACTTTTAAACTTTTTTTTTCCTTTATCCAGTGTCTTCTCTCAAGAGTATTCAAAAAAGCTGAAAAAGGGCAGCATCTCCTCGGGTGACTCTACAGTAGGAAGTGTCTCCTAAGCCACAAGAGTCAGAATCACTATTTCCAAAGCTGTGTTGTTACTTGTGTGTTACTGGTGACAATGTTATTGATGACCCAGTAACAAAGAGAATAAACCCCACATTGTCAAGACTGTGACTATATATATATGCATACAGGAAAAAGAAGGCAAATTTAAAACAAGTGTTTCAATAATAAGGGAGTGTTACAAAATGGTATTTTTTTCTCCTAAATGCATGGATAAAGGACCTTTTGCTAGTCTCTGAATTTGGTTTTCACAGCTACATCATCAAGCAATGTCTTACCCAATAAAAATATTTCTGCAGAATTTAATAACTACATCTATAGCACCTTGTCTGAGATTCAAAAGCCTTGGAAGTTAAAATATGGCAAGAGCAGAATTTATGACAACTCCGTGAAGTAATGTCTATGCATACGCTCCCTCTTAATGTCATGATTAATTTACTGTTAGGACTATACTGCAACAAGCTTATTTTTAAGTTACTGGTTCTCCCCTGAAACAATGCCCACCCACAAAAGCCAAGCTGTTGGTCCCTGTGCCTGCTGAGCTGTTTTCTGCCTACTGAATGATGGCAACCAGAATAAAAGTCAACAATTCTCAGATGTGTTAAAAGCTTCAAGCTCTTTGCAACACTCCCCATAAGCCATAAGCAAATGTGATATTGCAAAATGGCTTGTCATCACCCTCTTCCTGCCCTTCCCAACACATATATTCCTCATGAAGGGATCTTTTCTCTCCAATAGCACCTTTGAGATACTGAAACCTTACTGCTCTATTATAGGAAATAGCAGGGGAAGATGTCTGCTCTTACACAAACAATTCTATTTATGAATTGAAAATAACTTCCAGGGTTGGCATTTCCAATATATTTATTATTTCAAGGGTCATTAATCTTTATAAAGGACAGAGCTCTGAGCTATAACTAACTGCTGTCAGCATAAACCGCTAAAGCCATGCCTAATGTAACAACACTTCTATGTTGAATGGTATCGTGTACAAGATATTCATTGAAAGGGAGAAAAATCCCATAAATCTCAACTTTGCTGACATAGATGCACACAATTTTTCTATATTTTCAGTAGAAGAAAGAGAAATGGACAGAGTTCAATGAACTCAACTTTTAAGACCTTTTTCCATTACATACTTGAGAAAGTCAAGAGATGTAAAGTGTGCAGTTTTAACAATTCTGAGTGAAACTAAAACCTGCACCATTTTCCAATAATTATTCCACATTCAAACAGACCTCCATTACCATGTCTTTACCCAATTTTTCCCAAGTTCCCCKACTGTTATTCTTGATCATACTCCTTCACTGTTCTAAGTGAAACCTTTTATTTAAGCGTCAAAGACTAAATTCTCATTCGATCTTTACCTCAGTATTTACTGGCATGTTTGCATATGGAAACTGATTGCAACAGGTATTCCAGAATAGCTGCTGTGCAAACACTGTATCACAATAAAAGTCTGCACAAGTAAGCACATAAATTACTGCTAAATAAAAGTACTTTTTAGTCTTTCATTCTACGTCTATAATAAGAAGTCTTCTTATCAGCTTCCCTCCGTAAACAAGCAGCAAATAATTCGCCCTTTCAGTCTTCTTAGTTCAACAACCCTTAGCTCTTCTGTGAATTTCTTCAAGCTTGCCCACTATCTTTTTGTTGGTTGGTTTGTTTTTTTTTTTTCTGGGAAAAAAAGGATATTGTAATGGTGGCACRCAACCGTATATTGCACACTGCCTGCGTGATGAGATCTGTACGTGCACCTAAAATGCTACGAGACAAGGAYTGGCCTCAGCACCTCCGCTGAAATATGTGTGAGTTCCCCACACACACGCAGATCTCATAGGGCCAAGATGAACATCTGCAAATTGAACAAGGAACAAGAGAAAGGGCAGAGTAACAATACTTTAGATCCATGTTAGTTTCTGAAGAAGTGATGTCCCCTGCAATGGTCCAACAAGAAAAGCAAGTAACAACTCAGCCAGGGTGGTAGCTTGCAGCCATTGAAATTTCCTAATGATTTTCGATAACTCCCTAATGAGGGGTGCAAAAAGTCAGCAAAAGAAAAAGGATTCCTCTAAAGGTCACATTCAAATGCTCCTAAACAAGTGATTATTTTCAATTCTGACCTCTTTGGTATCAACTGGAACTTTGCCTGAGAAAATGGTTTCAGGACTCTGCCCACTGGTTTGTTTGTACAGTGGTACAGGAAATATGTAAATAGATTAAATTTACAACAAAGTGCCAAGCATTTGTTGTAATATTCTCTGCTACACGATTATAACAGCCAGAGCCTAACTCTACGCAAGTCAGCACTAAAACCCCCTCTGAAAGCAGACACCCTGCAGTGTCTGATGGACTCTCTTGCCACCATCTCAGGACCATCACACGTGTTCACACATTATCAGCCTCTGCTCAGACTGAAGCCAGTCTGAAATTACATTAAGTGCCACGCACCAGGCTACAGATACAATGGGTGACAGCCCAGGGGAAAGCATGTTCCGTGCCCAGCTAATTTGTCCTGTTCACTTTTGAGTAAGTGATTCTCACTGCCATTCACAAATCACCTCTTCTGACAAGAATTCAGATTTAGAGCCCTAACCTCCCACTCTACAAACACACTGCTAAGTCAGACCCAGCTTAACAGACCTGAGCAGACAGCTTTTACCCAAAGTGAGAGTTGCTGCTTACTGCAGCACCTAATTCTTAGTGTTCCTCTTCCCTGATTAAAGTTCTCCAAAACCAAGGATCTTCACTATTTTGTTTAAGCCTTTCCCATCTAACRATTAATTTCAATTACTTGAGTCATGCAATGCATCAAGCTATCAAACTGAAACAAAGAAAGAACAGCTTTCCTAAAAAGATAGCATGGTGGGACATTTACTTTCTTCTCTGTAAGAACATACAAGTTTTCACTCCAAGAGATTTTATGACAGAGAAATATTATTTTAATAGGCAATTTGTGCTACATTTTCAGCTCTACTAGACCCAGTCRAGTTGCCCTTCTTTGCCTGAATATTCAGAATTTGTCCAGTAAAAGAAAAGATCTGACTCCAGCACAAATAAATATTTTCTAAAACAAAGACATGCTGGAAAAGTGAGACTTACACTACTAGCACAGAACATCTCTCAAGCCACATGGGTGAATTTTAACATTTATATCCCTGCTAACTAGACACAGGCTCAAACCAAAACCACAAATATGGGGAAAGTCTGAACCCAGATCTGAATTTTATAGCTCACACCCCAGCCCCTCTCTTAACAATGGTTGGAAAATGCTTTTTGAAACTCCTACAATATTTGTTCCATACACAGGAAATGAGTTTAATAGTACATCTTTGGGGATTAGCTTTGTTTAGCTGTCCAAGCCTTTGATTCAAAGTCTGTAGATAGTATTGCTTTAGTTGCTACACAGAAACTGACATATTTCCTGGTGGGATGCCACCCTTGCTCACATGGTCATTCACCTTAATCCCTGCTAACTTTATAGGATGCTCCACTGCACATATCACTGGCTGCAAACGAAGTCTTTTATACAAGTTTCTTGGCCGTCCTCTATTCACAGCATGAAAACGGTGAAGATAAATATACTGCTGAAGCATGAGAATTGGGAAGTTGGATAAAAAGTATTACATTCTTACAGAGGAATTCTTCATTTCTAGACAACATAAAGCAGCTCCTGAGGATGAATTTACTGCTTTTCTGCTTCAGCATAGTGGGCTGTATTATGACCCTATAATCCACCGCGAGCAAGGCAGAGCTGCAGTGCCCTGGAGCTGTCTGAGAGATGACTGTGATTCACTGAATCACAGCTTCCTTTCCAATTTCCACTCTGCCTCAAGGAAGGCAGCAAGCACTGCCTCTGCACTGTCCTCTTCCCGAAATGATTCTGCTCATGAGCCGGGCTATGCTCCACTGTCCTTCCACTCACAACCAGGCAAGCAAGGAAGTAGGAGATTTGAGGAGAAATTCTTTAAGCTCCAAAAATACATATATGCTACACATGTTTTTTGTCAGCCATCTRTACAGTGGCTATGGTAGAGTAAGGTATGGTTACTCAGTAGATACGGTGTGTACTTGCCTCAAATGTTAGTTTGGTGTGCTAGACAACACACGATTGCAAAAGGATTCTTGGTGTTCCACACCAAATGCATACCCTGCTAGTTTGACYACCACGTGGCTTTGTTTCTGCCCCAAGATTTAGTTTCTGAACAATGTCGCACTTAAGCTAAGAGAAAGGCAATAGCTGTTAAAATAGAAGCATCTAACACATACAGTGTTGAGACCTGGGGAACTGGGAGGGAAAGAAAAAACCACCGAGCAACTACTGAGGAAGTGTGATCTGTGGGCACTGGGTGGCAAAGAAAACTTTCAGTGTCCAAAGGGAGAAGGGAAAAAAACCTGAAAACAATAACAAATGACCATATCCACACACAGACTAAAGTACCGTGATTCCAGCCAGACTGACCAAATTCTCCAAAACCACAGAGTTGTTAGATTAAAACCATCCTTACAATTCCATATTCAGAGAAATCATCCTTAAATACATAATAATAGGGTTTGAGATGCCATAAAATCCTCTTTAGACAGGCAGAATATTTCTGAATTCTCTTCATATTTACAGGGAGTGCGGAGCAGGGAAGCTACAGACTGGGATATGCCTGGCTGCAACATGGAGCTCTGGGGGTGTGCTCACTGCTGCCAGGCTGACAGGACAATAAGTGCCTCTTCAGCACCATATATTTAACTGTGCTCTCTATTGTTTAAAAGAACAAATGACATTCTCAGCAGAGAATTTAGCGGCACCAACTAAAAAGCTTGGGAGTACCCATCACTAACCATCAGTCACCATTTCTAAACATGACCGTGGGTGATACATCACAGCCAGCAAGAAAGGAGGAGGGAAGAGGTGTTAATTAACCTGTAAACCTGCTCCACTTTGTGCTCCAGATAGCACAAAGGCCCACCGGAATCGGAGGCACAGTTCACCCTCATTATAAGGCTCTCCATTACAAAGCCGGTGCAAAGAAAAGACTACTGCTTTGACTCAGCACCGCACTTCAGTTCTTTGTAAACATTTTGACATGCATTTCACTCATGTACAAACTCTCCTGCTCCAGAGAATAATCTTCAAGAGAGGGTAATTTCATTATTCAAGCAAACACCAGAAAAAAGCTCATCTCCTTGCAAAGCCTCAAGTCTAGCTGGTGCATCTGAGCTTGTCTTCGAACAATGAACAAAACATTCCCTTCCCCTTTTAGTTACTTCTGTGTAGTCCATTTCATTTAGTAACAGTGGTAAAAGTCTGGCAGTCTCCTCATCCTGTATTAGATGCCTATTACGATTTATACATATGCCAGCCATACGCTCTGTCCCTACATTCCTATTAATCTTGTCCTGAATTCATATGCATCACCAAGAGCAAGGAACAGCGATAAGCAGGAAGTCTACATCACTTGAATGCACGTATCTTCGGACAGGCCTCCATGAGAGTGGAGATTCAGCTCATACATGAAAGACGTGTCCCTCTCACCACCTTCTATAACCCTCTCCAAACTCTCGTTCAGATGAGTGAGAAGTAAAATGTCTTTTTTCTCTATATGTAAGAACTGCTTTGACTAATACAAACTTTTTAGAATTAGACTTCTTGAACTACTGGATTATAACAGTAAGAGCTGGACAGTTCAGAAAGGCYCCTTTCTGAACATTTTAGGAAGATTACTGTAGATCAAAAGAAACAATGTAAGAGGTTGGGTTATTTTGCAAGGGGAGATTATATAAACTTCAAGGGGAATTCAAACATTCTTTTTCATTCTTACTTTGCTCAGGAAAGTAGGTGATAAATACCTGGCTTGTTCACAAAAACATAGCAATGAATTAAGAGCACAGCTGGCATTGAAGTTCTTCATGAATTGTAAATATTWCTCTGGTGGGGAACTGGGGAAAAGTTGATAGAACTAGTAGTTTCTAAGAGAAGACAAATGAGACTACAGGAGTGGCGTTTAGCTATTTTGGGTCTCTGTGAAGATTTGAGCAACCTTAGAAAGGATATACAGCTGAAGCTAGGATCTCAACTAGAATGCACGGCTCCTGGGTCTCACTCTTAAGCCATAAATTCAGAATTTCAGAGACCAGGTAGCACCACAGCAATGGCTATCCATCCCTGGCCACCCACATCACAAACACCTCCCAGCTTCACATCCCAGCTGTCAGACCAGTCTTCTAATCTCAGATGACTTCAAAGCCTACCTACCTTGTGATCCGGACTGCTCAAGAAAGCTGTGTTTAAACCTATTACCCTATCTCCTTCAGTACAACAGGGTTGACATCCTACCCATGGAAATCCCAACCGCTAAGTAAAGACCCAAGGGGCAACACCAGCCAGCCCAGTTAGGAAAGGCACATCCTGTTATCAGCGCCTGTGTCTGAACCACRGAGAGCTGGAACTTCGTGGGGATCTTTCTGCCATATACACCTGAACATGAAGTATGGTCCAGCACCACGTGCTAATGGACAAACCTAAGAAGTGCTGCACTAGAACATGCAGCTTCCAGCAGATTCAGCTACTAGAAATTTCAGTCACAAAATGAAAATATAAACAAAAATTATTTTACGATTGAAGCAAAAAGGATTAAGGGCACAGCCCAAACATCCTATCTGTACTGCCTGTACTTCCGATGTGCCCCTTCTCACTTCTTCCCCTTAACAACCAAGTCAATGATATTGTTATATCCTATGCATACAAACTGGATTAATTTCTTCGACTGTGTCCCCAATAGCAAATGAACCCTAATTTTGCCTTTCCATCCATTACCAAGCCTGTCTACATAAGTTGAAGCAGCACTCCCTTCTCTGCCCACTTGCTTTTTTCAGGCCTCCTTTCAGAGGAGAGGTCGAGCCTTTTTTCTAACCAGCCCTCTCTTGTCTTCTTTCTTAAGAGCACATTTTCACCCAGTCTGAGGGGACTGCATTTTGCTCATTCCTGTTTGATACATTTCTTATGAGACAGGATCAAATGAGATTGAAGGCCCAGAAAACCCCACGCTGTGTACCTTGCATAAAATGTACTTTTCTCTTACACTAGAAAAAGGCTTACATGACATATATTTTTTATAAATATATATCTATGAAATTTTGAAAGTAGGCAAAAAACATTATAATATCATAAGGTGGCAAGGAATACAAAAGAAAAAAACCACAGTGAATAGAATCCTTTTTCATAAAAAAGAAAACTATGCTTAACACAAACTCCTTCATGAATTCTCTTTATACTTCCAGCGACACAAATTCACCATTCTGCTGACACTGTTGCTGACGCTACTGAAAAAGTCACCCAAGAAGGCTCATTTTAAAATAAAATTTTTACAAGGAGACAAAATGGGGATTTGTAATGGAACATTTCCTTCTACTTAATCACAGCATCAGTAACACAACATCATTACTGTGATGGTATAAACTCCAATTGGTCTTTTAATTGATTTAATTATAAACATATAACGTTTTGGGGGTAACTCCCACAAAGAGACCCAGTTAAAGGAGAAAAATCTTAAATTAATGTTACCTGAATTGACATAATGCCAACAAACAAGAGACCCCTACAGGAATTCTGTGTTTCCAATATTAATATAAATTTTAATACTATCTCCGGATTCCATTCATTTCAAGTCACTGAGAAATTCTTAAGTATTTACAATCATCAGTCAAACAAGGAACCATTTCAGCTCTTCAATTGACCTTAGAATCATGAGGTATAAACTTTCAACTTCCATAGAGAAGATATTTTTAAAACGAAGACCGCATTTCCCAGAATAATGATGCTCTAATACTAAACAGCAGCTCAGTTATTTTGTGTTAAGAAACCAAAGCCCTTCTTACACAATTTCAAAGCAGCAGCTGTGACTTTGAAACTAGGAACTCACTCTGGCCACCTGCTTTAAAACCAGCCAAAATAAACATGGTGGGATGGTTCCTGTTGATAACCATGGGATGGCAGGGTAGCACAGGTTATTTGCTGCTGGAGCTTAAGTCCTAGACATCACTAACTTCTCCAGGATTTCATCTGGACGAGGACCTTGGGATCAAGCTGCATCTGAAAGCTGGATTAATTATTAAGTGCTAGTTTGCAGTACTGTTACTCATGAGGAGCAAAACTTCATTGCACAGCTGAGATATATTGTTCACAGCATGCCATTCACAGTGTGATGTTTTACTCCCACAGCAGATGATACTTCTTAATCCCTTGCCAAATAGAAAGTATTATGGYCTGGCTTGTAAGGTATTGGTTTCTTTGAAGAAAGGCTTTGTTTTGCTGTTGTGTTGTTTTTTTTTTTAATAAACTCAAAACCATCCATAATAGCAATAACAGTAAACTAAAAATTATTACTTTAAAACCTCAAACAAGCCTGCTTCTTCTAGCCTTACTAAACACAAAAAAAATTGCAGAAAACAATGTCCACCAATGCAACTTAGTGAACACGAACTAGAGCTTCCCAGATCCACAACCACAGCTACTGCAGCAGAGTGTACCTCAGGGGATATTTCAGGGCCTAATCCTGCTCTCAGCAGAATTAACAGAGTTACTGAGCTTCAACAGTCAAAGGATTTGGCCTACAAAATCTCAGCCATTTCTAATTCTCATCTTTAAAAAGCAAATGCAATCCCCCTCAAAAAACTATACTACAAAGTACAACAGAAGAAAAAGAAACCTTTAATACTTAAAAACATACAAACATGTTCCTAAAGGTTTATTTTAATACAACATTTTTAAAGAGGGAGAGAAGAAAAGAAAAAAAATCAGGTCACTCACAAGTGTCCTAAGTTCTTTCCACTTTCTACTCCTCCTTGCCTTGCTTTCCCCCTTTGCACACCCCTTGTGCAGAGGCATATTTCAGACAAAGTAACCACTGTAACCTCACAGTGCTGAGGTGGGAACAGACTCTTCTCCTTATGGCCAGCAAAGGACCCACACTTTGATCTTCAAGGAACAGACTCTGGATGGTAGAACTCAAAAGGCTGCTACAAGTTTATTTCTTTTTTTTTTCTTCTTTTCCTATAAATTACTCCTCCTTTTGATATCTATTCTTGCTCTTAAAAAAAATACACACATCAAGTTAAGATGAAAACTGCCCACACGACAAGTTTGTGTTTACAAGCTTAAGAGCAAGTTTCACTTGAACACAGGTCAATGCCTCTTTAAGAAAACATCACATACCAAAAAAATCACACATGGTTAGAACACATCATGAGCAGAGAGGAATTGTGGACTCAGTCTGTGAGGCACCGAGCCAGCCTGAGAAGCCCTTTGAAGTTAGAAAAACATCCTCTGGTCAGAGCACATTTGTGAAACCGTGGGACAGGCGCTTTAAACAACATTCACTCCAAGATCACCTGCGGTGTGCCAGTGGATTGGCGCCTGTGTAACTTCAACAACGTAACCCTTTATATTCCACCAAGATCACTCACTCCAAAGTCTGTCCTATCAACAGCACACAGTCACAGAACTGCTTGGCAAAGCATGTGCCATTTCCCTCTCTGTACTACACAGGCAGGCAGCTCCACCAGACACGTGAAGTTTGGGCAAACGCAGCCGTCAGCAGAAGAAAGAAAGGCCACGGTACCTGGGCACAGCAGTGCGGACACAGAGGGAAGGCATCGCCCCGCAAGAAGGGACGCGGCAAACCAGCGCTGCACAAAGCTCACAATAGAGTTTGGATGCAGCCAGGCGTGACACAAAATACTGCCGGTCAYTGGCATCAGGAGAAGGAAGATTCTTGGCTGTGAACACCTAGATCCAGGTTAACACATGGGGTTTTTTTCCTTTCCCATCTTTATCCACACAGATAAGACTGAACATCGGAAGACTTTTCCAGCGGAGTTACCTCCCTCCACCCAGCTCTGCCATCAGGGAGTTACCTCCCTCACCCAGCCCGCTGGCATCAGTGAGCCGTGCCAACCCAAGTTAGAGCACACGCACCCCCTGACCTGGCAGGTCTCACAGGCTGGAATGCCTCTCAGAAGAGTCTCTGACTGAATGCAGCACTGGCTACCCAACCCTCACACTACTGGATATCGGAATTGATATGCAATAACAGATGATCTTGACTAGACCCCGTGTCAGTTGAGAGTGTGGAAGGAGCAAGCCTCACCCTGCCTTTGGATAGGGCTCCTGCTGATATTAGGAGACATTTAGACTGTACAGAAGGCCAGGACTCTTTCCTTTCTTAAAACATAACCCTAAAGGCACATCATTAGCATTTTTCTCATCTAACCATTCTGCTCTTCCATGTTTGACAAGCTTCCCTACTTTCTCCAGTGGTGGTGAAATTCCCCTCATTTTTGAGRAGACAGGACTGCCAGTGTTGCCATCAGAAACACATGAGGAGGGTCAGATTACTGTTGCAGAGCTTATAAGGGACCTCACAGTCTTTTTGCTTCTCCCACAGGACATTTCCCATTGTCTGTTATTCTATTACTGACAAACCTAGGGGGCTTCCCACCGCAGTGCCTTTGGTTTCTGTCTTTTCAAAATGGGGAAAATCAGAGGTGGTCATAGATTAAGGACAAATTGTTTTAGCAGAGGCTTGTTCTGTATTTAAACAGCACACTTATGTTTAATGAGTAAGCCCAAGCAACACCTGCATGCTGCAGTCTAGCTAGTCCCTCCTGGATAGCAGCAAATGTCCAAGGACACAGAGCTACTTCAATGTGCCTTACTTTTGAATTTCATCACACAGTTCTCACAAAAAAAATTCTTTTTTTTTTTCTAAATGGCATTTAAAAAAAAAAAATCAAACAACACATCTGGAAAAGAGTGCCATGGTAAGGCTGATGACCAAATTCGAGTGAGGTCTATGTAGCATCAATGAATACAATACTTCCTTTCCAAATGCTGGGGTTTTTTCTTTCTTTTCTGTTACACATCACCATGTTTTAATCCAAGAGCAACTGTCCTTCAAAGTAAAGCCCTGTACAATAGCTTACACAGGAAGAGATCTCATTTACTTCTTTATGCTGTGCATTAGTCCAGAGTTAAAGATTTTGTGTGCTTCCTATTAGTCATAAATAAATGATTGAAAACAGCCTTAGAGTAGAAGAAAAAAAAAAAAAGAATGAGACTGTGGTGCAATACTTTAACAAACCAACCTAATTAGATAAAAAAACACCTTCATACAATAAAAATGTGGCATTTTAATGGGTATTAAGCAGTGCTGTGGGAATAGCCTCTTTCAGAACATGCTCTTTAAACCTATCTGGAAAATTACATTGCTAATTACAAATGGGAATTTAAGTGGCAGTACAGCTGGGAAAAACTTTTGTGAACCTGTCATAAAATGATCAGATAAACTGCATCTGCGGGGGAAAATATACTGCCATTACACCAGCAATGTAGCTGCCAGATAAAAAGACTATTACTCTCATCACTTGAACCTTTTCTCGTCTTCCACTGGTGTGGCAGAGAACCCAGTACAAAACTACTAAAAGCAAGGAGAAGTTTCCCCTCTATTACAGCAGTGCTTTTGCTTCAAAACATAACAGAGAAATAAAGAAGAATTTTTAAAAATTATAAAAACAGTCTTACCTAACTGCACTTAGTTAAAAATATACATTTAAATATAATTTATTTATGGTATTCAAAAAAACACCTTTTACATATATATCCACATCAAGAACAAGACCTTGCACATAAGCTTTGCATAAATAAAAGTGGCTTTAACTGAGATAACCTATGAAGTTTATCCTTAAAATAAAATTAAATATTCGGGATGGCTAAATGAAGCACAGTTTTTCCATGGGAAAAAATATCAAAGTATTATTTATTTTCCTGTAGGTACTTGTTTTGAAAAGCCTTTCCTCCCCACCTGGGCTTCTGCTAAAAGCCACAATCTACATTTAAACAGTGTGTATGCTTTAGAAAATTATCAACCATCTTTTTTTACAGCAGGAGCTTATGAAATTATTTGATCCACTTTTCATATAGAAAGTCTAGGGCTAACCATAAATAGGCAGACTCCCAGTATAAACTTACCAGGATTACATCAAAGACCTTCCTCTAGGATCAGACGATTGATTCCTTCAATGCTTTTTAGAATTTCTTCCAGGATATTTTGGGTTATTGCCTTGGACCTTTGCTCAGCTGGAATGACAGATATTCTGTTTGCCAGGCTGTGATGTTCTCTCTTTACAGGGGAATGAGTGTCTGTAGTGTATCCACACGTACACTACATGAACAGAGAGAGACTTGGAAAGTTCACAGGCAAAATTATTATTTATTGTTTCAAAAAGAGTAGTTTATTACAGAAACACTGATACAGGCTTAACCGCAGCATCTTATGCAATACACAGACTGCTTGTTATTCTGCGAGCTCAGGACTGGGACACTCTATGCCCAGAGAAAATTCCCTCTCCCCCAAACAGGCATTTGTTCTTTATATGCACTTAAAGCATAAGGCTTAGCCTTACAGCTACTGCYTTCTTTACCTAACTCTCTTGAAACTAACTGTCCTGGAACTATAAAAGATTTTTAAGATAGGACAAGAAGCAGCTTAGTCCTTACCTACCACTATCAAATCTTTGGGGAATCAGACAGCAAGCTACCTCAGAGGGCAACGTGACACACTACCCACCATTCTCCTTCCTCCCCCAAGACAAATCTGTCACCTCCGTACCACTCATCATTCGCATCAGAGTATGGATCAAAAGATCCTAGGCTGCTCCCAAATCCCATTTCTCCTGCAAGACGGTACTTTGTTCTGTCACTTCCCTACTGAGTCTATCCCCTTATTTTATGCCTCACAGCATGTGTGGCTGCACCCCAAGATCAAACACCCATGCATGATTTTCTTTCACAGATCTTGAATCACAATGTTATACTTTAATAGGAACCTCAATATACTTAATCCCTTTAAAGCTGCCACAGTAATGCCCCCAAATGCATTAAATCCCACCCTAATCGCAAAATACAAAGTATTTCTCTGGATGGACAGTGCATAGACTGTTCTGACCACATGCCAATCCACCTTTGAGCTAAAGCAACATACACTGCCTGCATTTGTTAGTTAGAAGTCCAAGGATACATGGCTGAAAATTCCAGGCACTGTAAAAGTTCTCTGCTACAAATTTTCCTCAAAACATAACTGATCTCCCACATTTAATGGAAGATCTCACATTCTCAAGGCATTCTCATTGCAAATGATACAAGGGACCAGAGCCACCGAGYCTATATTTAAATCCAAACCCATTAAAACTGAAAGCAAGGCTGGTAGATGGCCCTTTTCAAGGTATAATCGAGACACCCTCTCACAGTCAACTTGATAAATTTCAGAGTTCCACTGAATTCTCAGATTGAGAAGGGTTATTGGACAAAATTACCAAACTACTGGAGGTTTCACAAAAAGCAGAAAAACTGCTTGCCTGGTAAGTCTTGTTCATAAGTATTAAATTTTATTAACAACAGCTTCAGGTTTAAGGACCAACTGCTTCTCATGTATGTTTGGCAGGGACCTTGGTTTGAACCAAGGAACCACAGGGTCTTCTGTTCCCCCTGCTGAGGGGTTAGTGTGTGGTGAGACCCTTTAGGTGTATTTTTACAGGGCCTTTCTTGGCCATCGAGGAGCTTCTCAGGCACTGACGGAACTTCAGTCTCCTGTGGCCACTGTCTGGTCATCTGAGGAACAAAAAGATTTACACCACCAGAAGTTTTACAGACAAACAATAAGATCACTTATTGCCCTATAATATACAACAGGCCACACCACAGAATGGCAGAGTGTCTCAGGTTGTAAGGAACCAGAGTGGGTCATCTGGTCCAACCTCCCTGCTCAAGCAGGGTCACCCCAGAGCACACGGCACAGGATTGCATCCAGACGGTTCTTGAATCTCTCCAGGGAAGGGAGACCCCACACCCTCTCTAGGCAAGGTGTTCCAGTGCTYAGCCACTGCACAGGAAAGAAGTTCTSCCTAATGTTCAGGTGGAAATTTCTGTGCATCYGTTTCTGCCCATTGACTCTTCTATCACTTGGCACCACCAAGTAGAGCCTGGCTCCAGCCTCTTGACACCCTCCCTTCAGACACTGATAGACATTGATGAGGTCCCCTCTCAGCCACCTCTTCTCAAGTGCTACAGGACCTTCCAATAAGATGCTGCAGCACTACCTTCCTCAAACAATTAGACTCTGTTTGACTAAACCAGAAGTATTTCTGACATATGATGGGCACCTATTGTCAGGTCACGTGAAACACAAACATAGAGAGATTAGGGAATCTAGTTGAACACTTGCTTAGAGACACAGGCCTGTTGGAAAGCCAACTCCCACAGCAAGGCAATGGAGCAGACCCCATTATACAGTGGCCATGAGGTTACACGACAGCAGTCTGTTTAGAACACACTAAAGATACAGGACTTTCCAACTCAAAAAAGGAYGTCTCACATGTTTAGAAGTGTCATTGCTATTCTTCAAATTAGAAGACCAAATACACACCGTATTGCTCTGATGATAATAAAACCAGAAGCTTACAAAAGYGAATGCACTGTACAACTGTACCCCTTGCAGAGAGACAAGGAGAGCAGTGGTTAAAGGTACACAAATCATTTCCCCTTTCTCTTAGTCTACACTAAAAGCCAGCACAGCCCTTTCACCACAGCTAACGCCATTGGCCTTCCACCACTGCAAGACAAATGTCATGAGATATTGCAATACAAACATGCTTTGCTGGCTCAGGAATCAGACACAATGAAGATTTTGCGTTCGGAACTTGGTTAATAATTCTTGAGTGGAATACAGTCCAACTCAGTCTCCCCTAGCTGTAGTTACTCTGTAGGAGTAAATACAGGCTTAGTTTTGCTGCCAATGTTGGCAGATATGACTAAATAAATTCACAGAGAAAGTATATTTGACCATTTCTTGACATTAGTTTTTTTTAACTAAAACTTTACCTCACTTTCCATGAAAAGTTATCTATAAATATCACATAGTTTGAAAACTCACAAGTATTCAAAGTAACTAGCATATCAAGAAGAAAAGTGGTTCCATTACAAAAAAAAAAAAAAAAAAGGAAAAAAAATCCTTCAAGTATTTTGTACATTTGAACATCTACCATTTACTTTCCAACCCGGGTTTGATGCTGACATTCACGAAGCAAAATCCATCTGCAAGGATTTCTATAAAGGCCAACATCTGCAGCACTGGGAGCAATGTTCCATTTTGATTTAAATATCATCACCGAACAATTATTTCCCCAACTTTGGAAAAACTAACTCCTACAAAGTTTCAATACCCAAGAGACTTCTCCTTCCTCTGTTCGTCACTCAACTCAAAAGAAACCATAAAAGTCAACTAAGATCTTCTTCTGAAGGGTGCATACAAATAGCCACTTACCGAGCTCCTCCTGGGTCTTATTACAGATCTCAAAACCTACAGAAAACTTCTGTTAATGAATGCTGCTGTAAAGAACATTCCCATATGTCRACAATCATGTGCTACAAATGTCCCATTTTTGTTATAACTAAAGTTTTAGTGTGAAGTCTGGACTGAATTATTTACACTAAAGATATAAAATAAGATAATGTATTGTTGTTACTTTTCATCCCAGTTTACAGAAGAAAATATACTCCATAATCAAGGCCTTCTCACTCAGAAGAATAAAGGTTTCACTAAGCCAGTGGGGACTATCAGTAGCCCAAGAAACAYAGATAAGGACTTGACCCAGCTGCTACTCAGAATATGCTTTCTTACAATACCAACCTAAGTAACTCCACTTTAGAGCGGGGGGAGGAGGAGGGTTGTTAGAGATCAAAAAAAAGTTACTTTAATGAGACTGTTTGCAGAAACTTCACGGGCCATTCGGCTTTCCAATCAACATGCCAAATTAAAAGTGCACCACATTAAATCTGAAACACCTATAAAACAAGCCCTGATGAAATACAGACTGTCTTCCATCCACCTCCTCCATATGGCTCAAGCAAAGTCAACTTYTAATTTCATAACACAAAATATTTAATTTATGCTTTTCTTCATATGTCAATTTAACCTCTGGCACATAGCTTTGAAACCATATAAGGATGCCTAACACTTTCCATATGGCAACTGAATTGTGGCTTTTAATTGCACCAACTGGTATCATTCAAGGATAATTCCCTTGGAATCCAGCTTTCTGCTACAGTATTGGCCAATTCACTAATCTCATCACCATGGCACTAATACTTTCAGAGACTCTTTGATTGTTAATATTCATATTATAATTTTCCCAAACCAGAGCTGTCAAGATATACTATGTGCACCACTAATTAAATTATCTTGGTTTGTTGGCACCAAATTTCAACACTAAATAAGATTCTGCTTTTCTCTCTTTCAATACAAAGTTTGGCGATTTTATTTTAAATGCCATACCCAATATTTTTGGGTACTAAAATACTTTTTAGTCATGCCAATATTTAGCATGGCTGAGTCTGTTTATTTTAATCCTTAGAGTCAATAAAAATAATTATCTGTATAATACAGACATTAATGGACTTGAAAATATTTCAGTTAAAAAGATGACTTCAAGCAGTCACACAAGATAGCATCCAAGGAAACTTTCATGGCTCTTGTCACCATATCAGTAAGAGGGCAGTCTTTCAAATGCCATTTTACCCATGAAATCACCCCAAAGTAGTCCTACAATTAAATCTTGCATTTCAACAGCCTTTAAGCCATAATATGCATATAACAGCAAAAAAGTCTCATTCTGTTTATTATTTTCATTTTGGATGAACGACCTACCCAGCTGTGTCTTCCATAAGGCGATGTATTTTTAATATGCACACACACACATACACACATTATTTAACAGTGGGGGACTGAGAAGGGCTTTTTCTTTTTAATTTAAGATTGATCATACTAGAGGAGCAGTGAAGTTGACACTGGTGKTGTCTCCTCTCAGCCATGCAAGGAATGCCCATTAATGTCACTGGCAGTTACAGGCACAGAACAAATGGAGAACAAGCCCCACCTCTGAAGTGCTGATGTGCCTCAGCATTTCATAGTGTATTAGTCCCAAASCAGATACTCAACTCTAATTAATATCAATTACAGTTGAACATGAGGACCACTAGCACCAAGGAGCCCAGCAGAAGTGGCAAGCCAAAGTCTTTCCTATTTTATCTAAAATGATTACCTATAATGTGGCGCACTGAGAGTTGGTTTAAAATTTAATTAAAAATACGATTACTTTTTCCATTCCCAAGCACAGATCTCAATGAGATGCACAAGAACCTAGTAAAATTTCTTATGGCTCTGAAGATAAAAGTAAATTCAACTAAGCAAATGTCATATTTAATATTCCTCCCTCTAGCACAGAACTACTTCTCAGTTAAATAAATAAATACATGAATATTTGCAAACAATGTTGATTTCCAAAAATAGTTTGTAAAAGTAAACACATTGAATAAATTTAAGCTTAAGAATCATACAGGATAATCCACAGTGTCAGAAAACCTTTCTGGATACAAGTTAACTCATTCATAAAGAAGCAAAAGAAGYGTATTCAGTTGCTCTAGCAGATTCGCAGCCTCGGTGGTTTCAATTAGCTTTGAAAYCAGAAGATGACTCTGGACCTCATACTTTTCACGGATGCAACAGAATTCCTTTTTTCTTTAATCCTACACGATGCAGAAGCTGCAGCCCAGCCCTCAACCTCCAGAGTCATTAAAACATTTAGAGCAGAGCAGCCCCTGCTGGGCGGGTGGCAATGGTTTAACGAGATCAGAGCTCTCCCCCAGCACAGCCAGTTGCAGACACCACAAGTGCCTATTTCAGACATGCTCCCCTTGCCCTGGCTCAGGCCTTCACCCAGTGATTTACTCGGGGATCCTTCTCAGATGGCTGGTGTGGCATCACACATCGCATCACTTGGCAATAGCTGGGCACTAATTAGTGTTCTTTCAGTGAATTGGAGGGGAGAGACAGAGGGACAGGACATGACACGGGCAAACATGTCAGCTGAGGGAAGTCTGCTCTAACCAAGACACTCTCCAAACTTCCGCTCAGGAGGAGGAAACGTGTCATATAATTGAACCCTCCTTGAGTCCAACATTCCTTGAGTGAACTGATGTAAAGACCTCCCCACCACAACTATTGTAAATTCAATCATTCTAGAGAGGACTGCAAATGAAACTTTATTGCTTTCCTGTATTAGTCATTCATTCCTCTTGTAGAACACTACACGAATCCCCTGAAACTCGGTGTCATCTCCCCTGTATGACTAACTTTAGTAGAACAATTCAGTGTCTCTGTTCCTGAGAGAAACAGCCTTCCAACTATAACCAAGACAGAATTTTTGGCTTATAGGGAGTAATATAAATCAAACTGCACTATCACATCCAAGTTCTGATAAAGATTTGAATAATCTTTGAAGCCTCAGTCTTGGAAGCTCTTCAGACTAAGTGCTCTCCTTTCCCATCAACAGGTCTTTGGAAGTAAAGTGCATTTCACCAAATAGGCCCTACATACCAGCAAAACCACCACCAACAAAACTCTGGTTAAGGATTCCCAGTAGGAAAATTATTTCTAGGACCATTATTTTTTTTAAACACAGCTAGATGTTTCTGTGAATGAAGATATTTTCACCAGTGCTTGATCTAACTCTTTCTGCCATAAGTCACAAACACAGCAACTTAGGATCTATTTTGAGGGGAAAAAACCCCACATTTTACTGAGAAGTCAAAGTTTCAGCTGTGACACAATAAAATTGTACCATTCCACAGAGCCTTGTAAGCTAACTGAACATTTTAGGATGAATTTTGAAGTAGTAAGGAGAAGAGTCCTTGGTCAATTCAAGTGCAACACTACTACATTATTGGGGACTACACAACTGTCCCACACAGTCCTGTGACTAACCACTAGTAGGAGCAACTACTATTTCTAAGTCTTGAGGTCGAGGAGGAACCAAGAAGTTAGGCTACAATTCACTTTGTATCTTGGTATAATTATACAAGAGATCAAAGAGATCTCAGAAGAGAAGCAGTCATGCAATCTCAGTTATGGAGTCAATAGCTGCGACTCCATAATCCTTGTCAAAATGACTGTACATATGGCACATCTGGTTCTAATGTAGGATTAGAAATGCATCCTTCCATATTCCAAAAGTTCATATTTTAAAGGAACTTTAATGTAGCTGTCACAGTGTGCCTGTGACAGGATGACAATTAAACTAAACCAATTAGCAGGCTATATATGCATACAGATACTACCAAATATATTAGGCAATAAATGGCAAATATTTTTGAACGTTCAGAAACAGCTCTATAAGGATGACAGTAAAATGCCTCATGGGAACAGTGCTTTTAAACACACTTAAACCTATTTACAGTTTTATAATGTACTAAAACTGTAGACTAATATTTAGTTAATGGCTTGCTAATTGCTGAGCCATCATGAGGAGAACTTCCTCTTGAGTAAGAGGAGAAATACTGTTCTACTGTCATTCCAGCTGAGCAGACCTCATGAAACTGCCAGCTGAAGAGTGTTGTAAATAGGAAGTGTCTTTGACAAAAGATATTTGCTCCGTCTTTTCAGAAAGCAAATTATCTTTGTGGAAGAAAATACATTTCACAAACTAAAGTCAGAGTATTTACCTTTAACTCTTGTATTTTAAATCTATGTTTAGTTTGGTGAGTTGAGGCTTCTTTTCTAGAAAATATACATGTGAAAGGTAGAACATACCTAAAAAGCTTGACTTACCAAAATGGGGATAATTAGAAAGTAATTAAAAGCATGTGTTTTCACTCTTTACATCTGCATCATAGTATGTACTATTATTACTGAGATTTCTTTCTTTGGACATATTGTTTCCAATAAAGCACAATAAATACCACTTCAACCATCCATACCTGCAAGTTTAAGGTGATTATGCTCATCAGTTACAAACACATCAGTATCATACCCCCTTTGTCTTTACTTCTAGTGACTCACACAATTTATGCTCCTCAAAATACAATACTGGTGGAACCTAAAATGTCATCATTAGCTTTTCCCATACTACATGTCTTCTACTCACTTTAAAATCCCACCTAAAATGAAGTATTCTCGACTTGCAAGTTAATTTTTCCTGAGACACAAGAAGTCCAGGCTTCTGACAATACAACTGGTAGCTAACAAAGCGAAGAGTCTACAGGAGGTTTGGTGGCCCTGGCTCTGCTCGTGCTTTCAAAACCACACTGCTTACTGGGAAGCACAGATTCCAATCTCCCCATCTCTCAGGTTACCTTTCCAGTGATGAAGCTTTCAGGGCTTGATCCAAAGTCAATGGSAGTCTTTCAGTAAACATCAATAAGCTCTGGATCACACCCTGAAACACTACGAGGACCATATCTAAGTAAYGTTAAGTCTGTTTACCTCCCATCATGCCTTTTTGTTTAAAGAGACAACATTAAAAATAAATAAAAGAAAACGGCAACTGAAACATTTCCTCCAGCCCTGCTTTGCAAGGAGGAGTGAAGGAAAGGGAAGGGGTGGAAAGTCACCAGGGTAGTAGCAGGCAGGACAAGTGACTGGCACAGTCACTCTTATGGAGAAAGTCAGCCACACGTTATTAGCAAAGTGCAAATAAATAACAATAACTCTTTGGGGACTTCTAGCCTGCCAAAATGTCATAGGCAAACTTGTGCACTAATCAGGGTTCACAAGCTATCGCACACTGGCTAGGTGCTGGGCTTTCCCCAGAGATTCTATTTCTTCCTGTTTGTAAAAGGTTTTGCTCTAATCGTACTGCCCAGACACCAGCAGTCAGGTTCCCTTACTCCTCTGGCTTTTGTACCCTCACCAAGTTTGCTCTGCAGCTCCTAACTTCATCAAAGGACTTAAGGAAACCACCCACGGGGCAGCGCCTTGGAGCAACATTAGGGCAAAGAAAACCTTCCTTTGCACAACCGCCCCTTGGGAGAGAAAGAGGGATGTAGAAAGAGCTTTTGCTTTTCACTATTTCAAAAGGAAGGGGCGGGGGGCAGCGAGGAAGCTGACATACCCTGGCGCTGGAGAGCCTGCACACGGCGCGGTGCTGGCAGCCCTGCTGGAGTCCCGAGCTGCTGCCGCCGCTGCTGCTGCCCCCGGAGTATTTCTGCTTCACCATCCAGTCCTCCAGCCCTTTGCGAGCCAGAGAGGCGTTCACCGCAAAACTATCACCTAGAAAAGAGGAGACAATGCCGCCGCTGAGCCGCCCGCAGAGCCCGCCCGACCCCCGCGGCCATCCCCGCGCCCATCCCGGACTGGGGCTGGAGCCGGGACTGGGACCGGGACTGGGGCTGGAGCCGAACTGGGGCTGGGGCGGCCGCGCAGAGCGCAAAGCGCGGCGGAAAGTTGAGGGGAGAGGGCAGGGGGCCGGGGGCAGCCAGCCGGACCGGGGGAAGGCGTTCAAAGTTACTAACAGTAAGGAGCCATCCCTACCTTCTGGACTTTCTCTGGGTTTACAAACGGCAGCTAGGCAGATCCGGAGGAAAGTGTGTGAGGGAAATAATAAAGGAAAATCGTTAGACACCAGAATAAAATCACAGCAACAAAACGAGTAAAATCCGAATAAAGGGAAGGGCTAAGGAAGTAGCAAGTGAAAGGAACTAACCATGTTTCGAGTGAAGTTTCCCCATCTCTCTGCATTGATCTGCAATTACGATTCATTTGACTGTTTTCAGTAGGGTCAGGTTCGCTTGTTGTTATTTTTTGTAGATATATAAAATCCCAGCGTGTTTAGAAATCCATGTGCTCCGCTTCTCCCTGCTAACGCACAAGCGAGCTCAAATCTCAGCTCCTCTCCTGCAGCACGGTCCGGCGTCCCCCTCTCCGCTCCAGCCTTCCTCCTCTCTCCTCTCTTTCCCAAAGACAGAGGCGGTTACAAAAGACCTTACTTCACCCACCGGGGAACATGATTGACACCTCATTGAGATTAGACCACTTGCAGACAGCCTCCGCCTTCCCATTGGGCCGCGGCGGCAGATGAAAGGGGCGAGTGAGCCTTTTGGAGGCTCAAAAAGGAAAAAGGGAAAAAAAAAAAAAAAAAAAAGAAGAAGAAAAAAGAAAAAGGAGCAGCCGGGGCGCGTTTCACTTGCAGCCAGGCACGGGCGGCGGGGCGGCCCCGCTCCGCGCCCCGCGCAGCCCCGGGGGCGCCGGGCGGACAATGCGCCGCGCTGCCCCCGCGCCCCGGCCCGGCCCCCGCCCGCCGCCAGCGCCGCCCTCCGCAGCCCGCGCCGAGCCCCCGGCGCTGCGGGGCCGCTCTGCCCCCGGGGCCGCCGGCCGCGCAAGAGCGGCGGCCCCGCTCGGGCCGCGGGTCGGCTCCCGGCCGCGGCTCCGCATCGCCGCCCCTCCGGGGACGCCGAGGGGTCCGGACACCGGCACCCCGCACGCCCGTCGGGGTGTCCGCACGCTGCCCCCCGGCACCCCTGAGCTCGGGCGCGGTGCCGAACCCCTCGTGTCCCTGCTTCGCGGTGTCTGGATTGCGAAGGAAGCCGGCATGTCTGGAAAAGCGGTCGTTCTACTGACTTAGTCCTGCAAATTGTTTTTCACGGGCATCCCTTCGCACACAAGTGATCCTAATGAAGTCACTGCTAATGCCAAAATGCAGTTCTCAGGGTCAGGTCCGGAACCCTTTCTCAGTGATTCAAAATGTTGGCAGCAGGAGAACAAAGTCTCTCTCAGCTTTTTTTAATTATTAGTTAAGTAGATGAGATTTACAAAGAATCTCCCCTACTTCTCCAAATTATGAATGGTATATTTTTTACACATAGCATAAACTAAAAGGAAACTTGCTGTTTCATAAAGATATTTCTCACAGTCATTAAAAATGTGCTTTCTTCCTCTGGCTGGTCATTATATTTCTGTTTATGAAAATCACATCTCCCTTGAGATCCCCGCAGTTCAACTAGGAGAGATAAAAGGGAGYGCGTAGTAGATTCAGAACAAGAAAAAAATGAAGACTTCTGAGAATTTAACTCAAGAAACTACTAGTCAAACTATGTAGRGTTTGACCCAGATGGGCCTGGTCCAAAAACTTCAAGGCCACATCTGTGCTTTCAAATCCATACGTTTCAAGCACAGGGAGGAAGGAGTTAGACTTGGGAGCTCATCTGAAAAAAAGATTCAAAGCATATGTAGTAACACTTCTGCAGGGAATTGGGACCGGGAGAGGAGGGTCAGGCTTGGAGCTCATTTTTAGAAGGGATTCCAAAGCACATGGATGTGGTGAAGGTCTGGTATGAAACAACTGCGCAGCACAGCGAATGCAATGCCATTAAATGGACCGTTTCAAACCAAATTGTTCTTTGGACAATTGCAAAGTCATTTCTCACATTATTCCAACTATTTGTCTGTCTAGCAGAGAAAACACTTGCATTGTGAAATGCAGCCATTGCAACAGCATCAATTGCTTGTCAAATAGCCAATAACAAGCGTATTTTGTGAATCTCTTTTTTATGCATTTTAATAATTTATTTGGCCCATTTTTTATGTTGTGTATTTAAAGTTGCATATTTGCTCCTTTGAAGATTGCCTCTTGTTTTGGGCAGGTGAAAGAAGGGAAGAAAGTGATTTAGATGAAGCAGGCTCATTGGGGCATTGAGCCTCACCTAGAATGCAAAAACTTGTAAAAACTCCCTGATGCATATTAAGAAATTTGAAATCCAAATACCAAATTTATTTTCTCCTCGGGTTGGCATGTACTCAAGTACCCTTTTAAAACTTCATCAGCAAATATTTTATTTGGAATATCACGTATCTTCACTGTTTATGAGAAATAGAGAACAGCTTACCATAAGTGCTCCCAATGGGATGGGTCTATTCATTTATTTTGTGAAATGGTGCCTCCAGCATTCAGCTCTCGGGAATAAAACGAGGCCTTAGAAAAGCCACGAGTTCAGCAGGTCTGGACAAGTGGCTGGGGAAGAAGCCCTCGCTCTCGCTGCAGATAACAGAGGTCCACTTGTGTCCCAGTTCCGGAGATGAAGGGACTTGTGTTGGTAATACAGTCGCTCTTGTGCAGAGCTGCTTCCACATACGCAACATTTGTTAGAGTTTAAAGCAAGCCCTTTCTAATTACAGTCGATGACATACCCTGTAAAACCAAGGTTTTTGCTGGACAGCAAATATGACAGAAGAATCCTAAATGTCAGTAACTGACTCCATGTACAATGGGATTCATGACTGTGCTGCTTGAGCACAGGAGTAACACAATTACAGGCTCGTTACATTACTCCAAGCATGAATCACAACTGCAGCTAATTCTTCCTCCACCTGGGAAAAAGAAAGTTTTAGCTACTCTAAAAGTGATCAATATTGCAATTCTTAGCATGGTTTTGCTCAGACAAATTCCAGTTGATTTCAGGGAGATTTAGCATGGTGTAACAGCTAAACAGGGACCTCAAGATTTGACTCAACAGAAATATAATGATCCTCAAACCACAGAGACCTCGAGGCATACAAAGCCTTTTGGTTTTCCTTCCATGGGGCCAGAAGTGTGTTAAGTAGTGACGTCTAGTAAAATATCAGTGTAAAGTACACCATTCACAAAACAGTACTAATGATTAAAGGGTCTCCAGTTCAACCCAGTGACCCCAGAGGAATTCTTAGAGTTAGAAAGCTATGACGTAGAGTATTATTCATTGCCCTTTCATTAGTGTTGACTACACTCTACTTCTTCAGAAGATGGAAAACCCTTTTGAACCTTGCTGTACTATAAAGTAGCTGATAATAGGAAATGCATCTTAGCCAAGGAACAAGTGAATAAGACCACTCTAGGAATTAATTTTCAGTATTCGATAGCATAGCAAAATTAATGACAATACTTGCAGTAGCAAGAGTTACATCATAGGTTAGATTGAGAAGAACCCTGTGTTTACCTCGGAAGGTTGGTCTGACATTCTGACAGGTGTGGGATACTTCTATGCAACAATAGCAGCCAAAACAATGTCTCTAGCCTGATTCTCTATTTGCATATTAGTGACAGAAGAGCGGGCCAAAATCCATGCTAACCTAGGGTAAAGTAAACCAGCATTCAAAAGGTTCAGATTCAAAATGTACATAAAGATAACTAAAATGCTATAAGGCTACATGTAAGCAAGTGTCCTAAAACAGTTATTTAGAGGCCAAAAATACTACACTCCACACTAATTGGCTTTAGACTTGTACCTGTAGTCAGAGATCGTGTAAGAATGGACCTACAGACACAGCCTGTCATAGCAAATATAAAGAGCTGATGGGATTCACCTCCCTGTTTTGCAGACTTCACCGACACAGAAAGTTCCTGTGGCCTCTGGAGAAGGCCCAGCCCTGTACAGCACACAAGCCACATTCCAGAACCACTGACATCCACAGCAGAACAGGGCTCTGCTTGGCAGCTGAGACAGGATGGCAGCAAAACACCCCTTCCTCCAGGCTGCTGCTTCCTACAAATAAGAGCAGAGGGAGGAGGGCAAATACACGTGATAGATGAAAGCATCACACTGATTTTCCTGTCTGGGTAATGGGGCAAGTGGTAGGATATTGCTTTCTGGTTCTTCTGCTTTATCTCCTTCCTTTTCTTCCGCTCTCCTGCCATGTTCCCATATGAAAGAAATGAAATGAAAGAAATGAAAGAAGCCTGATATTGGCCTCCCACAGTCTCAGATGGGTGCTGTTCTCTTCCACCTGAAAGTGGCATGCTGGTCATGCTAGACCACCTCCAGAATACATGAAGGTCGACTTGTGTTTTTCAAAGTTGAAAAAACCCATGTAAATCTAAAAAAAAMTAAATGTGTGCGCACAGAGGCAGTAAAGTGCAAACTGTGTGGTTCTTCCTCTGCATTAAAGAATCTAACTCCATATTGTACTGAAGTGTTTCAAGAAAAGACACTTTTAAGACACTTTAAGAAAAGACCATTGCCAGGGACAACATGAAGCATATCTAAGCTCTTAATATTTCCAGGATCCAGCTGATACAGAATTTTTRACCTTGTCAGTCTCACAATCACAGATGGTCACAAACCACACTCAGCCTCCATTTTGACCACGTTCCAACCAAACCCCTTTTACTCCCTCAACAAAGAATTGCTCACAGCAATAATACCTCTTCAACAATTGTCTCAATCACTGTCCCGCTGATGCATTTAGGGCCACAAACCCTTTTAAGAACATTTCAATTTTGGTTTGGTAACCACACGAGTGCTTTGACTGCTCATTCCCAACACACAAATGGGATGCCTGTCACAAGACACTGTTTTAGCTTTTGGGCCTTTGTCCTTCGTACCTCTGGTCTTGGCAGTTTTTTCAGCACTTTTGCCTTAGGCATTTTTGCAATCTGGCGTGTTAGCACCTCCTGGCTTTAGCAACTTTGCAGCCTTAGCGTATATCCTCAAAGCTTTAGCATGAGTCTGCACTGTGGCATCCTTTCAACTCCAAACATACTTGCTTCACAGGTTTTCCTTGGGTTCTTTTAGAATGTCAGCAACTGCCCTGACCCTAGGGGGGGAAGAAAGACTGATCAGCAAGTTCAAACAGTGTCTGTGCAGCAGAAAGATGTCTATCACAAATGAGCACATTCACTACATCACTTCCCAGATATTGCACATGCTCAGGTACCATGAGAATTTTTTCCAGGCCTTCTTCAAGATTATTCCTAT
Source organism: Amblyornis subalaris (assembly GCA_018881555.1). NCBI lineage: Eukaryota > Metazoa > Chordata > Aves > Passeriformes > Ptilonorhynchidae > Amblyornis > Amblyornis subalaris. Next base: position 4,255,183 of record JACAXG010000027.1, on the reverse strand, counting down.
ACATCTTCTGAGAGCCTGTGATGATTGGCTGGAGAAAACCCTGGAGAACTTCATAGTCCCAGACTGTTTAACCACTATGTCTTCATACTCCAGTGGATATAGTTTCCATTATTAAAGTGTTTTCTCTTTTGCCTCTCTTCAAAGCCAAGAAAACAGATCAGGGAGAGGTAGTTGTTGGGTTTAAGGGCTGGTGGTTCAGGGTGACAAGTGCTGATTCAGTAGATGAGCTGTTTTCCACAACAACCACCAGGAGACAGCCAGTTGTCCTTTGTACTGCCTCCACTAAAATACTCCTTTTCAGGTAGTATCACATCTTCTTTTCATTGTATTCAGGGAAATGAGTCTTAGAAATCTTAAAATGGAACAATCCATGATGAGGAGGATAAAGGTTCAGGCCAGGTTAATCTTTATTCTCTCCATCTATTACTCTGAAAGTCCATGTCAGCAACTGCTTTCAGTGAAGGCTTGAGTTTAGAAATGCTTTGGTTTTGTGAATTCCTAATTGTCACCCGTTGTGTCCTGCAACTTCTCTCTCAAAGATCTTCGCGTAGCTAACTCAGTAATCCAGATTTCAGCTCATCAGAAAAGTGGAAAGGTGAAAAAAACCCAGTTGATGCTGCCTAAAACTAGTGAGACACTTGCTACCATATATCTCTCTATAGCTGAGGAAGGTGGGCCRGGGCCTTCCCAGCAATTTAGAAGCAATTGGCTTTTTCAGTATATTTTAGTGGGTGTTGGATCTAGAATCTGTTTGCTTGGAATCTGACTGCAGATTCACCACAATAAATTCAAAGATCATTCAAAATTATCAGGAATTTTTCTGTCATAGTTTCCCCAAGAAAAACACAGGTCCTATCCAAATAAAATGAATTTACAGTTTATTTACAAACCCAAAACTATGGMTATCCTTCATGAAAGGGAATCCTTCAGATATTTTAAAGCGTGATTTTTCTGAGTTTTCTTTTTCCAGTGGATATTTTGCTGGGATGAAATTTGCTAACAACTGGAACAATACGCAGAGAAAGAGGAAAAATAACTTTTTTCAACATCATGTATAGTGTGCTGCACATAAAAAGAAAAGAAGCAAAGTAAAAAGTACTGCCATGACTTCAATAATCAGAACCTTTCCTTTAGCATCTAAGAAATGACAAGTAAGAAAGTTTTAATATAGGAGAGGATTTTTATTTGCATTTCTTAACAATAAGGGTGGTTTATACTCCACCTGGTGTCTTTTCTCACATCATCTTTTATGGGCTTCTCTCAGTGACAAGTACCTTTGTACAAAGGTTTCCTCCCCCCTTCTCCCCCTTCTCTGGTTCTAACTCTCTAGCAGGCTTCAGCATACAAACACAATGGGAGCATTGAAAGGGAGACAGTGGGACACCTCCTTTGATCTTGTGTTCTAATAACTTGTGTATGTTTGTGTCCAAAAACAATGTTCCAAGGCTGTGAGGACTGCTGCTGCCGAAAAGAATACTCATCACAGGGGCGGTGGAATAGTTAAGCTGTATTCAGGAGACTAAARTACTGGCCAATAATGTAAACAGCAGACTGTAAACTCTACTAAAATGCTTTGATGACTGAAGAGAGCCCCACTCCACAGCTGACAACATAGACATCATAGGTCTGTTCAAAGCATGGCACTGAAGGTCATCATTAAATCATACAATTCCCTACTACTTTTCATATCCATTCTAGAGGATACTCACTGCACATGGACAAAAGAAATGTGTCTTGCATTRGAGCAAATGGCTACTGTCAGATAAACCAGCTGAACTCCTCCACTCTGCTGCTGCTYGCTCAAGGTTGTTGGGGTTTTTTTAACTACAAGAAGCTGGATTTCTGTTTTCATTTTTCATTTTGTAACTCACTGATGCTTTTCTTTCCAAAAAAAGGAAAAATTATTGCTGGAAAAACAATTGGCGTGGGAACAAAGTAAGACCAGTCCAACCTTACACACAGAGCACGCTGCTTGTGTAAAGTCACTTCTGACAAAGTGGCAACTCACAGCAAGGGGTGGAGGGAGGAGAAAGTAGCTCAATCACTGTCCTATTATTTACAACTATGGTGTGGTAAAGTCTTATACTGTCACATATTGACAAATCTGTGAACTTTGGAAAGAAAATATAAGAATCAGGATCTGCACCTCTGTTTTGTATTTAGGTTCCATTTCTGGAGCCAGCATATTTAAAACTACACAGTTTGACAGTCACCGAGGCCTGATTTCCAATATGATAGCATTTGCAAAACTCTCATGAAACGTGAAAGGCTTGAATTCAATGTGTGTTGGTTCAGCACAGCACTTCTATGTTAGTTTTGCTGTTTTTTTTTAAAATAAGCATAAAGTTTATTGAAGTTCTGTTGCTATAGTAAACAGGGTTGGTGCTGTGCTTACGAATAAGTAAGTCTAAGAACTGTTGAACTTAATAGATATCTGAAAAGATTAAAAAATGTTGGTAAAACTACCTTTTAAGCTCTGTATGAATTATAACAATTGCAAAGGGTTTTGGCAAACACTCATAACCATATCATACTGGGAAAGAAAACTTTACTCTAAAAACTATGCCTGGACCACCATGTCACTGTATAAATCTGGCACCAGTAGCTTGCCACAAGTATTTTGTCATTCTAAAACAAACTTAGCTATAAAAGAATGCCTTCTTTTGAACATTAAGATACAGCAGAATAAGCATTCACGTTTATTTTCAAGTTGTTTACCTGTCAAATCTTTGGTCACTCCTGATTTTCCCCACAGGTAACCTGTGCACACCAGTGGAGTGGTGTTGATACAAAGCTCGTGATGCAGCAGGAATACAGGGACTGACACAGGTGAGGAGCTGAGGCACAGGAACAGCCCTTCTCCATTCCACTGGGTGTGTTTCTGCTCTGTGGCACCGAGCAGACCCTGGCTGCCTGTAGCCCACAGACCGTCTTGGGGATGAATTACACAACACTACAACAGGAAAGATCCAAACCGTTAACTGTTGAGCGTGGCCCTGGCTCAGTGCTCMGCATTTGTGCAGCTTACCAAAGTGGTTGAATCGGCAATAGACGGGTTTCCGGCACAGACCCAGGGAGATGCAGGCACACAGCAGGAGCAGAGCGTGTCAGCACTGCCCAGCACAGCACGCGCGCGCTCCGGGTGATGAGACACGGACAGAACCCTGGGTGCACTGAATTCCCTGCAAGGCAAACAGAAATCACTAACACAGTTCAACTATATTGAGGCAACCAGCACAGCACAAACAGCTTGATCTAAATTGTCCTTGCTGTTTACCCATATTCTCTAAACTTTGCTGTGGAAAACAGCTTTGTTTTCAAAATTTACTYAGCTTTTTCTTACAAGGTGCATTCAATGGAACCACAATACTGCATCATACAAATAAGAYGCTATCTTAAATGAGCTTAAAACCAAAATCTTCTTTACTTCTACACAGAAACTTCTGAAGGACTGGACAGATATGAAATGACCAAGTAAACTCTGAACATTTAATTTATACTTCTCTGCTTTTCTTTTACCATTAACTATCAGTGTTACAAGACTTTGCTTCTACTAAGCACGCTGCACATTGGCTTAATTTGTGTGCTGGATAGATGGCCTCTTCACTGTACCCCTGCAACATATTCTTATGGCATTAATGACATAATTATTGCATTCAGATAGGCTGCATTAGTTTGAATGAAGATAACCCATGGAGATCCACTTTGCTGCTCTGTTCCACACTCTGTGTCCTTTTGCATTGTGCATTTTCAAATACATGACAGAAGCTACAGGAATTCTGGGATTTGCATAAAACTAACAAGTCCTCAATTCTTCTCTTGGCATTCATAATTTTGCCATGGTGGTTTTGAGCTAGTGCCAGACCACGTCTAAGCAAGGCAGCATTTCTGCCAGCCTCCTGCAAAGGCAGGGTGCATCATAGCAGGCTTTCCCTTTTGCCTCTGTTCCAGCAGCGAAAGGTCAGACAAGTGAAAGAAGTCAGGCACATAAACCACACACCTTGTACTTCCTCACAGCATTCCCTACTGCTCTCACTTGTGGAAGCCTCTTGCAATGTCTGAAGAGAATCTTTCCCTATAAGACTCCTTCAGTATCGTGAGGCAGATATAGGACTTTGGTTGGATCACTGCTGCTAATACCACCTTCATGCAATAAGAGAACAGCCTCTTACTTATTCATCCAAATTTAGATTTTAAAAAATACAAACAAATTCCTGAAAATATACTGGGTAGAATTCGTCTGCCTCCACAGTCAATGAAGAGATGGGTGATTCATGTGACCTATTTTATATGTCTCTATGAAGTTGAAATGAATCATCTTCTAAAAGTACCTATTAGGAGATGATTTGTCTCAATATAGACATTTAAAATAGGTCAGATGAACAGCTATTCCCCTCCCTTGGCTATAAGGAGAGACCAGGTGACCAGATCAAGTGAAGATATTGTTTGTAGCTAAAGCTGGGTGAGATGCATTTCACTTTGTGCATCTGGAGTAAGATTTTAAGGTTCTTCTTCCCCCTGGTCTTGAAGGGAGAGGTGAATTTTCTTTTTTTTGAACACAAAAATAATATTCCTGCATGCTATGTACTATAAAACATTTAGGAGATCAGAGGGAACAAATTGCTACTAAGCTGAACAAGGTTCAAGTGAGCATGTACAAAAGCATGAGAGATCACACTTTTGTCACCATACAGAAGACATTCAATGTGTAAGTTAGAGGTGTGCTAAGTCAATTCCTGTATGTGTAGTTGTGGCTCTGTGGAATGTTTCAAGATGTATTTTCTGTTTCTGCAAGGAGTKAGAATGTCACCACAAAAAGTTTCTAACTGCTCTGGTCTTAGGGTCTGTCCTAATCATCCCTCTTGTGCAGAAAGATACTGCCCAGTGCCCAGACCAGCCATTCCCATCGACCTCAAGCAGACAAAATACATGTAAAAATAGCTATGCAATCTCTAGTCCTCTGATACTCCTAACCAGCTAAACAGTTGGAGTACTGTAGCTTACACAGGCTGGAGGAWAGATTGGGCAAACCAGCATAAGGGAAATCCACTGGCAGTTTCTAAATACATAGAAGCCATTTCAAACTCAAGAGTTCCCTGAATAACAAGTTGTGAGAGACTGAGAGATGATTGAGTGGAAGTATCATGATATGTTAACCCTATTATGTTCTTCCCCAGGCATCTGCTTTTGGTCACTGTTAGAGACCAGTGCCCTGTTCAGCAGTTCTTAATCTACCTACCACAAAAAAATGAAGTGGATCATGAGTGTTTCAGACCAATTGAAGAAGTTCAATTAGTATAGTCYCCATGGAAGAGAGGAAGAAAATTCTTGCACCGAGTTCAACTAAGCCACTGAGCTGGTCTGGAGGCTCCATACTGATTTCAAGAGACCCATGAGGTACTATTCATTCTCTTTATGTCTGAGTAGCTGTACAATAATATCCACATTATTAAAATAAAATCTTGTTTCATAAGACAGTTTCCTCATATGTTCTGAGTATTTCCTACTGAGAGTGGGAAGGCATTAATAAAACTGGATTTAAAATTCTACAAATCAGCATAAATCTCTATGGAAAAAGAATATACTTCAGCTCTTCCCCGCTGTTGGATTATTGTTGAATACCCTATGGTTCTCCACAAATTCTTTTCTGTAGCACAGACCAATGAGACAGATAATGGAACTTTTGTTTATAAATTCTATATTCTCTTTACTATAACGTCTCATATTTTAATAGCTCGTCTTTCACACAATGGAATCCTACTCAGAATTATGGCATTCTGGCAAATAGTTAAGGAGTTTAAATGTATCAGTCTTAAATCAGGCCAAACAGGACTAACAACCTAAAAGCTGACAGAGCCTCCCCCTGGTCATGAATGAAGAGGTTTAACAGTATTTGGCTCCTGTATTGGTTCCTTGGGTACAGCACTGGTGCCGCCTCCAGCTGATCCCAAGGCTCCGAGCCCAGCAGTTCAGCCAGGGTTCAGTCCACCTCGCTGTGCATTCATCCAGACCACACTCCATCAGTTTGTCAGCAAGGATGTTACTATGTCAGACAGACAGTGTCAAAAGTTTTACTAAAGTCCAGATAATATGCACTGCAACATCCACCTTTCACTATGGAAGGATACCAAGCTTGCCAGGGATTATTTTCCCCCTTCATAATCAATGCTGAGTGCTCCCAGTCACCTTCTGTCCTAAGCATGCTTGGAAATGTGTTCCAGGGACATTTATTCCATTGCCTTCCCTGGGATCAAGGTGAAGCTGACTGGTCTGTAACTCTCAGATTCTCCTTTTTGTTCTCCTTGAAGATATGTTTCACATTTGCTTTATTTCAGTCCTCAGGAGCCTGCCCCAGGAGCAATGACCTTTCAACGATAATTGAGAGTGGCCTCGCAGAGATATGAGCCAGCTCCCACCTGAGAGCATTCCATCAGTTCCTGTGGACTTGTGTCCATCCACCTTCTTTGAGCAGTACCTAACCTGACATTATTCCACTGAGGGCRAGTCTTCCTTGCTTCAGACTTTCTCACTGGGCTCAAGAACCTGGGGTTGCTGAAGGTTGGTCTTACCAGGAGAGAATGAGCCCGAGAGTTCAGTGAGCACCTTGGCCTTCTCTCTGTCCTTTGTCACCAGGGCCACCACCTCATTCAGCAGCAGACCCGCGTTTTACCTGCTGATAACTTGCAGAAGGCCTTTTTGTTGCCCTTCCCATTCTTTGCCTAATTCAACACCAGTTGGGCTCTGGCTTTTGCATCCCCAACTCCATGTTGATAGGGGTTGCTGGAGTCTACAGTGTGGAATACGCCTGAAGTTTGTGTCTAGAGCTAATCACAAATTCAATGCACCAACTTCAGAAGTAAACGTGGAATGGTGTTTTGTGTACAACTGGCAGGAGACTGATTTTACAAGGACCACAAAATATCCCAGACATCCATAATTTTCACTTTACCAATTAAAAGAATCCAGATGTGATTCCATGCATTCATTTAAAGAAAATGAAATAAAAGTAAATATTACAAGCAAATATAAGAGTTTTAGACTGCTATAATGGTCCAAGCCTTTGTCAAGCTTACAGCTGGAACCAGAGCTGTACAGAAAGTAGATTTTCTGCTATGTAGGAAGTTCCAGAGCATGTTTTTTTTCATTCTAAATGAGGAAAAAACTCTTCATTTATTTTCATAATTTAAAATTCTTTTTGGGTTGAAATTGATGGTTCTGATTTTTAGGCTTTTCCTATTACAAAACAGTTTGTCTTCTTAATTTTAAACAATGGGCTAAAAAGCTACTTTACAAGGTCAAAATGTTCTATTCCAAAAATATAAAGAACTTCTGTTTCAAGTCTATTCAAATATTCTGCTCCAATATTTTCATACATCAAGCATTGTCAAAAATGAAACATTTATATGGATTGTCATTTTGCAATGAAGAGCCATTCTACAATAAATTTTCTGACCAGTTTCAATTTGAAATGTGAGACAATACAGGGATTATATTTACAAATTGTCTTGTACCTTCAGTAGTATTACTTTCATCTCCTAAGGGCAAGGATGACTCATAAAATCATGATTGAAAGTTCAGGTCCTAGATATAATAATTATATTTATCTTATTTTAAAGATTTCAGATATCATCTGAAAAAAATAGTTTCCAATTCTGGTTAATCTGACTATTTACCTACGTTCATCTTCCCGGGGATTTTAGTAAGGTAGGTACACTTTCACTTTAGAAGCATTTCAGTCTCTCTATTTCTGTTTTACTGTAAAGGAAGAACATTTACTTTTGCCAGTTTCCATACTGCAGGGCGCCTCAGATTATGCCAAACATTTTGGCTAGTTAAAGCCAGTTAACTTTATTTTATGTAATTTTATACTGAAGATTTTTACATTTGCTTTGTTGGGACACCAGGGTTTTTTCACCACATGAGATGCAAAAATTAATAATGCTTTGTTTTGCTAATACTGAGTTAACAGTCGTAACATACAGCATCCAGACTAACCCTGAACAAGAACTCTGTACCCATCAGATATTCCAAATAGTACAGACATAATCCTATTAAAAATACAAAATAATATAAGAGAAAACAACTCGAAAGGAATCTTAAGCATGTATATTCCTCTTTAGGCTTCACAACAGAACAGTCCCTCTGAAGCCATCACATTTCATTACAGTGGAGCTTTCTGGTCCAGCCCCGTGTATAGAAAAGGCGGCTGCATATCCTTGAGTTCTTTCCAGCCTGCATTCGGCACAGATTTTGAGTATAGGATGAGCATCTGACCTTTAAAAAAATCTTAAATTCAGAATATATAAAACAGGCTGCTTAGCCATTCTTCTTATTTCTAAAGGAGATTAAATGCAGTTGAAGAAACTACACTGCATTCAGAAACTGGACCCTTTGGAAGAAAGGGTGACATTTTCTCAAAAAGAAAAAGTCCACAGACTAGGACTTTTCAACTGTTTCAGTATAAAAGAGCCAAATATAAAGAGCAGGAAACCATTCTGTACTTTCAGAATAATGTGAAAAAGACAACCCAAGAGAGCTTTAATACCTGAAATGCTCTTAAATCCTAAAGAAAGACTTTTTGTAATACTATATCAAAAGGGGAAAGGGAAATAGCCCAACACAGTGCTTTCCTTTTTTCAGCATGATATGGATGTGGAAAGTATGTTAATTCCCGTATTCTCAAAGGAAAACAAATAGCATAAACAGACAGACAGGAGAGGAAGAGAGCAGTATGTTTAAAATAATAGAGAAACCCACCACCCATTTAAGCTGTTAGCTCTGGGAAGGCTCAGGCTGTGTGTCCAATCACAGGACCTACAGTTTATGCCAAGGCTTGTTTCAGATGCATTCTGCACCAACTCCACCAAACGCAAACACAATTAGAGCATTCAGCATCAGACAGTAGGAGATCCCCTTTGATGTTGGGATAAAATGAGGATATGCATGGTTTTGTCCAAAATGACAACCATCCCTGGTTTACTAATGGGTATCTAATAGAAAAAGAGAACTTTATGATGCTCATTAATTACCAAACTGTCATGTGCTTCTGGCAGAAAGAAAGTAATCCTCTTCTCCAGATTAGACAGCCACCACAAAGGACTTCAAAGAACTTTCAGTCCCCTCCCCTGAGAGCTGCCTTGCATAAACCTCACAGCACTAACCGTGCAAATTAAAAGAAGGGAGCAGTTGACAAACCCTTCCTGATACATGCGCAGTCTATTGCTGTTGGCAGTTCAGACACGAGCCCTTATTCTGCTGGCAGATGTGCACATTCTCTATACATAAAATGTGCTCTAAAATTCACACAAAACTTTACAAATTATCAGTAAACAATGCTTCCCATTCTTGCTTTCAAACCCGGAGATATTTGTGCTGAAGGTCCTTTGGTGGCAATAAAAATTCTTTTTTAAGAACATGAAAATGTAGGAGAAATACAGCTGAAARTCTAGTTCTCAGAAATTTTCCTCAGATGCTTTTCTTAATAAGGAGCAGCTAAAGTATGCCTTTTTCTGGCAATTCGCCACAATGGGTATAAAGGGCTACAGAAATCATCCAATATGAGAATGGATGTAATAGGGAGCATGAAGCACTTACAGTGATTCCCCCAGTTTAAATGGTCAGACATTTACGGAGTTGGAGATTTTGCTTTCAGCACAAATTTCTTCCCTTGCTCTTACATTTCTATAAACTCTTTATATGTAACTTTTTTTTTTTTTTTCCCAGGGACTGAACTACAGACTTCAAAGTAGGCAATACATTTCACATATTTATGATTGTCACCCAAATGCATGTATTTATGGTTGTTTTCACAAAGGTCTGAAATAGTGATAAAATCTGAATTGTCTCTCAGGAGGAGCGAGGGGACAGGTWCTTCTGATGCTTGGATGACACGTGAATTCTAGATGACAGGATTGTGTTCCTGAACATATTTGCCTTGTGTTTTCTTTATTTACTTGTGTAGATTCCAATCACTTTACTGACAAGGTGAAAGACAATGAGCCCCATTATGATCTGGAATCTGAATATCCTTATTCAAAGCATTCCAAGCAGCGTTTGGTTAAAGTTGTGTGCCTTGGTCTTACTAGGCCAAGTATTTAATAGGTGCCCCACAAATTTTAAATTTAAAYAAGGTCTTTCTCCAACGAATTTGACAGATTTTTTAGAACAATGATTGCCAGAAGCATACTGCTATCCAAAACAGGACTGGCTTTATGTTCACCAACAACATAGGAGTCCAAGGGAAATAGTGCTGAGTGACAAATAGGAATAACAGCTCGGGAAAAATAAATAATCATAGGGACCATCAAAAACTGTTCCTTTGGTCATAGCAGTTTTCAGATAGCACTTCTTTGGTACATCGTGGTGAACCTCTTCCAAACCCTAAACATTTTGGAAGATTCCCTCCTTCCCAAGTAATGTGTGTGCTGCTTCTCAGTTTGATTTTTAAACAGCAACAAAATACCTGGGAGAAAATAGATTTAATTTTCCCCTTTTTTAATTTAACATCCTTGAAAACTCTAGGGTTGCATCAGAAACATCATCTATTCTGAACACGTGACCAACCTAGGTCACAGCTACATATGTAAAATACTAAATGAGGCTGGTTGAAATTTGTTATTCCACCTTTTTAGTGAAAAAACTAATTTCTTTTGGGATAAAACCCACAAACATTTCAATGGAAATAAAATTTTCATAGTATAGAAATGTCAAGAACTTACAAAATGTCAGCACAAGACTGGAAAAAATGGAATTTTGTCTGAGAAGTGTTTCTCTTTTCACCTTCCATTGATTTTATTTGGGGATCAAAAATACATTCCCTGATTGTCTCTACAGTTAAACTCTTCCTTCTGTCTTTTGCTCACTAAACACGTCCCTTTGTAGAGTATTCTTTTCCCACATTAATAATTACTAAGGGTCTCAACATTTCCAAATTGCTGTGAGTAGAACTTTGGCTTTTCTACCAGCTGTCCAGGAAGAGCATTTATGATAGACTCAGTTATGCATCAGGAAATAAAAAATTAATATTTGAATGCGAGACAGTCTGTGTTTGGTCAGATGCAAAGAAGCTGCCTGATAGCCCCCAGCTCCAGCTCTAGACCACGGCAATAAGCAACTGCCCTACACTGGGGGAAAGACAAGTACTGCTCACACTGAGAAGTCAAATGAAATATGATTATAACCACTAAAACAGTACAGTTGTATTGTGCTATAGAAACTTTCCTGATTGTACCTCTACGGATTCTTTCCTTCCCAGCAGAACCTCTAAAAATACTTCTTAAAATAAAACTATGTGCTCTTGATGCCACTACTTCTGTATAATCTGCTATTTTCTCTGGGATTAAACCATCGCAAATTATTTTAAATTATTAATAAAGACAGAGCAAGTTTTTATTAGTTTGTAAGTTAGCTAAAGATGACCAGAACTTGTAGGCAGAGCACTTTCTTTTCTATCCCTTTTTAGAGGTTATCCACTACAGTGGAAAATCCAATGCCCATCCTCACTTTGTACTTGCAATTCAGCTGATGCAAAAAAGCAGGACATAATCTTTGACACAACATCCTCTGTTAAGAACATCCTCCTCCACCTTCTTCCCCAAAGATAGCCAAGAAGGTGTCATTTCTTCAGCACAGCTCCAGAGCACAGCCCCGTACCAGCTGCTCTGAAGAAAATTAACCCTACCCCAGCTGAAACCAACACAGAAAAAGAGAGTCAAGAGTAAGCCACTCCCAGCTCAGTGCCACAGGTGTGCATCTCTAAGGCAAGTTTTCTGCTGGTAGATAAAAGTGATGGATTCATACTCCTTCCACCTCCATAAATTTGTCTATAACTTTTTTCACAATAAAACCAAAATCACATTTAATTCCTGAATGGATGAGTTTCTGTGGACACATCAGCTTCCAGGATATGCCCACAAAAATGTGACTCCATTTGTTGTCTGTTTTCTCTAGTGAACATCAGTGGAGAATTCTTGTTTCAAAATATTCTGGTTGGCACCAGACAAACAAGTCATTCTGCTGAAAATGAGATAATTTCCATTAGTTTTCCTTTGGTTAAGTGACAGCTCAAAGAAAAGAAGTCCTGGAAAAAATCTGGGATTGGATGGTCCTTGCAGGCAGAAATTGAATTGGGTTCAATTAAAAATGCAATCACAGAAGGGTTTGTACTGAATTTTTGTGCTGCATTTTTGAGCACTTGCAAGAAGCAGTGAAAGAACAAACGAAGGCAGCAAAAAGAAACCCAAGGCAAACAGGCAACATGATGTGAGAAAAGATAAGACAAAGAGTTTTAGGGTAGAGGGCAGGGTGGACAAAGGCCTGGATCTGTGAGCCCTGTTGGTAATCCCAGCTATGCTCAGGGAAACAGGACTCAGTGCATATTGGTTGTAACTAAACAGATTTGTCCCCAAGAAACAATTCACTCCATAGTCAACTTCTCCTCCTAACAGAAACAAGCTAAAATTGGTGAGCCCCTTAGGTCAAAAAGAGATTAGTGGTGTTAGCAATGAGATCTGAAGTATAAGCACAGAAATTTCAAGTTGCTACTCCTGCTCAGCCAAAGTGCAAGCTCTGGCATTTTTTCAGTTCAATGTCAAATGCAAATGAATGGTTCAGAAGTTGGTCAGAAAGGGCAGGAGTCTGATCCAGCACCAACGATGTTCCAAAAATTTTTTCCCCACCAMAAATGGAATCTTTCCAGTCCAGGACCAGCCTCTGATATGTTGGAACCAGCCAGCACAGGGCATAACTGGCCACAGCATGACTAAAATGTACAAGTCAGGAAGGAAGAAAAAGACCCCACCTGAACTGGCAAAGGACTTGAGAAAACTTGTATTTTTGGCATATTCGAGTTCTTGTAAGGTCTTCCAGGATAAACAGGCAATGAACCAGTTTATACACACTCAGATGCATCTGGACTTGCAGATCAAGATCAGGGGAGAAAAGAAGCAACAGACATTCCAGGAGGCTGTGGATTTGCCCCTAGAGCTTGACCCTTTCCCTTTTCCTCTCAGCTGTGCCCTTTACAGGATGGCAAGTGGAGCTGAAAAAGATGCCAACTGATTGCTGTGAGCTGAGACAGCACAACTCAGAGACTGATCCTGGGAAAGCAGAAGTCTGAGGTATTTTGAGATGTTTCTGTGCAATTAGCTACAGCAATCAATTCAATCAGTAGAAAAAAAAGAGTAAATGGGCACAACTGAAACATTAAATGAAGTCATTAAACCTGCTAGCATGAAAAATTTTGCCCTAAAAAGAACCAGCCAAGCCCCCAGATGATCATAGATACACAGGAGTTTGAAGAGTGTAGGAGGTTGATTTGTGAGTTTGCCAGAACATGAAGACTTCAGCATAGGTTGGATGAGAAAGAGGAACTTTTATAGCAATCAGCAACCCGTGACTGAGCAGTTTTACAAGTTCATTCATCCCTTCTACACACATACACACAAATGCACACACAGAGACTGCTCCTTTTCTAGTCTGCCCATAAGTCAAGTTTTTACAGAGTGAACCCAGAGTCTAGCAACAGAGGGTGAGCCTGTAACAGAACAAAGAGGGGTGCTTTGGAACAGGTAATATTTATATTCCATAGTACTATACCTCTTGGCAACAGATTTTAGATCAGTAGGACATTTCTACTTGAATTTTCAGGAGAACAAACTTATGGTTTGGAGAAACAATGTACTGCTGCTATAGCTTTATAGATTTAAACTACAAAACAGGCTTACAAAAAAGGATGGCAATAATGCTTTGTTCAGTATTATTATTATGCTCAAAAATTAGCGGCAAATGCTGTCCCAGACAGAGCAATTACCAGGTAAAGACATCAAAACGTAAGACAAAAACCAGATGGCTCCTTGTGCCTCTGTTAACTCCTGTTAATATACCCGAACAACTGGGTCATCAACAAGCATGAGTAAACCCAGAATTTACACGACTGACAAAGTTCCCACTTCACTGAGTGGAACAATGAGTTTGTTCTTTCAATAATAGCCTACAAGGTGCTAAAATACTTATCTAAGAGGGATGCTCTATTGGAACAGAATGCCACAGTGAAATCATCCGGTGAAGGAAGCACTCCACTCCAGTATGCAGTTCTTCTTCAGATAATCATGCTTGATGCTTTTTCCATCACAGAAAGAAATCCTGGTATTTCAAATTGAAATAAAGGTGCAGTTACTACTGGGTACAAGCTACTACTGGGCCTTTTAAGAGAGAGAAGTACTCTGGCTAAAGCTCTTGCTATTACGAGTCTCTAAGGTGCAAGCTGACATCCATGTTGTGTGTTAGTTTAGACAACCCTGATCCTGAGTTGTTCTAAATGACCAACAATGAATATTTTATACAATCTTTTTTTGAAGCTGTTTGTTCACCCTCTTATGTGATCACTAAAGAAAGAGACCTGGAGCAAATATAAGGTATGGTGTCATTTCACAAAGGAGAACAGATTTCAGTTCTGAACCTCCAACTTCCAGACAAATGTAGAGTGGGAACATGCCTGATTTGCTAGTCCTAGATCTAGAACAAACACTTCTAGGACACTTGAACACCTTTGTGTCTTTGGGATAAGCATTTGCATAGTTCAGACAAAAAATTGCTACAAAATAGGGCCTCTATCAAGGGACCTCTGGGCTAACACCTGTATTTGCTGTACAGTCAAGTAACCTCCATTTCCTTCTTATTTTCAAAGACCTTCCCAAAAGTTTTAGTCATATGAAATGACAACAATGATTCAGAGATCCAATTCTTTAAGTCCTATTTTCATCAGAGGAAAGAAATCCTAAGTAGGGCCTGACACACCCTTTTAACACAGCTCACGGTATCCATGCCAAGTTCGTTTTCCTGCCACAATGCCATCTTGTCCTGCCTGGGTTTACTATATTCTTCAAAAACATTAACATCTATGAATATTAACAAATAATTATAATTATTCCAAATAGCTTCAGCTAACAAAATATGGAACATGAGCTCATCTTTTCATAGAGCATGATGGAAAGAAAAGGAAACCCTGTTGGAGGTAAATGGTAAAAAACAGTCATCTACACTAAAGAACTGTGTTGTAAAATAATCTCAATTGACTTTGTCACAGTCTTACTCAGACGAAGGTCTAAACAAATGCTGAAGTTTTATGGAAGAGATTGTCAAAGTCGCCTAAGCTAGTTAAGAACCTAGAATGTGTCAGGGCGAAGGTACTGCGCTGGCTTCAGGCATAACATGCATGGAATGAAACATGAGCAGATTCACAGCAGCGATGCTGATTGGAATCCAGGTATTTATCAGTAGGGTCACATGTTAAAGTAGGGCTATTGAGCAAATGGAAGATATTAACTCATGATCAGATAGCAGATGCTTCTCATAACAAAGAGATCTATGGTTTATAAGTCTCTCATGTAGGTCACTAAATGGATGATTGGAAATAAGTTAGTCATGCTTACCTGAGGTATTAACCATATAAAAGTTTTCATAAATTCACAAATTATCCAGCTATCATTGCTGGACACTTACCAAGCTTGAAAGCAGTGCAGCAAGTATGCAAAATGCTGATTCCCACAAAGCACTCCAGGTGAGTCTCTAGTGTACCTGGCCAATGACAGCCCATGACTGTGGGAGCATAATAACTGGTGTTGAGAGGATGATCAGAACAAATAAATTTATTGCCGGATTATATTCGATGATATACAGTTAACAAATTCGGAAAATAGTTCTATTCACTCTGAAGGCTCTTCTGAGGGTGTTTGCATCTTGAAAATAATCCCAATGTTAATGCAGAATTTTGAGTGCATTTGCTATTTAAAAAAATAATCAGTATAATAGCTGTTAAGAAGATTTATCTGATGATCCTGTTGAGGGTCAGAACAGCTTATCTGTTCTTAGAACTGTAAAGATAATATTAAGCATGCAAAGAAGCAGCTATGGATCTAGACAAGGCTGCTCAGTAAATCAAAAGGCTCCCCTGCTATGTTACACAGCACACAAACAGCTTTAGCTCCAGCTCTGCACATACTGACAGCTACTTACATGAATTTTAACACTAGGACACAACATTAAGATGATATTTTCGGAGCAGTATTTTTCCCATTCTGATGTCCCTCACTCTCTGGCAGCCCTCTCTGGGTGACTAACTTCTACCCTTGAAAGATGCAGAGAAGGCAGAAATTCTGGTGCACTCTGACAATGAGCACTGAAAGCTGGACTTTGCACCTTGGGCTGTGGAAGAGCTCAGACCTTCCCTGGTACAGGGAAGGTCCCTGCCATGGTGAGTGTGTACAGCATGCATAAAGTCTAAAGCCACCTATAAAATAAAACTGCAATTTAACCTTCCCCTTGAAATCTCAAGATGAATATCACAAAGAAATAGTTAATATGGAGAACATACACTTCAAATCAAAGTTCTCCTTGTGCCTCTAATGCAGGAATATCAGGTTTCAGCTCTCTGAATGTGAGCTGATAACCCAGTTAAGGAAAGATACAACCAGCAGTTCAACAAGTGCTCAACTGTGTCATTTTCTGACCAGCTTCTCCTCTTCTACTCTAGAGTAAACATAGTTGACAAGGCCAAATATGTGGAACAGAGACACACAAAAAAGCCCAAACAACAAATCAAAACGAAACTAGTGGCTCCATATCCACAGGGGAGAGCCACAATCTGTTCTCTTGCAACCAATCTTGGTTACGAAAGAAATTCCTGTGAAGGCAAATTGCTGTGAGAGAGAAGTGCTGCACACCACAGGCAGGGAGCTCTGCCAGGCTGGGCTGCAGGGAGGGTGGGTGTTATTGGGGTCACTTCTTTTCACGGGGGAAATGAGAGACAAAGGGATCAATTGCTCATCGGGAAGAGAATTAAATCAGCAAGGGGAGCTGGGCAGATGTGAAAAGTTAAGACTGATGGTGTCGTTCTTGTGATTTGAAGTACAGATTGCAGAATCTAAAACTTTCAAAATAAAAAGTTTATGAACAAAAGTACTACAAATAAGTTTCTGTATTGTGTGAACTACAATAAGGTGTTTAGCCACACAAAAGAAAAAAAATTCTAACATTTAGATTATATTGAAATTAAACATTCCTCTCGAGTAAACACCTCTAAAAAATCCTAGATTATACGTGCTTGAATAATGACAATTTAAAAAAATTTAAATTACAAAATAAAATATTTCAGGGGTGAACAATACTAAGGGAACATTTTGGGTTCCGCACACCATTGTGCAGGTTTATGACTAAAAACAAACAAACAAAAAAAAAAACACTGATAGGGTTTTTCCCCGTGGAGAAACTCATGTTTTGATATCTGCATTTTTGCAGAACCCTGAGTAGCTTAGGGGTTCTCTCTCAGCAAAGCAGAGGAGAGTTCATCCAGCTGTATGATGAGGTAAAAGTGAGTGCTCTGACGGGGGATCTGCAGGCAGGACAGGATCCTCAGTTTGGTAGTCAAGGAACAGAAGGAATAGTGAATGGAAAAGGAATTTAGTTTCAATATTTATGAAGAGACAAAGCAAGGAAACTAATTAAAAGATCCTAATCTCTTTCTGGTAGGCTTACTGAAGTCTAATTTTGGCAAATATATGTAGTTAGAGATCTCTCAGTTTACACAGCGTCATAAACTGTTATTTCTCGTAAGTTACTGGAGGGAAGAGAGAGGTCTCTTCAGCTGGGGAATCCCCAGCTGTGTGGGTCAAAGGACATAGGGCCTAGATTGATGGTCCTCAGCCCTATGCAAAGGGGAAAACCAGGAGATGTAGCTGCCATCTCAATTACAAAGACTGGATCTAACCCCAGAGAGGAATAGAGCAGTGCACAGAAGCTGAAGCTGGAAAGCTCCCTAGATTTATTTTTTTCCACTGACCCTAACAATGGGGGAATTTGATCAACTTGTGCAAGACACTGAACAGACAGAAGGGGGATAGTTCCTGCAATAGCAGTGATTCGGACATACTGCCAAGTTCCTTGCTATTTGATAATCACAGAATTATTTAATAATCTCAGTTGGAAGAAACTCTTGAGGTGATCTAGTCCAAACCCCTGTAACTTTTATATCTCTTCAGAATTTCCTTTGGTGCAACCTGTGACCACTGCTCCTCAGTGTTTCACTGTGCATCTCCAGGAAGAGTCTCATGAGTATTATGTGTAGGATCTGCAACACTTTGTCAAGCTAATGATTCAGTATCACGTTTCTAAGCACTACAGGCTGCTAAGGGAAGAACAAGGCACGCACAGATTAACTCCATCATCCTTTCTGATTGCAACAAGTAGAAATTTAGAACACCGAGTCTGTAACCCAGCAGTGGTGCTTAATTAGACATAGGTTTAATCCTTTCTGGAATCTATTTTTTTTTTTCACAAAATTCTGTGGTGGTAAGCGCTGTAGTTGACTTATAAATTATGAAAAAGTGCTTCCTCCGCTCAAAGTGAAACAAATCGAGCTCTCCCAGTTTTAGCAATATTTTATTGGAAGCAAGTGAGACTAAGATGCACGACTGCACTAGATGATTTATGCAACTTCAGTGGCAATGGATCTCAAGGATGTTTTCAAACTTTACAGTTCAGGGAAACTGTTGAGATAGCAAATGTTAACACCCTCTGAGAATTTCTCTGCATAATAAAGTTTACCATCAGGACTATCACAATGAAGTTTTTCCACTAGATTTCTAGTAGTGTAATTTCTCATGTGAAGACACTCCAAAATAGGCCAGTTCACCCAGGATTTGCAGCAATATAGCTATCATAATATATTATAGATTGACTGGTAAATCTATACATGTACACAAAGATTGACTGCAACAATGCAAGGAAAGAAATAGAGATTTCTTTTTTCCCCCAGAAAACAAGTCCTTGCCCACTTTTAAGATCAAAGGCAAATTGTAAAGATATTATCAAGAAAAACATATCTGTGTCAGTCCAAATCACTAATCACTTTAAAATCCTCTATGGCTTCTTCTATATTACTGTCTAAAGCACTGCTTGTCAGAACACTCAACCTGAAAATTGAAAAACACTCCTCTTAAAATGATGCTTTTACTTATGATGATTTTTAACTACCATGGTTACCCTCCATCCAGTCTGATGCCGCTATCTGTCCATCCCTCTTCAAGAGATCAAGTATAGTTATAATAGTAAGAGAAAGAATAATAATTAGACTTTAGTTGAAATACCAGGTGTCTTACCAGCTTAGTATGTTCTAGAAAAAAAGTTATACTGACTGTTCATGTTGGTGCTGAACTGTCTCTTAGCAGCTTTTTCAATTTTTCCTTCTGTAGACTTTCCAATAAATGCCTTTAAAACTCACTACTGTGATCCCTACCCTCCACTTTTGTTTCAGTGTTGAGTCATTCTATTTAACTCCCTTTGTAGTAGCAAACTGCCCTTTGTATAAACGGAACCTAGTTAAGAATTCCCTTTTGCTGCAAATCCGAATGGAATTCTTGGCAGTACATAATGCCATACACCATATCAAGGTGTTTGCTCCAGTATTTCACTCAAAAGCACTGGGCTTTGTTCTGATTTACACACTTCAGATAAGATCAGAATCAGGCCAACAGTTTCTGCCAAAAGAGCATACAAACTGAAAGGCAGAGAAGATAAAACAGACTCACTCCAAGAGATTCAGAGAATGAAAGTAGCATAAAGCTTTTCAACATTTTCTCTTTTAGCTGGGAGTGATGCTAGCATGTGTGGAGCATCCATAGGCTCTGTGAAAGCAGGGAGATCTACACAGGTATTAGACAGGAAAGTGAAAAGACAAATGAATCAGTGGAAAAAAATAGAATTAAAACTTTAATATGTCACCCTTCATAGAGGGTTCTTGAAAGTGGGTTGCTTTGTTCGTACTGTGTGGTGCAATCACACTTGGGTTTTTAGAGACCTCAGGACTACTCTCTTTGTAAAGAAAAGTTAAGAGTCTGGAGAACAGTTCATTACTGTTGCATCTGTCCTTCTGACATAGATCTTCCCCTCGCTAATTGACCATACAGGAACTAAAGCAAGAAGCATTCATAACTTGCAGTGCAATCTGGTTCCAAACACAGCTGTGAGGTGACTGGAGGCAGTTTCCCTCCCAGCTTGCTCTTGTAGGGACAGGGAGCAACGATCTGCAGACAGCACTGTGGACTCTTGCCTAGGCCTGTTGCATCTCGAACTCAGAAACTTCCATCCTAGAGAATGTTCCCCGTGTTCCCACCCGCAGCTTTTTTGCTTTCACCCTTCATATGCTCTGTCACAGCATATGGCCAAAAAAAGTCGGCTTTGTTGCCTTTTTTATCAAGGCTTGGCCTGCCACCAGTGCATAGTGAAAACCTCATGCCCATGTTAAGAATCTCATCAGCCCAAACTCTGTGCTTTTGAGAGGCACAAGAAAATGTAACATCTGTGCAGATTACACAGCAAAAGTAAATCTGTTCTAAGATCATAAGCTTTGTCTGATAACAAAAGAAAGGAAAATAAAAGGCAGGTATTGGAGCAAGAAACACCTTACAGGTGCTAAAACATGCCTGGTATTTTAACATGGACCCAAGCTATTGTTCTTAAGTCTGGATGGACCAGACACAAGCAAGACATGCATGCTACAAAATAGTCTGCCAAGAGATAGCACAAGCCAACTCTCCCTGAATATGTGAGTGCTTTAAGTCAAAAGTGCAGCTGGGCTAATAGTCATTGGGAAAGAGAGCATGAGTCATAGGGTTCAGTAGGCTTTAACAACTCTTCATGTCACAGTGCAGACATAATCTCACAACCTCACTGTGCAGTTCCTGGACAGCTGGAGAAGGGCTTTGGAGAGAAATACGTTGTGCTTTCTTTCAAAAACCCAGGGCCCTATTCCTTTGACACATCTCTCTAGACAAAGGAAAGAATCACAACCTGGTCTTGGTTCCCATCGTCAGAGCTATGGTAAACATGCCATTTCTTCAAGGCAGGACAAAGGCACTCTACAGCGGGACCAGGACATGCCTCACAGCGATGTATTCCTGCTCCAGATGAAGACAACAGAGAGGCACACCATCCTGTGGAACTGCAGGGCCTGACTGGGGTGCTTGTACCACCAGGACTGAGTGGGACAAATCAAAATTCTCATGCTCCACAGTGTGGCACAGATTTAGTAGAATAACTAAAAAATTACGTCTTATTTTGGTTCATGTGCTGTTAATTCTTACTCTCTCTGAAAACTCTTGCTTTCACCAAGAAATGAAAGTTGCATGTGTCTCAAAATAAGTAGATTTATTCCATGGCTGACTGATGGAGAATGTATAGACATTACTTTTTCCTATACTCGCCCCCAGATGGCTTCTTTTTCCAGATGCAAAGCACATATTGTTTTCAAAGCAACATGTATTGTATGACATAAAGCATGCCAAGTTTCACGAACACCTAAGCATGTTTAAAAAATAAGGGTTGGATGATACTCATACATTAAATGTTGATCATTAAAGTTAATTTTTGTTTATTTCTGGTAATTATGTTAATACTGAAGTGTTTTTGTGCTATTCATGGAAACTGATTGCAATGAAATGTTTACTAAACTACAGGACATCTTTCTGTATGAATTTATCACCCAGTTAGTTTTCCTAATTTTCACAAAAGGAGTAAAATTGTATAATGTCTCATAGGTTACTCTTTAATCTTAAAGCAACTCTGAATGACACAAATCATCGATCTGTCCCCTTACAGTGGAAGAAGCCACTGTCATCTCATAGTGTTCATATGTGAATGGATAAGCTTGTAACTTTAAAGTTTATAACTTTAACTCCAGACAAATTTAACTGCTTTTTAGACAAGGTATTGGGTTTGTTTTGGTTTGGTTTTCAAATAAAAGCAGTGCTTCAGTGCCAGAAAACAGGCCGCTGGGTAGTTTGCCTTCAGAATGTCCTCCATCAGTTAAGATTTTGATAAACCTACTTTACAGGGACTAAGATGTTGGATTTTTCCAAACGTGCCTGATATAAATAAGCCAAGTATTTTGGAGAGGAATCCAGAAGTATTTAATCAGGCAAAACTTCCATTGATTTCCATGGGAGTCTTGTCAGAGTAAGAACTGAGTTAAGACTTCAAGACTTGGCACATTATCAATCCCAGCAAATGACGGGCGAGAGCTGATGCCTAACGCATGTTCTAGGGAGGAAACAACTTGGCTCAGGGACCAGATTTAAAACATCACATACTGTAGTTTAAGCCCTGTAAGAAGTGAGAAGAACAAAGCTTAAGTTAGTCTCTAAACACCCAAGTCAGAGTTCAAATACAGTGCAAATATTCTTCACATATCTCAGCACGTCTAGTGGCACACTTACTGTAGAAGGCAAGAGCGATGGATAAAAGGGAGCAGATCTTAATGCGAAATGAGTGCCCAGAGGAGGCATCACAATGCACCTTTTTTCACAGTCTATTGAGGAATAGATAGCACATGATCATAGTATGAAAGATAGTTAACAAACACTATTAAAATAAGGAACACACTATTTCATATAACTATTTAGGTATTTGGTTTTTTCCTGAATTTCTTCAAACAGCAATCTCTCTTTTATCCTGTTTGGCACTGTGAGGGAGCCTGAAATATCACATCCTCACGACCAAAGACAAAAGCCAAGAAAAAGAGATATTAAGAGGTTTACTATACACCCTTTCCTAAATGCTAACAAACATAACTGTGAATTTTTCCAGCAGATTGTGTTTACCACTGCACCACCTTGCCTTATAAAGGCAAATTTTTCAACATACTTCAATAACAAAAATTAGTGTAACAAATGGAGTAAACTGTTCAGGAATGAGATTTCTAGCTCAGTCACTTTGTCTGATCCACCATGGGATCAGACAATCACATTTTTTAATGTGCCCGATGTTGCAGATTAGATCTACAGCTGGCAGTTAACTGGGGGGTTTGTCTGAGCTGCAACAGATTCAGAAACTGAAAAAATTCCATTTGCAGAAGGCATTGTTCACCCCTTTCTCAAGCTCCTTCGCACAGGACGCTGCTCCAATGGAGGACAAGACTATAGCCTGTGAAGGCTCAGTTGTTTTGTAATACACTGTCCTGAAGACTTAAAAATCCCATCTCTCCTGTAAGGAATGTCTTACTGGTAGAATATCAAAGCATGACAATTGTGTGCATTAATACAAAGTGCTGGGCTAACACATAGGCCTGTATTCAGAATACTATGAAATATATTTAGGCCAATACAGAGAGAGAGACAGAGGTAGAAACAGCTTTCAAAGTCTTGCTGACCAGGTGCTGGCAAATGAAAACCAGGTGTTGTCTAGAGTTGTTTCAAGGCAAACATCAAAATCTGAGTTGCACTCAAAACAGAAAAGATTTTCTACTTTATTTCTGGTTTATTTGACTGACTTTTTTAGTAAGCATAGTGCTTTTTTTAGAAAAAGGCCCTTTCTGCCTGCACAAGCATTTGCTTTTTAATTGAAACACCTTCCTCCCCATCTAAAGACTTAAATGGTGACCTTAGCAAGAAACTGAAATCATATACAAATCCTTTATACTAATTCTTTTTCAGAAGAAAGTTGACACTAATGACTTTCACAGTGTGTGAACCGGACAAACACATCTAACATATACTAAGATGCATCTTAACCATCAAATCGTATTCCGAGTAAGGAGCTGACTCAGTGAACAGGCCAATTTACCTTATTCAGAACTCTTAATGGCATACGGACTCCTCACATACTGCCTGAGTGTAACATAGAGTCTCACAATTCATAAATTTTAAACGATTGCTTTTCTTTCCCCTTTTTAAACTAGGTAACAGTCTATGGGAGAGTTCATTAGATGAAAAAGAGAAGAAAATACTTTCTGAGCATGACCATTGTATACAGTCAATGGCACCCTGACCTGTATCAAAAGCTGTGTCAGGGGAGGTTCAGGTCAGACATCAGGAGGAATTCTTTCGCTGAATGGGTGGTTAAGCACTGGAACGGACTACCCAGGGAAGTGGTGGAGTCGCTACCCCTGGAAGTGTTCAAGAAACAACTGTACATGGCACTTGTTGCTGTGGTTTGGCGGACAAGGTAGTGTTTGGTTAAAGGTTGAACTCCATGATCTGGAGGGTTTTTTCCAACCTCAATGATTCTATGATATCCATTGAGGTCTAAAGAAACTGCAAAAGCTTAAACAGTTTTCACCACTTCAATTCCAATTTTCATGACCTAAAATGATCTTAAAAATGTCTTCA
Source organism: Amblyornis subalaris (assembly GCA_018881555.1). Taxonomy (NCBI): domain Eukaryota; kingdom Metazoa; phylum Chordata; class Aves; order Passeriformes; family Ptilonorhynchidae; genus Amblyornis; species Amblyornis subalaris. The sequence goes on along the minus strand of JACAXG010000027.1, from coordinate 4,231,025 downwards.
TATAAACAGATATAAATTTGAATGCATTATGGCGTCTTTTCCACTCACAAAGGGTATGGTCACCTCTCACTTTTAACTCTGTAGATTTGGGACAAAAATTCCTGTTATAAATTGTCTTCATTTGCACATGGAAAATATTCTTCTTCTAATAAAGACACAAAATTCACCATTTCTTTCACAGCTTGAAGCTCAGCTGCTTTCACTCTACATAACTCCACAGTTCCGTATTGTAAGCTTCAACACTCTTTGTCCTGCCTCCTGTCGCACACTTTGAAACTTTTTGAGGGGAAGAGAAATAGCTAGAACATAGGTGTGAAAGAGAAGCAGGAAAACAGCGAGTAAAGATATCCAGGGTAATGAAAGGCTTCATAATATAGGTGAGACAATAACACCTACATTGCATTGGAGACTCTTTCAGTACTCAGCAACCATGGTGAACATTCCAGCTGAAATTACCCTACCTAGAGGCATCCTGATGGGGATATTCAGTCAATTTAGTGATTTCCTTCATAGTTAAAAATCTCGGAAGGCAGAGGGTAAGTAATAGTCAAATCTGATGATTTGTACAAGTATCCCACGTGATTCCAGAGCTCCTGCTCTGAGGCAGCTGGAATAATACACAGTGGCCTCTGGGTACTCAGCGTTGTGGCTGGCAGCTCATGTGAACAAGTCATGGATGTTCCCTAACACACACCATAGTGTGTCAGCACTAATCTTAGGAAAAAAATTAAGACAATAACTGTGATTTCTGCAATGTTAGGATTGCTACCTTATTGCTACATCTAATCCTTTATATACATAAAATGTTGACCCTGAGCTCAAGATGATTCATTTGTCATGAATGGAATGTTTAATGTTCCTTAATTTCAGTTGGACTTTTCACACTTAGCTGCATTGGAGCCCAGATATTTGTCTTTCTGAGCCATGCATCACAGCCATGGCAACTCACAGATTTAAGCAGCACTGCAGGAAAATGTCTGCATTCAAAGAGACCTTGACAAGGTGGTAACTCTCCGTTCTTTCCAGCCCCAATCTCATTAAGCTTGCAAGAATGGAGCCCTCTCCTGCAGAGGCTTATTCACATACATAGTCCTCATGTTCCAGGGAATAAATGATCTCAAGACCATTCTTCTAGCTAGGAATTTTATAAGCCAACCTTGTCATAAAATAGACTTGTTATTCTCCTGTAACTAGACAATTGAAAGGCCCTGCCTCTTGAAAAGAAGCAAATTGAAAAGAATGAAACAAGAGTAGGCCTGTCTAAAAATAAATAAATACAATTACAAACACTAAAGTCTCTACAGGCATTACTAACTCAGACTCCCTGAATATCACCTGACATGGAAACAGATGTACCAAGATAAATGCTTCTTCTTCTGATTTACTTATTCAAAATATGGCAGCTGGTGAGGACAATGGTACTAAATGCACTACCAGAATTTCTTGTTTGTAGGGGAAGGAACTACTCTGAAATTTAAATACATACTTACAGATATGTGCACTTCCATAATAGCTCTGTCATGGGATGTTACCAGCCTCCTGCTCCTGTCTGCATCTTTTAGTTCCAACAGCTTGTAACTGACACATCCTATCCAAACTTTGCTATTAATGGTAGAGGTGGAACATGATGGGAGCTGTACATCAGCTTCCCTTTGTTGAATGCATTTTTAAAGAGAAATACAAACAAATCTGGCCAATACTAAATTTTCTAGTATCTGGTTTCTACCAATTAAGTTAATTTGAGCACATAAGATGATGACAAGGAGTACAACATAGGAAAATGCCACATGCATTCAGCATACAACTGCAATCCTGAAGAAAAACATCCTTAAAAGCATACACGTGTAATACATAATTTGGGGTTTATCATTCATTTTATCATTCTTCAGTTAGTTTTACAGCACTGCAAAACAGAGTCTCACCCCATGTATTTCCCCAAGGACACTGGCAGTTTTGTAGAATGGGAATGTAACATGTTCTGTGCAATAATAGTTTTATTAAAATTTTTATGTGAGAGGCCACAGCCACACATCTTCAGTTTCTCAGAGTGAGGCAGGCAGATATTCGTACACCTGCTGGAGTAATGGATCTCAATGGCTGGTTATGAGAAGCCTGGGGAGCTGCACAGAATGCTGTGCTCTGTCCATATGCCAGCTATTAGATGTAGAGCACTAAAACCAGATGACTGCATCTCTGCAGCAAGAAAAGGCATCAGATCCCATGCCTGCAGGCAGACTCTTTTTTTAAAATTTATTTATATGAGACCGGAAAAAAAAGTCTTTCCCTGGCAGTATCACAATTAACAGGAAACAAGGACCAACGGTAACACAGCGTATGATGCCAGGAGTGCTGATCCTCCTCCAACTTCTGAATCCGTTTAGTGTGTCCCAGAAGGCCCTGCACAGATGAAACTCTTTGATATGTTTTTAACCTCTATGAGAGCTGCACAGGTGCAGCCCATTTGGAAAGCAGGCGGCTCCCATTTTTCCACCAGGGGCAATGTTACTTTGAAATCATTCCATGAAGTCATTAGACATGAGTTTTTTGTTAGTGTTTTTAAAAGACATAATTTTTTTTTTTAACTTTCAATGGCTTAAGAACTGCAATGAATTAAAAAGTCATCTCAGAAACCTATTAAGGTGAGTCCCAGTCACCCAGTCCCAGCCTGCTTTGTTAAGCAAATTGACTTTAGTCATTGTATTTATTACTAAAAAAGATAAATTTAAAAAAAGAAAAAGCCCTTACACTCAGTATGCATGTTCTTTGCAAATTCTCTGTCTGGAGATTAATCAAACCTCTCTGTTAAGCTGTCCGGGTGAAATGGGAAATAAAATACCTTACTGTAAGCGTGAACACATTTTAAGGCAGTTTTTAGAAGTATAGAAAATCTTGATGATGTAATAGAAATTATTACAATTGTGAGATCATTTTTTGTTTGGAAAATCTTCACATGGTAACATAATCATGAAATCTTTCTATTTACTGAAATAGAGAAGGTGAAACAGTATGTCTTAAATTATTTTTTTTAAATCTAGACACTGATGTTCTCCACAGAAAATGCTGGAAATAGTATATCTCAAATAAATAGCAAATAAATGAAAGCCAAATAGCTCAGTATTTATTTGTCTATAGCTATTTTGCTGAATACATAATTCACTCACTGAATCACTAGATGTTGCAACCAAAATAGGCTATTATGACTATTGCATTTGATCTCCTGGGTAACATAGGCAAAAGCACCATTAATTTCTGCATCAAAACCATTCTTTTTGTTTGATCTACAGCATCTCTTTTAAAAAGATACCTAGTCTTAATACAAAGACTTCAAGTGAAGGAGAAACCACTGTGTCCCTACGTAAATTTTACAGTTCTTGTTAAAAATGGGCACATCACTTCAGTCCTGCATTTGTCTAGCTCCTGCTTCTAAGCACAAGACTGTTACACCTTTTTTCTGCTTAAAAAGCTAGATTAAAGATGTCAGCAGTAATTGTGCAAGTTGATCTGCAATAACATATAGCCTTTGGTGTCGACACTAATCAAGGTTAGGCAACTCCAGCAACATCTAGATACGCAGCAGGAGGCAAAGGTTCAGTTAATTCAGAATTCTCTTGCCTTTGTGCTTTTGATGAAATTTTAATTCAGTTTGGGTGCAGGTCTATTTCTTTTATTGTTTGGTGTTTGAGAATATTAAAATGAACATAAAAAAACCCAGACCTGTTGCTACATTTTCATTGATATGTTGTTATTTACGTGCATATGTAGATAAAAGAAATCTCAAAGCTACTGATTGTCTTTATTTATAAAACAGAGCCATTACTATTGTCAGGAGTTATCACCAATAATGCTTAGATAGTCTGTAGCTTTCACAGTCTAATGGAAAGGCATGAAGACTACTCTGAACAGCTGTAAACCAAACTGATGTGTGCTATAAGCAAGCAAAAATTACCTCTTTATATCTGCAGTAGACTTCATCTAAAATAATTGTTTTAATGGAAAATGTAAATTCCATATCTTTCTTAAAGGACTTCAAGCTGGAATACACTGAACTCCTTCAAACTCCTTTGGCCTACTTACTTTCCCTTAAGCAATGTCTCTTTGAAATCTAGAAATAGGACAACTGTTTTGGACAAAGTGTTTCCCTCACAAAATGCGAACAGAAAAATCAAAACACTCTGTGACATATTCTGTTTTGTGGTCTTTCATTGAGAAGAAATCAAGAATGACTGTATAATTAATGTTGAGACATGCATTTAAACAAATAGATTTCCATCTTGCTTAAATATATGAATGATTTGATTTAGTCCCCAAACATGACAGAGTAATTCTTCACTGGACAATCTGGAGTGCAGCTGTGGGAGTGTGGATCAAGGGGAAGTTAGGAAGCATTTGGGGGGCAATTTGGTGGGCATCGGAAACTACATAAAGTTGAGAATCACATCAAAAAGCAAGAGCTATTCTTAAGTTTGTCAAAATAGTTACTTGTGGTCTTCCTTAAATTGTAAAGCAAACACCACCACCACCATCATCATCACCAAAAAAACCGCAAAACCAACAAGACCAACAACAAACTGACAACACACAGAAAAAAAAAAAAAAAACCACAACAAAAAACCAAAACCCAACCCCACAACCTGCATTTGCCTTATTCACAAGGACAAAATAACCCTGAGTTCTTAGCCTAGCAAGGTATAATAATACATTTCTTTCTGGACAGCACTCCTACCTGCTAACCAGAAGCCAAGAAGAACTTTGTCCTCCATACAATGTGGTAATTTCAGCCACATTCATTAGCTGTTGAAGGGCAAGAAGGTACTAAATTTATGTATCAGGACTAGTTTTAAATATTGTTACACCATTAAACACCATCCAACTCCTTTCCTTATCCATCCTTTAATACCTTCGATACTGCACACTTGAACATATCCTGAACTGAAAGACTGTCCCCACGTTAATCATATACTTCAAAGCCTCAATCAACTTTCCCAACAAAGCAAAAACACAGTTTTAAACACACTGTCTCAGTGGGAGTCAAGGTTTGGGTGGAGGGAGGAGACATGTGGGAAGTAAAAAGGGGCAAGTTTGAAAGGCGTAGGTACAGCTTGTAACTGGGACTTCAAGGGGCGGATAAGCTTAACTAGTGATTTCCTGGTTTTTCTAACACTTGTGTTGATAGTATGTGCACTTCAGAAACCTGGCCCTGGCCCTTAGTTTCACAGAGCAGGGGAGAGAATGTGGAACAACAGCTGCACTTCAAAAGCCACATGGCTTTCAGAGTGTTTTGTTCCCCTTCACACGTTTTTATGCCAGAAGGGAACATATGGTCCGCTGTTTGGAAATTTCCCTGCCTAAATTTTTGTTTGATTAATTTCATCCAACTACTCCCAGTTACGAGCCCTCATAACACCCCAGACAGTTATGTTCCTTCCTTTACATTTATACCCTTCAATTAGCTGTAGACGCCTATGTGCCTTCTTAATCACCATATAGCTATATACATCTAGTCTTTTTCATCTTTTCTTGTCATCATCTTGCTGTGCTCTTTAATCATGTTTGTGGCTCTTTTCTGAATTCCCTCCAACTTCTTGATATTCTTGTATGATCTTAAAGTGTCCATACCAGTACATTCTCTTGGAGGTGCAGCGATACTTCTGTATTGGGAATCAATTTCTCTTCAGACTCTTGCACATCACCTGTCACAGCAGTACCTGAGCAGTTTCCAGCTTGCTAAAAAAGGTGACCAGCATCCTCATTCCCAGCCTGGCCTATGACACTGCATGTCCATGATTTTGAAACCTTGTGTGGCATCCTGCTACAAGTTCGTGTTCAATTTCTCATCCATTTTTATTCTCCAAATGAAAGATGGCAGTGTAGGAAGCCTGCAGGAATCAGGATGCCTTTAGGTACAGATCTTCCTTCTGCAAGCAAGGAATTTCTGCACTGGGAAGAACTCGACGGTGCATGAGCTGGACAAATGCTCCTACATGGTACACATGTAGGATGTGGTTGGCCCTTAACCTCATACATGCTGTTTAAGTAGGGATCCAAATCATGGTTTAGTTGAGAAGAAAGCCAGCTTGACCCATTCACAACTCCAGTGAACTCATAGTATGCAGTTTCCTCGTATATTGTTTGAGCATGAGTCTCATAATTTATACATTTTAAACAGTTAGTTTTTCTTCCCCCTAAGTAAATGGGTAACAGGAAACAGACAAAGCTCCTTAACTTTTCTTTAATCTTCCTCACTAGTGAAGTGAAAATCAAACAATAATTGTCTGGATGATCTCATTATTGTCAACAAAACTGAAACCTTGAAGTCCACATACACTGAAATGCTGATACATTAAACAAAAAAGGGAACTGTGCTTACATGTTGTTCAATAAATAAATAAGAGCTATAGAGAGATCCATGATGAATGAGCACCCTGGGAGGGCTTCATCTTGTCAGAATTATACAGTGACATTAATCACCGCATAACAGGATTGCTGCAGGCTTCCAGTGCAAAGTCCTCATTATATCTTCAAAACAAGACAAAACAAAAAAGCAAAAATCCCCACAATTTCTGAGTCCCTCAAAGTGGAATCTTAACTAATGGACTTTTTCATTTCAATACAAAACTCAAAATAAACTGTCCTTCATCACATAAAGAATCACATAAGGAGTGGAAACCTGTCGATCTAGTTGCACCATCCAACCAGGCTGTGCTTCAACCATGTTTGTGATCATTGGGAATGTATATCAACATGGCAAAGTATTCTTTAAGGGCTCTCAGCTCCACGAGCTGAGCTAAACTGTATAATTGCAGCACTACAACCTCTCCCACTCAGGTGAAACAAGGGATATTTGCAAACAGGAGGTTTGTCTCATCAGGAGATCTAAGTGTCACATCAGAAATGCTTTTGGGGGAGTCTTACCTCTTCAGAAGTAGGAGAGAGGCTGCTGGAGGGCAGAATTCTACAGCACTGAAAGGCAAAATTCTACAGCACTGACTTGGGTCCAGAAGAATTCAAAACCTGGAATTCTGGGGACCAGAATTTACCGTATTATTACCAAAGGGTTCAAATTTGCTTGGATAATTACGTCTTTAATTCAAGAATGACATTAAATGGGATCTCAGAGTGGTGACCGTATTAGGAGTTATGATCCATTAAATTAATCTCCTTCAAATATCATATACATGTATACTTGCCAAATGCAAGCACTTTAACAGATCTTTTCTAAGACAGTCATAGACAGTTTTTACTTCTGACCAAAGCAAAAACACCCCAGTCTTTGTTTAGCAAGTTACTTTCTAGGAGATAGAAAACTAGGGGATAAAATCTTAATGTTTAAAGTCATATATTCAGATCTATCCAAATCCCAGAAATCAGAAATATTAATTACTAATAAAAGAATGTTCTAAATGTTGAAGATTTTTGTGCCTTAAGTTTTGACAGCATATTGTGAAACATTTTGTGCAATTTCTAATTCTGTCCTAACCCGTTTGCTTACTTCAGTTGAGTTTATTTTGGGATTTTTGCTAATGGAATTTCCACAACAGTGAGCAGACACCATTAATTGCCACTATTTTAGGTTCAAAGAAACATCACCCACACTACACATTTTATGTGTTCTTTTGGGTTATTAAGATTGTGTAAAAAAATACAAAGCTATATTTCTGGAAAGAGAACTTAATTATACAAATAAGTGGATGGATTTGCAGGTATTCACTACATTTGGTGTTGAGCTGGTTTTAATGTCAAGTATATACTTAAGGATCTAGTGGGAGTGGAGTAGTACTGAAAAATCTGGTCCCAGTTATGGGTGCTGAGAACATAAAAATCCTACCCCAGTAAAGACAAAGCCTTAAATGTCATTGATCTTTTTCTTTCCCATTGAGCTCTAATCCTGCATCAGCAGAACAAAGAGTTAGTACTGCATGGTTGGGAAGTTAAATTTTCCTCCACACCTGYAGGTCATTCCTCCTGGGCTCTCTCCATTGATAGCCAAAAAGTTATTTGCTTGAAAAACTAATCATGTGGTGCAGCTGAGCTCCTTCGTTCCCAGAAGAAAGGCATCTGAAGTTAGACCCTGTTTCACAAAGAATTCATGAGAGAGCTGGATTGAATCAGTGGGATCAGCCTGCAGATTCAGGGCCATGATTTTGTTACTGTTTGTTTAGTCTAATTAAAAACACAGAATCATAGAATCGTTTAGGTTGGAAAAGACCTCTGAGACCATCGAGTCCAGCAGTTAACTCAGCACTGCTGAGTCCACCTCTAAACCGTATCACTGAGTGCCACATCTACACATCTTTCAAGTACTTCCAGGGATGGTGACTCCACCACTTCCCTGGGCAGCCTGTTCAGTGCTTGACAACCCTTTTGGTAAAGAAATTTTTCCTGATATCCAATCTAAACCTCCCCTGGGACAATTTGAGGCTGTTTCCTTGTCCTGTCGCTCGTTACTTGGGAAAATAGACTGACATCCAGCTGACTACAGTTTCCTCTCAGGACATGTATCTTAGGTAAAATTTTCATACTTCCAACAAAATTATAACACACTGCAATTTGAAGGCCTCAGATGAAAAGCGTCATATAAATGCAAAGTGCTAAGAACATGATAGGAGATTTGCATTTAAGAGGGAAAAAAAATAAACTGATTCAAGAAGCATTTCTAGTAAGAAACAAGGTAGCAATTTCTTAAAAGTCACCATTTAAGATAGAATAAACTGAAGAAAGCTCCTTCATAGTCATTCACGGCAAGTGATCAGCAGAGGACATAATGTCCTTTTATCAAAGTCTCCTTTGCAAGGAAGGACAAACTTATTAAACAAGACAGACAGACAGGAAGAGCAATAGATACTGCTCACATGTCTGAGTCAAAGGCATTTGAAACACTAAATCCCTTTCTAGTCCATCTACCCACAGGTGGTTTTTCCCACAATAAAATGAATGGGGGCTGGAGGAGGAAACAAGAAAGGGACAGAAACTCTGTCAGCCCTTTGGAAAACACAGTGAATCCCTCCTCCTTACTCAAATAACTGGTACAGAAGGAACACACTGTGACTTACAGCCCAGTTCCTTACTTTGATTAATAAAACATGGGGAGTCGCAGGAATTGCAGAGAATTCCATAAAGCAGTAAACAGCAATTTAGTGGTGATAGTATAGCAGCTACTACCCCACCCCCAGCATAGACTCAGATTTCAGTAAAACCAGCACTGTTTCAAGTCCACTGTTCCCTGAAGTCCCATTAAAGCTTTCTGTGTGCTGGGTGAGTCCCTGTTGCTTGGATTTTCACATTAGATTATATACTGCAATAACTGTGGCCTGTGCTGTTTCACATTCAGTCACTTGTTTCTGGGTGCTAAACCCACATCACAGCAGCTACAGCAATGTACGCCCAGTTCCTGTCGAAGCCATGGCCCTGACCATGTCCTGGAAACATGGTTTGCTAACATTTATTCAACTTAATGCAATGCTGCTAGAAAAGTATTTATGGTTAAGGACTACGGTCTCAGAATAATGAGATATTTATGGCTCAGAATGAGAAAAATAATCAGACCATGGACCCAACAGCTATCTACCGATGACTATTACTACAGTAATTTCTAGAACTACTTCAATAGATAGAAAGGGCAAAAACAATCTTCAAAATGTAAGAAAGAAATCTCTCCTTCCTTGTAGGTTTTAGAAATATGCCTACAACAACAACAACAACAAAATAAATAAATAAAAGAGCTCCAAAGATCAAGTGAAGACCCAGTTCTTAAGATTCAGCTCCACCCTGTCTCTCTTGGGACCTCATTGCGGCAAAGCCATTCTCTCCCGTCAGAGATCCCAAGCAACCCAAGTACACRGAGGGAGGAATGGAAGTGACGACCCCGCACCCCCTGAGGGCTGGACTGGAGCCCAGCCTCCCGCACGGGCGCGTCTCGGGAAGAGCCCTCAGCCCTGCAGCGCCGCGGCTGTTTTCACACCCAGATTCAACTTCATTTCTCCCGCAGCAGGGTGGCGGCCTCATAAGAAATTCATCTTTTCTAGAAACCACAAACCTAATCCTAGCTGCTAGCAAAATATTCTCTCTCCCACCCCATTTTAGTCATCTCAGCTGAGCTACCACTAACATATTTGTTCCAAGGATGTTCCTTTCAGCCCCTTGGCTGTGTGAAGAGTTCATCCCTCATGTATGTGATGCCAACGGTGTTATGAAACACATACCTTTTGCCTTCTTTTTCTTTTCAACTAACAGGGTATATTAGCTTCAGAAAGCCTCCATGGAGCAAAAGAGACTATTTTATCCTCTTTGTTTCCCTACTGAAAGAGTTAACCAATTGACAATATGGCCGTATTGGAGAATAAATTAGCAGATGGAATTACTATCTCCCAAAGATAAAATAATATCAGTTTATCGGTTCTCAAAGAGCTTACAAAAATAAATTTTTTCACCTAAAAGATCAGAAGGAACAAACTAGCCAAAAAAAGGCTATCTAAGCTTTACTACACTCATTGCTTACTATTAAAATTAAGTTTGATCAACTAAGGCTCATTTCAAATGACAGCAATTACCAAAGATTATACCAGGTGCAGCCCACAATTCTCTGAAGAACAATGTTATGAATTTTCTGCTACAAGGCAACTCAACAGCAAGACAACAGTGACTTTCCACAGTAATTGCAAACAGAGTGCCTTAAAAGTACACTGGATTAAGGTATTTATTCATTATAAATGGAAACTTCTCCTTTAAATTGTTAACTCAGTCACTCTGAGCCCAAACATGCGTTGAACTACAGCTCCATCTTTAAAGCAGCCCTCATTCCAGGTCTCCAGGCAGGGCATGGCTCCATGGGAAATCCAGCTCTGACCCCCGGCCCGCATCCCACCCCTACTCTCAGCAGAGCAGAACGATCACAGTGGTGGTTGAGCTCTCTGGTTGAGCAGAATTTCGTGGAATTCCAACTCTGAAGGCCTYCAGTCCCCAAACTCTAATCCTAACCTGTTATCCCGGAGAGGGTAATCTTCAAGGGTTGATTTGATATAAAGCTGAACCATTCTCAGTAATCAGTTAATCATAAAATATTGTCCAGAATTTACTGAAGAATGAAAAGAAGAAATAGGAGTCTTTCCTTATAGACATCATTATAGAAATCTCTGCTAAGGCTGATGGTGCCTCACTTATGTGAGGCATATTACAGATACATATTACATATACATATTACACATATTACTTCTAATCTGTTTTTGCCAAAAATCCCTTATGTTTCCACATTTGCCGTGGATCAATAGATATTTGCCAGGATTCTCTACCAGGGTTATTTCCAGAAATAGCAACTACTCCAAAAGACTTTTTCCTGAAAGGAACAGAACAGACAATATCGAGACTGAACTGTGCCATAACCTATTGGTAATATGTGAATCAATAGATGAATCTGCTGCATGCACATCACTTCCAGCATTACATGCCAATAAGTAACTTGATCACGTAGAACAAAATTTTCTTTGGACAGCACAGATGGGTTGATGTTATAATACACTTTATAAAGCAAATGAAATTTTTTTTCAAGAATATGAAAGTCTGCATCATCTCCCAAGTCCCCAAATCTTTCTATAAAATAAAAACACAGTTTCACCACCCTGCTCACATCTCATTTTGTTTTTTATATGAGTAGCTATTAGAGTTTAAGAAAAATAATAATAATCTAGATTACATCTAGATGCAAGACACAGACGTGTGCAGGCTCCTCACCTTTTTCCTTCTCCAATCCACGTATTTAAGTTTCTTACTTCAATTATCTTAACAGTTATGATCATTCAAACATTCAAGTAATAAAGGTCTTGTATATGCAGGAAACTCTCTCTCTGTATTTGGAAGTATGACAAGCTCATCAATCAGAAAATGGAGATAATAAACATCTTTGAAGAGTGTTTTAGAAGTTAGTGAAATATTTACAAATATAAATTTGAACTCCTGCTCTTAAGGCTCTCATGTTACTCTAATTACACTGTAATTGGAGTTCCCTGTGTATACAAATATGTTTGGAGTGCGTATAAATAAAATTACTTAAATTAAAATTGTTTCTGCATTCTTCCTGCCAAAGAAAAAAAAAAATTAACATATAAGTCATATTATATGGATCAGTAGTTAAGAATACTCAGATACAATAGTTAAATGTTGCCCAAAAATAAATTTTCCTTTTGTTCCTTACAGCGCCTCAACCAAACTTCTAGTAACCATTCAGCATTGCTTAATATATTTCCATGTGTTCATTTTTCCTTTAATGCAGCCAAACCAGTGTTCAAACACACACATCTTCAAAGGTTATCCCTCTCTTGCAGTTAAATACACAAATCAGCACTCAGGCAGGTTTGGCAGGGTAGCCACTGCACAGTGCGTCCAATAATGGAATTTAGACATCTTCACTGGGAGAAAAATTGCTGAAAACTGAATTCAAATTATGTAGGTCTAAGAGGTACAATGGTCTTATCAAAACAAATTGCCTGTACCTATCATTGGTACAAGAGAACTGAGGTATCAAGAGCCCCAACTGCATACCCTGGCCTTTCACAAATATGCAGAAAGACACAGGAGAGAAACAGGAATAAGCAAGCTTTGTACAGATCCTGAAGCACTCAGAAGTAGAGAATCATGGTAAATAAGGCCAGGAAAAACTTCAAAAAGGTATTTAGTGCAGAGCACTAAACCTTACTCCCAGAGCACCCTCAATTATATTCTTGTTATTTCTGGCAGATATTTATCTAAAGATGTCCAAAATGAAGCTTCAGCACCTCCCTGTGCATTAGCATTTTTTAAATCTTAACTATTTGAGACATTTTTTTAAAAAAAACATTAAGCCAGAAGTCATTTGACACAAGCTAAGCTTATTATTTCCCTTCCTGTGCCTCACAGATGTGGAGGATAGATTATTCTATTCTTTTTTTTACAGCTTTTGCACACTTGCATACTATGTCTTTTATCAGTCTTCTTTAAATAGAGAATCCTATTTCATTCAATCATTCCCCTCCTCCGTCATGTTAGCAACACCTCTCCTTATTCTCCTTGCTTTCCTCTGGATTATTTCCAATTTGTTCACACCTATACAACTCACCAGCCAAGGCCATGTGCATGATGACAAGGGCAGAAAGAACAATCGATTTCTTGCGCAGTATCATCTTATGTGAGATAAACACAGTCCTGACTCTTTTCCAGTTTGTGAACTACTACAGACCTCAGAGCTACAATAAGAATTCTCTAGTTGATTGTTCCCATCCATTACTTGCCCAGTATTTTGTGTGAGTCTGCTAGAAGGGCACTTTTTCTGACAGAGGAAAATGTGGACATTTTTTCAGTCTCTAAACTCATTTTGAATTCTAACATTCTATTCCCACCTCATTGCAGTCACTCACCACTGTATAGCCAAAACACATACTTATTTTTTCATCTGTAGTCATTGCTAACATTATTGAATCATATTGAATCTATAATAGACATTTGCAGAATCCCAAGAGCCATTTTGAGAAGAACTATTGGTGATTACTCTTCAGGTACCACTTTACAGGTGATTTTGCACTCACCTTAGAGCTCCCTCATGTGACTTCTGTAGCAAAGGCAACTTGTAAAGAAAGAGGACATCTTTGATGCAGCTGGGTGATAGTTCTCACACAACTGTTAGAAAGTGTTTTAAAAGAGCAATAAACATCTCTTTCTAATCTAATTGTTTCTGTTCCCTGCTTCCTGTTTCCTAGAGCAACCTATCCGCCTCCATGAACTTATTAGTTACTCCTCCTCATTAGTTGCTAAAACCAGGGGCACTTTTTCCTATTAAAAATAAGACATGATTTATTGTCTCATTTCTAGTTATGAAACATATTCACTCTACTTGTTGGTTGAGGATTTAGCATAAAAATAGTAATGGATAAACAATGAATGGGGACAACAGTGAAACATCTTGAAAACAGGTCTTTAGCTAATTGGTTGGTGTGCTTCTGCCACTCAAGGCTATGGAACATGGAAGTGTCCTTTTGGGCCAGACTTCATGGAGTCAGTTGCACTCACACTTGTGGCATTTTATCCCAGCCTGCGAGATTTGAGAGCCCACTTAGAACTGAACTTCCTAACTGCACACATTGTTTTTCATTATACCAAGAGGCCCTAAAAAAATTCAAATTAAAATACCGAAAGTATTCAGTTGAGCAATCACAATGCTTAAGTGACAAAAGACACTCCCCTCTCCTTCTGTCACTTCTTTTTCTTTCTAGTATGGGAATTCTTTAAACAATAAGCACCACAGAAATCCAGGTCTGCCTACTCTGGTTTTCCTTGGAAATTAAAAAACAAGTGGCAAACCAGTTGATTTGAGACATCTGAGAGATCGCACATGTAAAAAGCCTATTAACTGAGTTGGGAATTCTTTCCTGCCAAAATTGAGTCTGCCTCTATATTTGTACTTGCTTAGCAAAACACCACTGCAGTTGCCAAGTTCTGGCCTATTTCATGTGTGAGGTATTGTGTAAATTCTTTAATAGCTGATTTTGGTTACAGGCTCATGACTATTAAAACATGATGCAGAGGAGGGAGTTCATGGAACTGCTCAAAGCTTTCTGAGTATGCCAGGGTTTTGGGGTGGGAAGTCTTGGTGGCAAATTTAAGGCAGGTAAGGCTCGTGGATTCAGATAGGTGCCCGCTCAGGGAAGTGTGCAGCTCTGGAGAGTTCGGGGCAGCTATGCCAGCCCAGCACTTGAATAAAACGGGCCAGAATGGGCCTCTCTCCTTGCATCTCCCTTTTCAGCTTTTTCAGCGCCTGGGTACAGAAGCAGCTGCCTGTGGAACAGGGGCTCCCAGGGGCAAGAGGAGGAACATCTGCTCCCACCAAGTAAATACATGCAGCCTGTGAACTGCAATAACTGATCACCACAATGTATGACAAATGCAGGTGTTAAATAAGCTGTATGCACCAGCCTTGCGGGGTCCTAATATGCATGAGTGCTCTAATGGTAACAGAAATATAAATGCATTTCACTAGGAGAGCCTGGAGAAATGCTCTTTGTTAGCAATCCACACCTACTCTCCCTTCCATTTGAAGCTGACAAAAACTCCCAGAGCCTCAGTGATCCAAAAATGCCTGCAACAAAACCATGAAAGGTAGCGCTTCAAAGTCCTGATATTTCTAAGACAAAAGACAACCCAAAGCAATTCTTCCTTAAACATAAGGGAGAAAAAAAGAAGAAAACAGACATAAATTCTTCCCCTCCTTCYCTTTGCAGGTCTCCTTTAAACAGACTGTACCCTCCCCCTACAAAAAAAAAAAAAAAAGTCGTTTAAACAAACAACAGATGCTGTCTAAACTAACTGCATGGTAAGTGCATACTAAAGACATATGCTGTCTTCTACCTAGCCATATGTCCTTCCCACACACATACTTTAGTTCCAACTTTGGTGCAGTTTTAGACGAACAGAACAAGGGTGCACGAAGAGGTTGTACTCTAGCAAGTTTTCAGAAAATCCCCTAAGATTTGTTTAATTGATGACAGATCCTAGAAAGTAAACAGTACAAATAAAATGCTCCAGGAAACAGAAATTACCTGTAACAATTAAAGAGATTTGTAAGCATCTCTGATGAGGTGATGTTGCCGCATAATTGTTGCTTTTAAATTTGTTAGATTATAACACTAGATGATAAAATTATTTTCAAGACTATTGAAGGAATTTATTACAAAAGTCTCTCCTTTTAATTTATAGTAACTTGGTATATTTGCCCTAAAAAACAGACTCTTAGCTTTCCCTTAGAAAGTATTGAATTCTACTTGGTTCCCTTTGGATTCCAAATGTAATGCTCCTTCCCAGATGATAAAGTCATATGTTGTCAAACATATAGCTTAACTTTACCAGAACTATTAGAGCTGGAAAACAGGGCTTGGAAAATATCAGCAGTTACAGTTTGGCATAGAAAGCTGTTGCTTCCAAGCGTACGCTTGGAGGATTAAGAAAAGATCAAGAGGTAAAAGATCACAGATCTGGCCAGCTGTTAGCATCTAACTCCAAAATGTGGCCTCACCCATCCTTTACTCTGACTGTAGTGGAGTAGCTACAGCGAGCCTGCAAGCTAAAACTCACTGTGGCTTGACGGATTTAAGTATTTCCCTCTTTGCACAGCTGAATTAAACCAGTTAACCTGAAAATTATTTTTAAATATCATCCAAACTTCACTGCATTTTCTCTACTATTAATTAACATATTGGATGGCTTTGAATAACTGTTTTCTCCTCCATCCCCTAATTTCCCCTTAGTCAAACCTTCACACACTGAAATTGTTTTGAGGTGCTAGGTCCAGGGCACCCTTAGAAATTTCGTGACAATATCCTGGTATTGCTACTTCGGTGTTGTATCATGGTTCTGTCTGCAGGCTGGGGCACTGCTCTAGGAAGCTCCTCTCCAGTAAACAGTGTTTTTTATAGAAAGAGTGCAAGAATTTAGTCAGTTGGCAAGGTCAATGGCAAACTGTTATCTCATGTCTATGCTTCACTGATGAAATTTTGTCAGGTGTTTCCCTGATCCTTTCTCTTTCCTTCCTCATCCCTCACCCCTGCACCACCTACCACTAGGAGATACATAGTCTTTCAAACACACAACGAGGTATGGAACTTTTATATGGTTACGGTTTCGGTTAAGTTAAAAAGTAAATAAATTGTACTTTTGTAACTACACAAATAATTCAAAATATTTGGATTTCCCTTACATCTTTGTATACAATGCCTCTAATGTAAGTTAGTTCAATTCCATAGGATATGTCTGCACTTTTCTGTTAATTGCATTGACTGGGTCAGACTTCCTCTTTGCTTCTCTGTGAAAAGCAAGAGAAGCTACCACCCAGCACACAGGTCTGACACTTCCAGAGATGAGCACTGCACTTGTTCTAACTTACAAATATCTAAATGCTTTGCCTGAAAGAAATCACACTGTTATGGTATAATGCCTAAATATAAAAGTATGTAAGCCAGGCAGGTACTGTGGGCAGACGGGTGGATAGACATTGGGATTTTAGTGTATCTACATCTGCACCTCCACCAAGGCCTACAGGGTTAGACTCTTGTCCCTAAGGAAACTGCTAGGGGAGAAATATCTTTTCAAAACATATTACAAAAAACCGCATGTTATATATTTTCTCCTACAATATATAACTGAAGTCGTGCATGAAGGTAATTTCTTAAAGGTTTTAAGGACAGTGTTTTAAGGGAATTTGCATGAAAATTCATTAAAATTTTACAGTCACACAACTAACACAGTTGTACCAAGCCCAGGCTAATAAAACATTTATTCCCACCACAGTCAGGCTCTCAGCACTCAAGTAGCCAAGTCCGTTTTCTGTTTCACCATTGGTTTGTAAGCACTTGGATTCTTTGAAATGCAGTATCTTATCTCTAGTAAAACAATATCTCCWAAAAGAACAAAGGTTGCATCTCACATTTCTGTGTATGAAACTCTTCTTATAAACCACCTGCTTTGCCTATCCAATCCTCTTTACGCATTCATCTGCAGCCTGTCAGCATCCAAGTTTCTGTAAGTTCCCGTTTGTCAGCGTGAATTTAGCAGGTTCCTCTGCCTGCGTCACTGCTGACACCCTTCAGAAGGAAAATTCCCCAGTGTGACACAGCAATAGTTGGTCACCRGTATGGTCACCTTGTTTACTTCAGGGGAACCAGTGATTCCTTAGCCAAAGGCATGTTTCAAATCAGTTCAAAAGCCATTTGAAACTCACCCACAAAACTGTATGCCCAGAGAATCACGACTCTTCAGCACCTAGACCAGGAATGTATGTCAATAAATTAGCCATGTACTATCCTTTCAAGTGGGCATATTTTATGGCACCTCTGATGTCAGGAGCACTGCAGTTTGCAAGTGGATGAGTATAAACTTTACCTTGGGGGTAATTCAGTGTTTACTTCCAGATAGCAAGTTAGCCTAAGGAAACAAAGGTTGCCATAATACATAAGAGGAATGTGAGAGAGGCAAAAAAAGAGCTTGGTTAGGTGAATTTTCACAAACCCAAATCTTCATTCAAGGTCTATAGTGTCCCACTTGATAGTTCCACTGCCCCACCTTCCTCTGTTTTTCAGTCATTAACATTCCAGGGGTTCATGCTAATTGGAAGTCATCATTACCTTTGGGTCTAACAACAAGAACAAAAAGTAACTCCTGGGTTAACAAAAGACTTGATGTCTTAAATCCTTCCACTCTATACTTCTGCAGTGGCTGCACAGATATATAAGARAGGATATTATTGTCCAGCAGAAATGTGTATGTAATGATTGTCTGTCACTACATTGTGAAAACCAGCAGTACCTCCTTTAAAATACTTCAATATGGGAGTTTTGGCTTGCAGACTTCAGAATGAAACACTTAAACCTAAGCTGACAAGGTAAAGTATTCAAAAATATCAACCGAAAACTGGTAATGAATGTTGAGATTTCAGATTTTGACTTATTGAGCAGGATCTGAATAAACTTTCCTATTCAGTAATTAGTAGGTAAATAAAGAAGAGATCATYCCTGGCCCTTAAAATGCATGCTTAAACACTCACAGGGAAAAGAAAAAGGAGAACGAGATGATTAAAAAGAAGAAGAATAGCAGTAAGTTTTTCAGGAGCTTTGATTCTACCATCAGTAATTTCATAGTCTTTATTGACGGTCGGGTAAAAAAAAAAAGCCAACCCACACATGGATTCAAGAAACCAGATGGCTCTGAAGATGAAAGCAGAACTAACAGCTCAGGGTAATTTTTACTGTGTCCATTAGAGATCTTCTGAAGGTGAACAGGGGGAGGAAAGCAAGCTGGTCAAAACGCAGGACACCATATTAAAGTCATCCCAAATAATGACACTACTGTAGAGAAGCATAATTCTGGACATGCTAATGCTTCTGTTAATTATTTATTTGTTCCTTTCGAAATTCTCGCACATATGCCTCTAACACGAACAGAGGTCCTGGAACAATTCTGATGTTTGTGTCCCTTGCTGTCATTCTATAATAATAATATGTCTTTTTAGGAATATGGTGAAGAGTTGGGAAGTGACTGGAGTCTCAAGAAAGACCYGTGGCCTGCAGCAGTGTCACAGATAAGGCATCCTATGCTTATTTTCAAAAGTGTTCAGCTTATTGACTTTTTTCTTTAAGCCTCTTCAAGTAGGCTGCATGGTCTCACTTTCAGGAATTAAATCCCCAGAGGAACGATAGTGAGGACATATAATTCAGCCTAATTTCCAAATTGCATGCCAGATCCCATGCAAATGAAAGTAAGATCAGAGCACCATAGGAAAAATCTCTTTGGTGCTCATGCCTTGGTTGATTTGCATCTGGCCMTTGTAACCTAGAAGATACTAATAATCTGTGACCTTGCACAAGTACCAAAGAATTTTATTGAAGTATGTCCTTTAAAAGCACTTTATAAATAGTTAGCTTTATACACCACTCCCATGAGGAAGTTTCCACAAGGGAGGTTTCCACTCGTTAGCATGTCTGAGCAATATCAACTCCCCCAATGCCACTGCTGGCTGCAGCACAGGCTGGGGCTTAGGTGTGGATGGAAACAAGTCACACTGGAATGGAGCTTCCTTTGAGACATTTCACTCTTTGCCAGGAAAACAGATGCTCGTGTTTTTATGCTTATGTTAAAAAGTTCTTTCAAGTTTTGCCTTTAGTGACAAAGTTAAAAACGCAGAAAAAACGTTTCTTCCTGTTTTAAAAATAACACAAAAAGATGAAATTGCTTTTGAAGAGAGTAGTCCGGGAATCAGAGAACCAGGGAACAAAGAGTCTAAGTTTCCATCTGAAGAAACCAAAGGAAATTTCTGCTTCCTAGAGTAGCACATCAAACATTTTGTAGGGTCATTCCAGCCATCCTGGAAGCCCCTCACCCTCAACTATGTTTCTGAAATGCATAATATGAATACCAATACAAATACATAATTCCTTCCTGTTGATGGCAAAAGATGGACTTTATCAGTTAGGCCCACTCAACTTTTCTGCAAAAGAATAATATRCTCTTGCAATTGTTCTTATATTTGTTCTGCAAACAGAAAATGACACAGCAGAACAGCAACTGTGGGAGATTACATYTTCTTTAAGAATATAAGTACATACTATAGGACTCCAGACAGACCACTCAGAAAGAAACTTCTTTCTCTTTAGAGCATTTTATTTGCTCTTTACCGCCAGCCGGCTGTTACCCATGGAATAAGAATTCTCTTCCTCTCTCCCTGTCATATACATGTAATGTATACAGGAAAAAAATATATACAAACACACACACAGAGTCTGAATAAATGTATATGATCTCAGTAGCAGCATTTAGCTACCCAACCATTCTTTATATTCTTCAGAAAACATCCACCAGGGCAGACAGGTGCAAAGGACCGGCCCCGGAACATCAGCATTTTATGTTAATACTTCACACAATCAAAATCAAATCTCAAAAGAAGAAACAGTTTGCAGATGAACTGTTAAAATGGAAGGTTTTTTCCATAGAATCTCTTCTGGACAATATTTGGAAAACCAAACAGAAAGTTATGAAGAAATCTGATGAGAAAATGAGATGTACCTTCTCCAGATATTTCTGGCACACTTAAACATCAAAAGAAATATCTGGAGACTATGAAGGGCAACCAAATGATCATCTTATTTTAAAAATCAAACCAATTTCCACTTTTTTTATTACTTTTCAAGAAAGGAAAAAAACTCCACCAAATTTCCACAGATATTTGGCCTCAAATGTTAAGGGTTTTTTAAAAATGAAAGATTTCTCTATCTTCAGATGCTACCTTTATCGCAGCTGTGTCATTCACTGTAAATTTTTCTCAGGTTAGATTTCAATTCAGTTACTTTAATTGACAAATTTAATCACAAACAAATTTGCACACGTGATTGAATCATGTATACAGTAGAATAAATATGCAGGATGCATTCCAAATGTGTTGGCTCGGGTCCAGAAGCCAATGACTGAAGCAAATTTGGATTACCCACGTGCTTTAAATTAAGCACTTGCTTAAGTGTCTGGAGAATTGAAGCCATAATTTTTTACTTTTCTCTCCACAAAGGTTCTACAATATTGTCCTGGGATATTTAAAAATAAAGAAAAGATGAAGAGCAGAGATGTTAATACAGTTACACTGGAATAAGATAGTGGGAACAAGAAAAAATTGTGAACTCTGTATCACTTGAGCATTTGAACTCTTTCTGTTGTAGTAATCTACAGAGTGTGAAAATCTTGACTGATAAGTTTGTATTCAATCATGGATTAAGGAAATACATTTTTCAGGATCTTATTATAGAGCCAAGAGACTGAAAGAAGCCTATATTCTAGCTCTCTAACAGAATCTTATAACTCTATGTTTCAAACCAAGCCAAATAAAATATTCATTATTATTTGCTGAAGAATGTTTTATTCCCTTATAGTTCTGCTTTCTTTTTCCCCTCTTACTTTCCCCTTGTGCTTGAGGAGTTACAGTTCTATTTGGTATATTCTCATATGTGCAGTGCAGCACTATACATGACAGTAATTAAATAAAAATAAAGAGTGAGTAATTACTGTAAAAAGGGAGGACCAAAACCAAACCTTCAATGATATAAGAGCTGGAAAAAACTGCTTCCAATTCCCTTGAAATGATACAACAATTCCCCAGCAACAATACAGCAGACAAATATTTGCCAATAAAAGTGGGCAATATCTGTGAAGATGCAACAATTACAAAAATGTGTTTCTTTACATGTGCCAAATATATGAATTAAAAAAACCCCTGATATCTTCCTCTGTTTGCAACTATAGTCAGGTCTGTTTTTTCTCCAGACAGGTCTACATGCTTGTTGGGGATGTAAGAATCAGGGAAAGTTACGGTTCCAATTTAGTCATTTAGTAGAATTTGAGTTGATCTGATCTACTTTATTTTCAAGGAGTTTGAGTTTGATGCACTGATCTGGCTCCAAATGCAGACACAAAAGTCTGAAACAGTTTACTGACATAGTCATTTTTTAAAGAAATGAATAGTTGTTCCCATTCTAAAATAATTACTTAGATAGTTCTCCTTCATCTTTGATTTCTCTACATGCGGAATTTAACCTCTTTTGCACACAATGCAGAGCAGCATGACTAACTGATATAATGTATAGGAAATGACTTGTGGAGCTAAAGCAAACAGTTGATGTGCTTACAAGATAAGTGTCAGCTTGCGGAAATAGCAAATAACAATGACACAATTCCCTCCTCTCAAAGTATGTGCACAGTGCAAAGACCTGCTGCTAATTTTCACTCAGCAAGGGGGGATGCCATTGGCCTTTTGTTACACAGAGAAGCTGGTGATGTCATTTGGCTTTGTACTGGGGAGTCTGCTGCCTACCGGCCTACCAGAGGATTTTTCCCAGCTAAAAGTAGCACTCTGCTGAGCAGAAGTAAATAATTCCACATGAATCATTCCTCCAGGCTGTTATTTTGTTCATATGTATTGGAATCTATGGTTAAATGAAGTATTCTATGCAGTAAAATATCATTGGCATCAACATGGGTTTTGCACTCTTTGGACTAATTCTCTGGTTCCTTTACTAGTAAATGCCCTTATTAGGCATGGAAAAAGATGCCTTAGGTTTCTTTTTTTTAAAGCAGTCCCAGGAATCTTGATAGTCCAATTTAATTTATACAAGAAGTTTAGATCAAAATATGCTTTGCGTTAAAATGTGTCACTTCCAACAGAGCAAAATTGAGCAGCGACAAAAAATGTTTTCCTAACTTCTTTTTCTCTTTTAATTTGAAAGCAATTTATTTTAACACTTCCTGCCAGGCAGCAAAGTGCAGACTTTGTAGCAAAGTCAAGGACAGAAAGGAAAGGCAAGGCTTTGTCTGTGTTAGTGTTTGTTCTTTTCTAAAGGGGATCAGCATAAACTTTACTCATACTGGCTTTTCCTATTCCCAGAATTTCCAGTTCAGCTTTCATGAAGGTTGTCAGAGGGCTCCCCATTTCCAGGAACAACAATGAAATAAGTAATTGGATGTGGCACTGCTACTCTGTGAGTTTATCCCAACTTGTCACTGCTGGCTACTGTTTCCCCTCATTAATTCCATCACACTGGCTGGTGGCCACTGGCTTGACATGCCCTGTCTGAGCAGAAATTACTGTTCCTCTCTCAGTGGCCAGTCCCTCATTCCTCACACACTTGGGCAGTTCTGCTGCAATCAGCAAGACTGSTCAGAGCTGGAAGGATCCACCTGAGGATCCTTTAATAAGCCAACAWGAAATATGGGAGTATGTGGTAACTGAGCTCCTGTCATTAGTTTGCATTATCAGCTCTGCACAGGGTTATAGCGTGTGTGGAACTCCCTGCAGACACTAAATTGCATATAGCCAAAAATGATCACAAAAAGAGTTGTCATGGAAAGATGACAAGCACGTGGCCAAGAGAAGGAAAAGATTGACCAAAAAAGTGCAGCACTATCCGTGCTAATTCCTACTGTGCTGTTGATTACTGAATAGCAAAATACATTAAAAATTACCATCCGAAATTTTATTGGAAGAGATCACCTTAGATGGAAGATCTGAAGAAATGCAGATCAGCAGAAAACAGGACAAAACTGTTCAGGACTATCAGATTGTAAAGAGTGCTAACATCTACTTGCCCAAATTCCTGCAACAGTAGATTACATAGTCTCATACAATAAAAAAAAAAACAGAAGTAGACAAAAATTCCTTAGACAAAAATACCTCTCCAGGGCAGCACAATTTAGCCCATCCCTAAAGAACAACAGCCTTTGGGGTGCAGTGTGTTTGAATTAAAGTTTTACCTTCAGATCCTTATCAAACATAATTGAGAAAAYTGATATAAAGCACATGAATATTACTCATGATATCTATATACACACACGCATAAATATGGATGTGTTAAATATTAAGGATAATTACTAACTTTAGAATATACATATGGATATGAATATGCATATCCATATTATATGCATATGGAAATTCTTTGAAATAAGAAAATTTAAAATTCTCTTTGAAAAAAAAATCTGAAAATTTAACTTATCTTAAAAAAACAGGCAAGATCTTTCCTGGACATTCAAATTATAATGATTGTTTTCTATTATTAGATCCGTTTAGCTATAATTATCAATTCAAATAATATTTGAGCATGTGTGATTAATTCACAGATTTTCCTGGTTCTTTAACTGAACAATATGTTCATCRTTGCTTTGCTACGTAAATGATCACACATTTGTAATGTTTCTTGTATTCATCTCTAGAGGAAACTGGATTTCAATGATGGGTGAAACAGTGATCCCTGTGTGAACTATAAAACAACTAAAAAGCAATGAGCTGCGAAAGGGTTACAGTTATTTGAAAACAGAAACTTAAGGTAGGAGATTTTCTCATCCATAATCTCCTTGGGTCTGTTGTTAGCACCTTTCTCTAGTTTTGAACCTGTAGGAAATATTGTATTTATAAAACAGATTATGTTCCTTTTCTTCTCTGTATTTTATCTTTTTTTTCAACTGTCACCTTGAAAGTATATATAATACCCAAATATTAGCAGATTTCTGTCCAGCTGAGATTGTCAGTCATCTCAGAACAAACCCTTCAATGGGAACCACAAGTCCAAGGTTATTCACAGAAGTCTGCTTCTGCTGATAACCTGCTGCCTGCCTTTGGAGGGAATCCATTCCCTTTGACATCCCAAGTTCTAGGAATCTGCTAACCATCGAGGCTGCAATGTTCTTCAGGGCTGAAGGAAAATCTGCAAGCCGTTTTCCTAACCTGGTGAGCCAGGTCAGTAAGACAATAAAAGAAAAAATGAAAGAAACTAAAATAAATAGCTTTTGACATCCAGTGCCATAAAAGTAAAATAGTTTTAAACTTGGCATCACATAGAAGTTAGCTAATTATAGTGGCGCCATTCATGATGATATAATTAACTGTATGTCTGCATTTCTATTATAAACTCCTATTTTCAGAGGTTTATGATACAGCTTTAAAAATTTGCTCTGGCCGGAGACTTGGCATGCTAAATCTCACCCTGGAAGCAACTTTTTTCCCTCCAAAACTGAAGAAAGACCTGCTGGGTTTTTGTGTGGTTTTTTTTTTTTTTTCTTGTTTGTTGTTGCTGGGTTTTGTTTTAAAGCTTATAATAAGGTAATAAAAATAACCACACAGAAATAGTGCCCTTTATGCACTCAAAGACTTCAGGGTTTTAAAAAACAAATTTTGTCCTATGTAGTGTGATTAAGTGATAAAAGCCCCTCCCACACCTCATTTCTGGAAATGCTACTGTGCTGCACATAGTCTAGGCCAGGGACACATCCAAAAATTACACACTTCTAACAAGGACCTGCTGTTAGAACAACTCCTGCACTTAAAACATCCTGACATCTTCTCATTCCTAACTGGCTCTTCTTTTTTTCCTCCCTCTTTTCTCCTGAAAGCTGCATGGCTGTCAAAAAGCTGATCTTACGTGAATGGAATTGAGGTCCCTTTCTTGCATTTAGCAAACCTAGCAGTGATTCCTTATGAAAAGCAAAGAAACACCCTGCAGTATGCAAAAACCACACGTTACCTGGCAGTGGGCAGGCCAAACAAGTACACACATGCAGTGCTTGGGACTGTCTGCASAACAGACAAGGCTTCAGGTGTGGTGGTTACCAGGACAGTCTACCCCTGGGCTGACCAATGAACTGCTCTGCCATGGGGTCGTTCTCTGTGTGACTTTGGGGTGGTCATTCGCTGACTCTTCCAATCTGCATATTGTCTCCCTGAGGTAAACACACTGAAGCTGAGCTGTTATGGAACGGAAGTCTAAAGAGATATACAGAAATTTGGTGTTTACCCTGAGGTGAATAATCAGAGCTTTTACTATAGTTAAAGGAAACATGACTCTGACATTTGCAGAGTTATAGCTAAGGAATAAAATACTCTAAATATCTGTTCCACAGTACTTATTAATTTTTTTTTTTCTTTTACATCTACTTGAAATTTAAATTGGTTTTGTTTACATATATACACTTCTAACAGAATGCCTTAGGCCAAAAACTGGCCTCATCACTAAAATCCCAATTGCCAACAGTGTATTGGAAACTTCCATGGGATCTAGAGAAAGTAGTTTCCTTTCCCTGTTGCCACTTTGGAATGTTCTGTTCTTACTACTCTGCTGCTTTTCTTCAGCCTGGGGAAGATACTGTTTATTCCTTTGACCCTCTCAGCACTCCTTATGCAGATTTGTTTAGACTCAAAGTCTGCCGAAATCAAAAGGAGAGTTTTAATTGACTTATCAGTCAGAGTGATGGGCTCTTTGTGATCCTTCCAATGGTACACACAAAGGTAGTTTCTTCCTTTCTCTACAGAGCTGGTTATTCTCCCCTCAGAGTTCTGTCTTTTGGCACATTGCTATTGATCCAAAATAATATGTAGAGACACTCTCTTTCCTTTGCAACAAAAAACAGTGAATCACCACTTTTCCTCATCTTGCTTTCCCCCCAAATACCATAACCCCACTTTGTTTAGACAGTGTTTCTGCAACCTCTGTCTGCATAACTATTACACAGCTAAAACTTTCCTTCACAAGAAATACCCTCCAAATACTTTCCAGATTAAAAATTATACTGGCTCTCTCCACAAGGCCAAACATCGTTTTTGAAATGCCACATGCACATTCTGTACTAACTCCAGTGATGGTGGTCCATCTACTGTGTCTCTCTGCTCTGTATGTCAGGATATAAGGCCTTATGAAAAAAAAATAAAGCCATCTCTATAGCACAAAAACACAGAAGACACAAGAAATCTGGAAGTAACACCATGCATATTTCATCCTCGACTAGAAAAGCTAGGCAGTAAATAAAATAAAAAAATAATTTACATGATATCTTACTGTTTATAGTAACTGTAATACAGCTGAGAGCACGTTCCTAAGAGCAAACCATGCTTAAACATTTGGAAAAGTTATTGTGGCTAGAGCCCAGGTATCTGGTGACAACATTTGTGATGGAGTTGTTAGAATTCATAAACACACAAGTGCAGCCAAAGCTCTGAGTACACTGGGGACTCTTGCCAAGGCATAGAAGTTTTCCTTCCCTTGCTGGTAAGGTTATGGAGGGAATATAAACTGTGTGTTTGTACATGAATCATTGTGATTCCCAAGGGTACCAAGGGGGCCCACCTCAGAGCTTTTCTTTCTCAGGCTACCAAGATCGCACATCCTTCCCAAGGCAGTCTCCGTAGAAGTTCACATGTTGAGCACAGGCTGAAATACTCCCCAACATGCTGGCGCAGCACAGCTTCCTAGACAGTACAAAATAAGCATCTAAGATGGCCGAGATAGCTAAAAAAATTTAAGGGATATGCTGTCCTATAAGGTCATTGTCAATTCCACAACATAGATTTAATCAATCTGTGGATGCTGTCTTGGCCCAGCTTCCAAGAGCTCCAGGTGTGAACCCCCTGTGGTAGTCAGAGGTATTTCCTGCAAGTGTCTGTGCTTGAAGCAGACCTGCTGCAATGCTTCCAGCACCCGAGAGAACCCCACGCCTGGTAAGTGCCAGAAGGATTTGTCAACACAAATGACTGAAAGAACTCGAATGCAACTCTCCTGACATTACTACCACCAACTGCTTCCCTGTCCGTGCATACCAAGAGATACACGAATGAGGATAATGAAGGATTAGAGTCTGTTCTTAGTTAAGCAATGTATATTGGGGAGTAGCTCCTTTAAAGTGAATGCAGCTATACTCTATTTATTTTGGTGTAAAAAAATCAGAATCTGACAATTTGCAATGCAGCACAGTAAAAGACTAAACCGAGTCTTCAATAAGCATCAAGCCTACTAGAATTATTTCAGACGGTGACTGTCTAACCTGTGAATGACCTGGCCATAGTATTTTTCAGACATTAAGGCAAACACATAACAGGCAACAAAAAACAGCCAACAGTAAAAATCTGTAGGGAAGATAACTATCTCCTTCTTTGTCTCAATTATTTTTGCTCCACTGTGATTTTATCTTTGCTGCATGTTACTTCTCTAAAAAACATTTTGTAAACTATGTCTTATAAATGGAACAGATGAAAGGGTGTTTATATGAATTGTATTTTCATTCCTGCATGAGCTTTATATGTAATTCTGAGCACACCCAAACTACTGATAATTAYGTTTTAAATACAATTAGAGTTTAAACAGGGATGCCCAGGAATATTTTTGCCATGTATTTTCAGACAAAAATGGCAATACATTAAAAATTCAAAAGCCCCCAAAAATCAAATCTGGTCAAACAAGGATGGAAAACAGAGGACAGGTAAGGAAATGAGAAGAACATATCTTCAAATGAGAAAATTCCCTTTTTCATTCAGATTTTCAAAAAGGTAGATTAAGCTGAGTTTATAACGTTGAAAGTCTTCAAACGAAACTGGAATGTCTCAATAGACTCAGTCCAAATTTCTAGGAGATTTTACATTTGAATAATATTTAAATTAGCTTTTCATCTAGGAAAAATATTAAATCTTGAAAATTCTCCTGAGTTAGGGCAATCATAGTGTGCCCAACAATACTGCTAATCAGCTGTTCACAACATCAATGTCACCTTGCATTACAGCACCAGCAGTGGTCCACGCCTGCAGGGTTTTCTCAATACTTGAACAATAGTTGGAACATTTGGGTAGAATTTCCTTTTTAAAGAAAACARTATGAGAGTTTTTTAAGCAAGAAGATATTCTGATTTTTTCAAAATTTTTGCACATCTAGACCTGCCCTTTAATTTAAAATATTTTATTTGAAGATATCAGTAAGATGTAGTCCTAATCTAGAACTTTCGTCCTTTTTCTATGCTTCAGAAACTTTAGTAATCGCAATAGTTAAAAGAACATAATGAATAAATTAATCTTAGCAAAGTGTTTCATTTCTTGGAGTGAGATTTTCTTAAGGAACATTCAAAGCTATTATAGACATTAAATCAATATAATTAGATAATTTTAAGTTTACATGTTTCTTTCTGAATGAGATTTTACCACAATATATCAGAATTGGTATTTAAATGAATATCCAAGATACTTCCTAYGAGATTTCTGAAAGCAGAAGATCTTTCTGAGAAAATTCTTCTTTATTGCAAGTCCTATTGAAAAGCCCCTTATTTCCCACAAGATGTAAATATGAATCTAGTTTTCCTTGAGAAAGGATCTGTGATAAGCTGTTCRTGTCTGTGACCACTGGCGCTGCCCTGCCCCAACACTGTTAAATTCTTTGTGTGGGGAGCTGTCAGGGTGTCTCCTCAGGGAAGTCAATAATTAGGAGTTTTTTTCCCAAGCCTTTACTTCCATCTCCCATGGAAAGAAATGAGGAAATAACAAATTCTATAATTCTTTAAAATCCAGTGGCTTGGCTGCAGCGGGCATTACCTGAAGGCATTACCTTCTCACGCTTTAATTTAACAGCTACTCTATTTGATTTACATAATACTCAGTTAAAATGACAAGCAGGGCTTAGCATTACTGCCTGCAGCCTTCCAGCTGAGGCTGTCCCAAGTCCTGCCTCCCAGCCGGCCATGCCCGAGTGCCTTTGCAGGCACACCCACGGACAAGGGCAGCAGCTGCTCCGAACGTGTCCCCTCCTGCCTGCCCGAGGGACACCCACGCGGGCCAGGGCAGGGCAGGGCAGCACCGCTCCGGCCAAGGGACAGACACGCTCGCCCAGGGCCCGGCTGAGGCAGACACGCATCAACCTGCGACAGGGCTTGGGTTTAGCCTGTGCCTCTCTGTAGGAAAATCGCCCCGATTTGCTTCGCCCGGGTGTCCTCAGGGGCGGCAGCAGCCTCTGGAAGCCTTTGGCGGGGTGAACACGGTGCTGCCASAGAGAACGTGCCGGGCTGTGCCGCTCGCAGCCTCCCGGGGCTGCCCGGGTGCGCGGGGACCCGCTCTGCAGGGACCCATCCCCTGACACCAGTGGTGCCGAGAGTGCTGTCATGCTCCCATGTACAGCTTGCTTTTCCTCCCTAGTGGCCATCTGCCATGGGAAAGCAGCATTCGACACTAAAAAGATGTCCACTTGTCATCACATAATCTCTGTAAGGGGGGTTTAGGCACACAGCCTAGGCACGGGTCACAGGGGCAAACATTAGGAGCATAAATTTGCTACTTCGGGAAGAGAGGGGTGCGTGCAGTTCAGAACACCTAAATTTGAGGCCTGAAGCAGCACAACATRCCAAAGAAGCAGTTTGCCTCCCTACTCCCCCTGTTCTTTTCAACCCCCACRGTGTTTAAACTGCAGAGCTGGCTACTTTCAAAAACAAGTGCTGGGTTGAARAGCAGACATTGCATTATGGGCATTTAAACTGATAATCAGTGTTAGATAGTCACATACATCTGTGCCAAGGATACACAAGTTAGTTTTCTTTGCATCATTACAAACATTTTAAATATTTTTAAAATAGTTTTCGTCATGGCATTCAATTTTATTTTCAATCACAGTTWTTATGGCCTTACGCCACAAAAGCCATAGCGCACTCTGGGAAGCATATTATGAGCTCCCAAATCAACATTCAAGTAGTTTAGAAATTAAAACTTATATAACAACAAGCATTTAGAGTATTATTGAGATGCTGTTCTTATTTTATACTACTTCAGTATCATGGCTTGGCTAAGCTATCTAGTCAGTTCAGTAAAAATCAGTATAATGATTCCAATATTAACAAAAATGAACAACAGGGAATATGATTTAGAGATAGTACCTGTCAATTTTGAAATACCATCTTTTGGCTTATGTGCATTCCTGCTGTGTGTATGTGAGAAAGAGCTTCTTTCATGTATTTCCAGATCAGTTAGAAGTATCTCCCAATAAAGCTACAAGATAATGAGCCCAAGTCTGCTCTGCCTGCTGTCTCACAGGCAGGACAGGACATCTCTCTGCTCGCCATGGACTTTTTGGGGAGTCCTCAGCTCTCAGGGGACAAACAGAAAAGCAGTCACAGCAAACAGCTTTACCTATAGGCCTAGAGCTAAGCCTGCAGTATATTAATGGTTGCCACAGAAAATAGGAGACTGATTATCTGCCGTGAAATGAGAGGGCTGATTCTCCCCAGCTGTACACACTTCTGGCAGCGTAAAGAATCTGCCTCTTGCCTTTGCTCTCTGATCACACAAGGAAAATCTGCCTTACCTCTCTCTTCATCCTCTTCTTCACAACCATGTCTAAGATTAGGTATATGATCAAGGAAGAAASGTTCAAACAGATTTATCACCTGGTTGGCCTTGGCCATACTATCAAATTCAAGTACTAATATGACTGCACAAACAAGAGAGTACTGTGCTCACTTCTTCAATTAACAGATCACTTCTTGCAGCTACAATCCCACCAGTACTGCTGGCAGGTAAATTTTTGTCCAAMGAAACCCTGTAAAATATACTCCCAATGACACACAATTCACTAAGCCAATAGGGTTTTATAAGAATTACTTRGATAATCTGCTCATTCTAGTGCTGTAATGGGAAATGTTCACTTCTTAGAACTATCCTTTAGCATTCTACAACAAGAATACAGGTTTTTGTAAAATTCCCCTCAGCTTTGCCATAGGATTCAGAATATTGTAACTGAGTCAAAATTTTTGCCACCCATGTCAAACTTGCCAGTGCACCACACCATTCCTCACCTAGTAGTACTTTTAATGACTGWGTTAGTTAGTATCTGACACTGGGTCCAGTGTATATGGCACCACACGGATTGTGACACAGATTGCACAGACATCACACAAACACACAAGTAGCTACCAATGACAAAACAGACACAGACAGGTATACAGAGTTTTTAAAAATTGTCTTACTTACCTATTCTTAAAAGTTTTCCTTGACCAACCCTATTTCAACCCTCCCCTCCAATCTGCATACTAGCAAAGGGATAAAAATCATCTATAGTTTTTAATCAGAAGTTTGGAAATGCAGAGATCATAGCAGAACCTGGCTATGCCCTACCCTGTTTATGAGGAATGAGTGTTCTCTACTTAAAGACAACTTTCATTAGGCGCACACTTAGAGCTTATTGAAGATAAGTAATATTAAACAGTCAAACATTAGACTCTGGTTTGTTTATAAGTGTTCATAAAGGGTAGAAGAAGAAAACGTAACAGTTAAATAACTCTACCATTAGTTATACAGATGCAAAGCTGAAGAAGCTCAAGCGAAATCAGCAGAGATCTCCAGATACAATGCCATGGCTGACAACTGCATTTGGCTCAGTTGCTTACAGAGCACAGCAGTGGCTATCATCCTGATTCAGTCACACCAGCACAGCAAGCAGCACTTTGGAAAGAAGAGGATAACTCCTTAGTGGCACATCTGTTAGGTATAGATGGCATTCATTTGAGTAGCTTTGCCAATGGATGACATGCCAAGTCCTTTATACTAAAAGGCTTGTGCTTGATGTTAATCATTCGCTCTCTGCCAGTTAACATGTTTATCCTTCTAGGAAATACTTTGATCTATACTGGCACTTCAAATATAGCAACCAATTTTACTAGACTGGAAATGAACAAACAAGATCTTGTGTGAATTGCCAAATGGCACAGCAAAATGCAGAATGCACGTTACAAAGGGTTGCTTAGCAACTAGAAAAGGCCATGCACTCCATTTCACTATTTTGGTTTGAAATAGAAAATAAATGGCCTTATAATTGTTTGAAATACATGGAGAGCTAGAACATAATACTGCTCTGGAGAAATCTGTTTCTGAGGAGTATGTGCCATGGGAGACAGAGAGACTCTGAATTCAACATTCAATAGGTAAGTGAAGGAGAAACTGCCTTTCAGATATTTTGCCTTAAAATGTAAATGCAACAGTAGTTTAAGTTCAGTGCATGTATTCTGCTATTCAACCAGGATTTAAACCAATTGTTTATTTTYACCTTTCATCTTCAAATGTTAAGAGAGTTAGTTTTTTTTTGCAAAGACGACTATTAGCTCATCCTCCATTTGCATGCAAGGMAGTGGAAGTTCAGAGTAGTTGGTACTTTACCCATGCAAGTTGCCAAACTGCGACTAYATCACAGGCATCCTGAATGTAAGCAGTCTTAAAAAAAACCAAAACTAACTTCTGCATAACATAGCCTCCTTCCTCCCTCTTACACAGCCCCCCCCATGCCTGGCAGCTGGTCTTATATAGACACATATAAATAATTGCCTGGCAATACTTCATACAGGAAAAAGAGAGGTTTCTCAAAACTCCACRTCTCCCATACCTCAAAGCAGCTACTGCCTTCATTTTCCAATATGAGAAACTGAGGCAGAGATTGAAATGATTCTCGAAAATCMTGGGAGGTCTCTTGTGATTTGAGAGCAGAGCGTGGACCTCTGACATTTACCTCAATGGTACAATSATCTTCCACCAGTATTCTTATTATACAGGAATCTAAAGCAGGTATGAGTACTCCCCCGTTACTCCTTGGCCGATAAAATTCACCTGCAAACACCATCTCTGTCAGTTCTCAGCACAGGCGGTGCCAGTGCTGCAGCCAGTGCAGCAGTCCTTGCTGCTGCCACAGGAACCTGCCTAACTCGGTGGGAGTTGAGCGAGAAGAGCTCTGGCCCAGACAGGGCTCAGACCTCTGCAGCAGCGTGGTACAGCAGGGTGAGCCGAGCACAAAGGGGCAGCTACTGTCAGGAGGTGTCAGGTCCTTAATCTATGTAACGTGTAAGCTGCGGCCAACAGCCTTCTGCACAATACCGCATGTGTCCGCTGAAAATGGCATCGCCCGTAATTGCATTGTTTGCTTAGAAGGGACCCGAGATCCGGATCAAGTTCAACAAGATCTGTGTCATTCTAGTTAGCGCTGTTTTTCAAGCACACCCCTTCAGTGAACAGAAAGCCCTCTGAATCCATGACCAGACTTTCAGGGCCAGATAACTGACTGTTTCGGTTTCTTTCAAGTTGTATCGCAGTAGACACACACAGTATCCTGGATACTGGACAGATTTAAAAGTGGGAAGAAAAGGTTCCAGCACACTGGCTTTAAAAGAGAGAACAAAGTAAGTGAGGATCAGAGGGAGGAAGGCGATCGCTATGACACTAAGACAATTAATCACTGCCAGATGTTAAGGGTCACACAGCACTGCATGCTGGGAAGATCAGCAGGGGTTCTTGGACAGGGAATAGAGGGAAAAAATAACCTGTCATGTCAGTGAACTAGTCAGGGGTTTAGGGTTCYTGTCGTTTAACTATTAGTGTGCTCTTAATAAAATGACAATGCATTGAAGAAGGGGAGGAAGATAGGGGAGTTGGCAGAAAAGAGGGAGTGACAGCTTAATAATCCCTGTCTGTCAAAAGCACTAAAAATACCATCCCAAATTCAATGTTCTTACTTTTGTAATGAACGCGCCAGGGTTCCTGTTTGATTAATAGAACACTTGTTGACTGACAAGGACAAATGTGCACATGGTCTGAACACAGCCCTGTGCATAAATAATTTAAATTGTACTACAGCCAGAGCTCAGCTTGCACTGGGGGTTCTGTGATAAACCCCTATGTTTCAGCAGTTCATAACTTGGCCCTAAAAGAAAAGCTCAGAAGTCTCGAGCCTAAAGTTGRACTGAGAAGGCTGGTTGGTTTCTTTGAAGTATGAAAAAGAAACCAATACCCTTTGGAAATCACAGACCTTTGTTGGTGTATTGATGGTGGTATCTCTATTGGCTCCAGTTGTACATCTATCACATTACAGCAGAAAGAAGATGGCTTTGCACTGAATGATGCAAACAAATTTGTGTTCATGGTTATTCCCACTTATSCCCATTAACAGCAATGCTAATGACAGCGGTGTATACTCACCACGAAAACGGGAAGTGCTTGCTTTAAACTTCAGGGATAATTTTCAAAGGGAAGAGTTCAGACCGTTTGTAAATGGACACTTAGTCGCAAATATTTCCTGCATTCCTTTGGGAGATGAATTTAGTTTAGTTAAGCTGTTATCTGATGATACCCTTTTCCAAAGAAAAATCTGCTTTTACCTCAAAAAGGAACATTTTCCACCAAAACTGACACATCTGTCTGTTCTTAAAACAATGCTTAAGCACTCATATATTTATCGTGTAACTATTTCACACCCYTGCAGCCCCCACATGAGCCTAAAGGAAGAAACAAACACTTAGGACATTGAAGACGTACTGAGTATCTCAGATAGAGACCTAACTTCAAAATTTCTGTCAATCCTATACAGGTATGACTGAATTCACATATATCATATCAGTCAGAATGCAATTTTCTGAATATTTTACTCACCTGATGTGAACGTGCAAACATTTGGCTGTTACGCCATTTTTTTCCTGCCAAATCAGAATACTTCTTTAAGTCATTATGCAGGGAGTGAAATAGCTATGCTTGTTTAAACAGTTCATCACAATATGATCAGAATGGAGCAATAACCAAACTGAATATATCAACAGATTAAGAACTGTAACAGAATTTATCCAAACAGTCCACATACCTCATCTAATATCTGCTCTTTCTTTTCAGTTTGTTGGATCTTGTAATCTACCAGATGATTTTGGTGGCGTAAATTCCAGTCCAGAGAAGTGCTGCTGAGCACATTCAACTTTCTTAGCAGCCACAAAAGCTATTTCCTTGGTACCCTTGGGGAAGGTTTGGC
The DNA here is from genome assembly GCA_018881555.1 of Amblyornis subalaris. Classification (NCBI taxonomy): domain Eukaryota; kingdom Metazoa; phylum Chordata; class Aves; order Passeriformes; family Ptilonorhynchidae; genus Amblyornis; species Amblyornis subalaris. The sequence continues at coordinate 4,195,419 of JACAXG010000027.1, read as the reverse complement.
TTTGCAGAATCAGAGTCTCAAGACTTAAGCAAATAAACATTGGTTTGTTGAATTATTCTGAGTATTTCTTTTCCAGATTTTTTTGCCATTTGTAACATGTGARTTATATAAATAGCAAATTTGTATACATTGCATTCTACAAATATATAGAACTGCTTCTTTGCCCTCTTCTGTATTAGATAATATTAAGAACTACATCAGTAGTCCTCAAAATGTGAGTAACCATTTTTGACTGTATTGTCTCCTTCAATCATTATAAGAAGTTATTGTTTATTCATTTCCTTGGCTCACTAGTTGGAGTTTCAAATTGTTCTCACAAATCTCCATAGATTAGGCAAGACTTTACAGCAAACTCTATGTTGCAGTCAAATTGTACAAGGAAAAGGGGTGTACAGCAGCAACCTTTGCAATTTGTTGAAATTACACAGTCAAGACTTATCATTCCTGTTCCTAGAATTGACAGTACATTACTTCAGGCAAAATTTGGCCTGTGCTTCAGTTGCCTCCTTTGTAAAACTGTACTGAGCCTTCTCCAGTTTTGTTAATCACAGACTTTCCAGTATTAATGGACATCACAGTATTGCACTATTATGGAATGTTTCAGGAGAAAGGAGAGTCAACAGAGAACTACGTAACCAGCAACTCACATCCCATGACTCCAGCAAACACATCATTCCTTAAAAGTCTGCTAAGGTAGCACTCTACAGAAGGCAAACATTGTTTCACATGCCCATCTGAACAGCAATGGAATCCCTAACCTCCACTGAAGTTAATGTAATACTTTGAGTGATGTTACAMATTAAGAGTTAACTTATTACTTCAGAGCATAAATGTCTCCTTTATGCTCTATCCAGATAGATAGAGCATATCTATGATATGCTAGAGCATATCTATGATAGATAGAGCTATTCTATGTTAATAGGTCACAGCAGAGAGTAGCTCTGCTGCACAGCACAGAAACAAGCCCAGGAACTCACTGCTGAAGCTCTCCATCTCACAGTTTAGTTTCCTCTTACCTTTTGTTGTTGCAGTTCACTGGTGTCAGAAAGACAAGAAATGGTTGCTGCTACTTTGCAATGCTCCTGTTTCCTGGTGGCCATGATGCTGTGTCACTGGAAGGGTGTTTCAAGGTGCAATGAAGGCTGAGATGCTTTGAGACATGAAGAAGATACTGGAGGTATTGATGCACTGTCTGAATAAAAATAAAAAAACAGAACTGGTTACACAAGTACAAGGCACATTCTCGCAGCATCTTCAACAAGTAGTTTCACCATGTGGGACTGTTTGACGAATTCATTTTCAAAAGCTAAAAAAGGTAAAAATAAACGTTGTATATACCCCAGACGACTTTTGGGTATTTAATTTACTTCAAGAATTTCCAGCCTATAATGAAAGTGAGAATAACTGAAGGTGAAAATTCATCACATTGCTACAGCTGTATGCAACCCAGTCCTGATGTTCCATCTACTTGGACTCTATTAGCCACTTCAACAATCCGAGACATCTGGCAAATGACCAATATACTTTTTGTCTCTATGTTTTCATGGATATAACAGCTTGAACAAGATTAAAAGTAAAATCTGCACCTTATAGAGATGCATGCAGTAGTCTGCATAATTGCACATAGGTTATGTTAGTAGGGCATTTTCATAAATAAAACTTCCTTTGCTCCACAGCACTTTCACACTTGAGTTTGTTTCATACTTTAGATTGTTCTCCAAAATGGCATACCATGATATACAGATAAACATTCTGCTGGATCAGTCATACAATTACACATGTTTGTTCCACATGTGCCTACCAAAAATATCCAGAGCCTCCACATGGCTTCCTTCTTTAAAGCAAATAGCAAGGAACTGTTTTATTCCTCTCCAAAACTTTAGTCCCAGTAGGCAAAAAAGAGTCTTAGCGCATGTGAAAAGCATGGGCAACAAAAAAGCACAAAAGCTTTTTGGCTGTTTAGCTTTTGTCACTTAAGCTGTCAAACAAATAAAAACAGACTGGCTAGCAGCCAACTTGAGTTGTAGTTAAATAAATTTCTATTACATTTATTCACTTTGGACAATGCAAAATAATTGATCAAAACCAAAACTTCCCAGAATTTATTTTTAATGTATAGCTTATCTTTAGAATCTACAACAAGCTATTTGTTCTGCTGTTCTAGGCAGAACTAGTCACCATTTTAATTTGTACAACAAATAAGGTATATTTTTTTGTATTCATTCTAAGAACTTCCTGCTTGTTCCTAAAGGAAAACTGACTTGTAATACAGCATAACACATAGTAAAAGTAAGCCTTTTTTCTAACGGTGGGAAAAGTTTAAAAATTGATATTAACCGTACATACCTCTTCTCTTCCAAAYGCTATAAAGATCATTTTAATTTTTCCTTAAAACTATACAAGCAGGCAAATATAATTTTACCTACAGAAGTATTAATTGTCAATTCTGCCCACTTATTTGCAGGCTATATTCTCAAAACAATATCATGCGGTTGATTATTCAGCTGGGAAATACACAGGTGAGCTGCTTACTTTAGGAATATTTCATTAGCCCAGTGGTGTCGTGAACTGAATGAGATGGCTAAGATTTTCTCTGAGCATTGTAGTAGAATATGCACCTTTATTATCAATGGTATTTAACCTCCAGCTTAAACTACAATAACGTGGCTGACAGGAGGAGAGGTAACTTTTAAACCCAGCCAGCCAGAGTGTTTTCTGACCGAGTTTCAACTGAACAACACACATGTAGACAATTAGCCAGGTTTTAGAAGCTGGCCAAACCCAGAGAAGAGCTGGAAACGTGTTCCTCAGTGTTTCTCATTAGAGACTGACTGACTGAGCGGATTCCGTGGGAGAATGGCTGGTTCTCGGCCGGCCTTTCATCTCAGAGACCTGTGTATAATGCGCCCCAGGTTCTGCGAGCGTGAGTTAGGTGTTGTAAGTGCAGTCATAAGCGGAAGTTGATTTTCCCAGTGTATGAGCAGTGTGTGATTCCTGGGGCAGCGCAGGTGGCAGCCAGTGTGTCAGGCAGGAGCAGGGGTGGCTGGGGCTGGTGGCAGGAGCACAGGTCCTGGTGTTGCTGTTTCGTGCAGGGCTTTGCCCCGCGCAGCCGCTGCGGAGTCGTCTCACCCCTTCTGCACACTTTGCACACAAAGAAGGTTACAGCACCCGGGAATCTGGGCCAGGCTGCTTGGGGACACTTCTAAACTGCCTGACAGTAAAAGTAGGCTTGCCCTCCTCACAAATAATAATAATCAAAAAAACCTCTAAGCCCCAACCCGGTCTGATAACTCTGCCTTAATTCCCTACAATGCTGTTGTTTCTCATATCAATCTCTTCAAGCACAGCTACACCTGCACATTACTGTCCTCAGCACTGGGAGGGATTTACATTTGAAGTACAGTTTACTTCAGCCGTTTGCACGGGAAAATTGCTATCCTGTTATTTTTCCAAATGYTTTAACAAGAGTTCAATGTGTGTTAGTCTGTGCATGTTCTCAAACATCAGTGTGGTAATCAGATAAAACCCAGCCATATTGATAAGATACTCCGAAAGGAAGCATTAAATACATAGATAAAGTGTGTCTACCATGACCTGATATGTTGATTTCTTCATACTTTTCACATACTCTCTTGAATTTTGCTTTTAAGCCAGGATTTCCCACAGTCAGGGAAGCAAACCCAGCTCCAATATCCAATTTCCCTGCAGTTTTTCTAAACCACAAACTAGAACAATTTATAGAGGAGGATATCTGCTATGACATATTTTCTCAAAGGGAATATTTTCTGGACAATCCATCACTCTAATGACATCTTTTTTAACCTCTACATTTTAAACATTTTGCTACATGTCTGTTCACATGAATTAGTAGAGCCTGTATTAGTCAGTAGTAGACGACCACATGTGGTTTTGTACAGAGAAAACACCTCAGATCTAATGTAAGAGTATGCAAAGTTTGAATCCATTTTACATATGTGCAAATTATTCTAGAAACAATTTTCTCCTTTTTATAGTAAACTTTGGCCTCTCAAAGATGCATTCTGTAAGCACCTCTGCACATAGTGCTGAAGTAGAAAAATAAGTGAGATGGTTACTTTCCTTTTGCTCTCGTCTAATCTGAATACCCTTCTGTAGTTAGAGGTCCCAGAGAAACCCCAAAATATCTTTTATTATTCTCCATGGCCACATTTTACTTCTCAAATATTTACTGCTCAGCTACACCTAATTGCCTTCAGTGTTGCCTCTTGGAGAAGGAATGACTATCAGCCTCTTCACATTGCTCTTCCCGAGGTTGCTACATGAATGATATAGTTACAACTCTCCCAGTACCTTTTTCTTACGGTTGCAACATCTGGAGCCAGTAACTAACAAGAGAATCACAAAAGAAGGAAAGTTTCCAGCCTTTGTGGTTTCTGAGAAAAGTCACTCAAACACACCCTACAAGCCCACAAACCAGAAAATAGAGTTCTAATTTTATTTATTTAAAATATCATTAATTTTCAGTACTTAGGAATGACAATACTGTGGGGCTGATCCTCTCACCTCAGTGTGACTGAGGTGAGATGCACTGACTCATATAAAGGACAGACAACAGGTTGTGTGAGAAGCATTTTCCTGTGCTGGGAGGATGCTCAGAGCAAGGACACTGCTGACCAGCTTGTGGCCATGCTGGAGCAGGAAAGAGTAGTGTCACACTTCGCATGAGCAAGTACGACTTGAAAAGTCTGTATTTATTTCCCACTGTACTATACCTATTGTTCCTATTCTCTAAGACATTCACCCAAAAGACTACAAGTTATAATAATTAACAAATAAAATAGTAGCACAAAAGCAACACTCATGCTGCTGTCCAAGATTCACATGGTTTTGGAATTTTCTCAAAGACAAATTAATTACATTTTTATAGAACAAGAAAATTTTTAAGTAGTACACAGCTACTTGTTCATGAGTCAATTTTACATTTTAAAGATACATATAGATTTACACTTTGGAGTTAAAGATTTCTAAAAAGATGTGTTAGAGAAAATTTTTAAGAGACTGCAAGCCATTTTGGTTTATGTACAAGAATGTACCTGGTAGAAGAGGAGCTTTTGGAAAGCTTCAGAAACCTTTAATGTGCAGCCCTTGTCTTTCCCATTTTTGAAATCTTACTCACTTGAGTAAAATAACTGCCAACTGTTTCTTTCAATCTGACAGGCTGTAACTTTCTGAGCCTGCCTTGGTCACAGAGGGCTAAGAAAAGCTGCCTTATATTGTCCTTCCACTCTTGTTCCTCTGTTTCCCATCTTTTTCATCTTTCTTGTGAATTTAGAGAGCTTCCCACTTCTAAACTCTCAAGCTTTCAAAGTGTGACACATGAGTTTAACACATCTTGTTAACTTAATATTTCACAGAAAAGACTTTCCTTTGGAAATATTCTAGGTCAGCTTTACCACTACTATGAGAAGTAATTTTTCTAAAGTCTTGATTCATATAAGTACCAAGTATCCTCAAATTGTGATATCACATTTAGACCTTTTATAGTTTCCCACTGGAAGCTGTTAAAAAAAAAAAAAAATCAGAGGAGCAATTTTGGTCCACTGCCATCAATGGGAATTGTAAAGAGTCACAAAGGAGAAGATATTCCTAAAACAGTGATGGAAATAGAGAAGGAAAAGCATGAAAGGGCTTCCAGTCATGCAGTGGATGTTGCTCCCTTGTGAACACGCTCTGACGTTTCCTTCTTGACAATGAACAAAAGCTATTTTCTCTCAGGGAGAGGACAGGAAAAGGCTCAAGCTAAAGCTGGGTCAGCACTGGTTAGCATGGAGCTTGTGTGTCATTGGTTAGAGGAGTTAAAGTCCAGTTAAAAGTCTCTCTTGCCTGTCCCCAGCCTATGATCTTCTTTTGAAGTCCATCTTGTCTCTCCAAAATGCTGCTGACTGGGTATCAGTTTTCTATCAAGTTCTCTGTCCCAGCCAGCTCCCTGTCCAGTCCAGCTTTTATCCACACATCCCTATGGCTGTGCTGCTTTTCCCTTCCAAACCTCCAGTTGTAAAACTTTCCCCCCTAAAACTGGACCATTTAGGAAGTACCAGATGAGAATTTCATTTATAAATATTTTTTTCAGCAGTTAATAATAAAGCTTTATGTGAATGGATCTTGGTTCCTGCCACATTTGATGTCCCTGCTCCAAAGCAGTACTAGCATTTCTGCATCACACTATTCATATATTTTGAGAATTTGGGGGCTTTTTTTAATATTTTCTTTCATGAACTTCTTCCTTTCAGACCTAGATGTTGAAAAGAGTTAAGGAAACACAATGCTTTTTCCAGACGAAGATACAGAGATTTCAAAGATCTGAACTGTGTTCACTCTTTCCTAGTGCTTTCAGACAAAAGAAGGAACACTGTGCCATTCTGCCCTCCAAGACAGCCTGGGGTGGGAGCAGCACAATAACCCCCCCAGGGCAGAATATTGGGCCATACATTCCCACACACACAGGCAGAGCAGTCAAGAACCAGGCAGTCACACCTCATGGTGTGCGGACCAAACAGAACCAGTCTTGCAGCAGAGACAGCAGCACTTTACAGACCTTTTTAAAGGTGTTCTGATGGCATCTGGTGACACAAAAACTTTTTATAAAATGTACTTACTTTTATGTTAAAAATACCCCCAAAACTACAAAACCTTGAAAATAACTAGCAAAATATTAAAGCTGAACACATATTTAGGAAAAATTAAATCAAATGTCCATATCAAAGAAATATTATTTCTTTGAGTCTCAAAGCTGAGATATATTTGTCCTTCAGTGAGCTCTAAAAAATAAATAGGAGAAYRGAACACCAAAGCTGCAGGTAGAGGTAATACAGTCACAATTTACAAAAGTGAAAGTTAAGCACAGATTTATGCAAAGATGCAGACCTTGGTAGTTTGATCACTGAACAATATTATTTCAGGAAGAGTGTATCATAGAGCTCTCACTTCTTGTACTGTTTTTACACTTAAAATGTATGAGGACAGAACAACTCACTTGTGTCAACTGCAGAGAAAGCCAGAACTTTCAAAACTAGAGCAATCTGAAGATGTTCAGGATAAGATTTTAAAATAAACAAGAGAAAAAGCAGTTTTTCCAGAAGAATGCTTCCTCCCCCTCTTCGCTGTCCTACTCTCCTCTGTCTCCAGCAGAGCCAGCACCAGATGTTTCAAAAACCACACACTGGGCAGATACACAGGATTATCTGTCCCTTCTTCCATAAAGGTCTCATCCAAAGGGAAAAATTTAGACAACCTATTTCAAAGAGCACGCCAGTAGCAGCAAGTAGCAAGCCTTCTATTTTAAATGGTTCTTACCTTTGACAAGAAAAATTTTCATGGAATAATTTGTAAATTTCAAATCCAGAAAGTTGGATCACAACAGTAGAAGAGTCTATAGAATAYTTTTGTGATAAACACATTAATCTAAAACAGTTCATGAGTATGTAATCTATGAACATGACTAACAGAGAATATTTTCTCTGAATTAAGGTTACTACAAAACTAACACAAAATAAACTCCTGGCAGGGAAGTAACATTTTATAGATTTAAGAAACAAGTGAAACATTTTCACTTCAAAATAGAAGTGTTTCACCATAATCCAGGAAACTGTTTYTCCTATGTACAAATGCCTTAAAAAATGCAAATTTAATTTCCTCAAATATATTTAATGGCAAATAGAAATTCTAAAAATAAAATATTTATTCAAGATTAATAGTAACACTTAATAGAATGGATTTAGACATTGAAATCAAAATAAATAATTAAAAATGGGTTTGTTCCAAAATAAGATTAAAGAGGTATTTCCTTCTATGTGTAAATGTAACAGGCAATATTTTTGTCTCTGACTTTGACTGCTTTTTTACCTCTAAATGCAGCAACTGTAAAGGATGCCTGGTGACAAGGTCACAAGCTAGGCTGGGGAGGAGAAGAGAGCAATGCCCAGGATAGCAGTGAAGTGGGGCTGGGGTACCCTGGGGCTCCTAGCCCCTTCCTCGCCRTTCTAAATGCACAGAGTGGAACACCTCTTGGGTTGCTTTAAGGCACGCAGACAGCCAGTCCTGCCCCGGCTGGCCCAGGATCAAAGGACTGGAACTGTGGCTCTGTGCCACCACTCCCCCTGGCTCTGCTCAGCTTCACGAAGGCCAAACTCAGCACAGCTGAGAATCCATCCCAGCACGTTAATCACGGCTTGGGTGGAATTGCTGTCATACTGGAGTTTTCATTTCCTCCGCCTTTTAGAGCCTCATTTTTTCAGATGAACACAAGAGATGCTTCATCAAGAAGCACCTCAGATTGGAAATGTCCTTTAGTTTGCAGTTCTAGAAAGCAAGTGAAGTTTGTAGAAGTCAAGCACTTAYTATGTAGAAAATATTCACAAGAGGAATTATTTCAGACGTCACTTGACAGTGATGTAAACACAACACTGTGAAAGACAAAGTCCTAATCAAGCTGCTAAAAGCATTTTCATATCCAGAAAAATGTACTGTGGTTAATACCAATCTGATTTGCCAAAAGCGCAAGAAATTGASTTAGGTGCTCACTCTGTCTGGTGCCAATGGGACTTCTGGCAGTACAGCCTGGCACCAGAGCCTTGGCCTTTTCTTTGTCCTCTTTTTTCCCTTCACATGGAGGCAGACAAAGGAAAAAAGAAATTACAGTCATTTCAATGTGATGAAACAAAGTCACGAGAAGAATTGTACATTCACGATGCACAAGTGTAGACATGGTATTAGCAAAATTTCTTACACAGAATCAAACACATTTCACCACAGTAGAGACATAATTCAAATCTTTACTGGAGKCCAGCTGCAGTGTCAAGTTCAAGAAAATTATAAGTCCTTCTTTATTAACTATGTTTAAATGGGATACAGAACAGAGACATACCACAGCTCTGGTGCTATCGGAGCCACAGCTCCATATATTCYGGAAAACTCAAGACTCACTATTTAGCTGGAAACAGATGCATATTTATAAYATTTATAATTGATATCAACATAACATTATTTAGTTCCAGAAGTTGTTCATAGGAGTTATCACAGTCAGGGGCTACTGTCTCCCATGGACAGGATGGATTATCATTACTGTGCACACTTGGATGTGAGGGACCAAAAATGCACATGAGGTCACAAATACCAAGGAGACAAATGAAAACTCCCTCTACAACGATAAAATATTTCAAACTAGAAAAAGTTTGCTGGATTACGGAAATACATTCTTCCTGAATACTTTTTTCCCCTTCAAATCCTAGCCATCTCTAAAAGCAAGGTGACAGTTCTCACAAGAGAAATTTTTCTTCTTCTCTGCTGTGATTTGATTTAGATCTCCTTTCCAGTGACAGACTGCCAGACTGTGTAAAGCCCAGAAATCTCTACAGCAGGCAGTCCACTAATGACTCAAAGTTTGTGTAAGATACAGAGAGAAGCATATACAGAGAGCAAGAGAGAGAGAGAGAGAATAGAAGAAGAAAGAATTAAGCATCCATCTCATTCACTCGTTTGATAGGGCTCCTGAGCCCCCAGGCTCCAGCCCTGCTGGGCCAGTGGGGAGCAGTGTTATTCCTGCTGGGCTCCAGGTATCCCCAACTGGTCAGTCCAGGTGTTCTATTTCCCCTCCCTTGATAAGTAACTATGAAGTGCAGCTATTAAAAAGTACAACATATGGAAATGTAGTAGTGTTTTCAATGATTGGTTTGAACGGCTTATATTTTTGGTCTGCAAAGTTTGAAAACTTTTTTCTTTGAATAGGATGTTTCTTTTTTTCTCTTTATTTTTTTTTCTTTTTTTCGGTATCAGTTGCAAAACCACCTAATGTCATAGTCACATGTCAAAACCCTGACACCTACTTTTAACGATTTCCATTTCCATTCCAGCCGTCTCATCCACTTAACTTCCTCATTGCTTGGCTGCTGCTCCAGCATTCACATCTACATTTTAAAAGTGTTCCATGGCTTTCAGTGGAATAACTCCATCGTCACACACACACTGTAATGCAACTACTATCTTCATTATGCTAAGTGGACTTTACTCCTTCAGCAGCAGTCAAAGCAAAGAGGCAGTTAATTTAATTTTATTTCTGATTATAGTTTTCCTCTTCAAAATAATTTACATTGGTTCAAATCCCATATAGAACCWAAAAATAAAATAATCAAGTTAATGGACCTTTGCTTTAGCAAAGAATAAGGAACTCTCACAGTGTGGGCATTTTGAGAAAAACACTTTCATGACATTCAGCTCAGTAGAATAGTTATAATTAATTTAAGTCAACTGTGCCAAAGCAATATATTATTACTTCATAGGGGATGTTTGCAATGGAGGATGAGTTATTGACYCAACAGGCCTAAAAGTCCTAACAGGGCTTGACCTGCATTTAGCCTGCACTACATACAGCCAAAAAAAAATGAAGTCTCATTCTGCAGTTCTCACATTATTTAGCTACTTCCTAAGGAGCATAYCATTCCACTGTGTTCGTAAAATGCAAACCACTAATTAATATCTTATATTCATTATTACTATTAATAACAGTTGTTGGCATCTAGGAGGCTTAACCAAGACTAGGATCAGCTTTTAAAACACAGACTAGGGAGTTAGCAAACAAGTTAGTGCCTTAGTCATAAGAGCAGATCACTGCCTGGAAAGCAGAAAGGACTGATTTTCTTTTCTCCTGAAAATATACCTAAATCAACCTTACTACATGTAAACTGAGTGCTGTAACCTTGTTCCACTAGGAAAATGAATCCTCACACCTTTCAGAAAGGTGGTTTACATGCCATATTTTGAAATACTTAGAAATATGGCCCCAGGGGATCAGAAATATAGAACAGGTGAGATGGGTACTGAGCAGAGCCAAGAGATGTACAGAAGAACCATATTAATTAGTATATGAATTATATGATTTCAAATATTTTCAGAAATATTTTTAACACAATGTGTGTGKGTATGTAGATATGCATGGAGGACTATGAAATTATGGAAAGTTGTGGAAGTCTTAATTATCTTGGGTTAGTCTCAGAGCTCACTCAAGAGAGACAAAACTAGTGTATAAAAAAACCCAGCCAGAGTAAGGAGCCCAACGTGCCCATCAAAATAGTGCAAAGAAACATTTTTTATACCTGAAACTATCTCAAAGGGGTGACAGGTGGGCAAACATGGAGGAACCTAARCAGCAAGGAGACACAAGTGGCACCAGCTGAAGAGAGAAGAAGAGATATCAAATCCTTGACATACTTTTACGGTCCTGCCTTCCTTTTCACACAAAAAAAGAGGCATTTCATCACAGTGAGAAGCTTAAAGAATTCTTTCAGAAATTTCACCTGGTCCTAAGGAGTCTGCTCCCTTGAAAACTCTCAAAGGSTGGCTATTTTTAATTTTCCTTTAGCTATTTCCATTTTTATCATTTTTATCTGCCTTCTGGATAGAAACATGTACTTGGCACGATTTGTCAGTTCCTACAAACACTGAGTCTTGGAACCACCTCATCCTGTAATCTGGACAGATTTACCAAGGGCCACTAAACACTCACCAGCAGAGGATGGATGGTATGAGATCTAAAGTGAATGCTCACAAAAYTCAGGCTAACTACAGAGATCTGCCATGAATATCACCACTCCAGGAAAGTAACATGTTCCCTGATGTCGCATGGTTCCTGATGTCCAGTGATAACAAAGAATGTGTAAGAGAACTTTTATAAATGTTATTAAACCTTCACATTTATTTTTTTTCTTGCCTTGGGAGACATGATCCCAATGGCTAAAGACAGGAAGGATAACATCGAGGTGGAGACTCCTAACTGGAAGCTCCTGCCAGATCCTGTCCTGTTGTTTTGCCCATTGTTTGTTACAGAAATGGGAACTGGGGCATCCTACTGGCCATGGAATTCATCCAAGTAAATCCAAAAAAGAGAGGAGGCARTAAAGAATGCAGAATTACCTAATTTTTTTACCTCCATTCAAATATTCCACATGCCATGGAATTACATGGTTACTTTTTTAGTTATTTTAAAAGCCTGGCTTTTCCGTTTCCTGAACCTGACTTCTTTTTACTCATTCAGCCTTCATGTTAGCTTCTAACCACGCACTGTTTGTCAGCTCCTACAGCCAGCAGACCCACAGGAAAAAGGAGAAAAGTCCTCCTAGTATCTGACCTACCTATTGAGAAGAAAGAAAAGATTATAGCATGGCTGTCCTGGCATAGAATTAAAAAAGAACAAATTTTAACACATTTTGATACTATCTTCACATCTGAGGAAAAAATCTGTCCCATCCATTTGGAGTCTTCCTGATGGTGTCAGGATCAATTCTATCATGTTACAGAGCAATTATGCACCATCTTCTCTCTCTGAGAACTGAAGAAAGATTTTAGTACTAACAGAATCTTATATAAGTCTTGTCTGAAGCATTGCAAAACTGTGCTGCAAACTTCATGGGTATCTACAGTATAAATGACACTAAGAAGTTAATACTAAAGAAGGAAATTAATAACAGAATTCTCATGTTTAAAAGTGCTCAAATTAAAAATGCCTTTTACTTTTTTCCATTACTTTTCTTAGGAGTTCTCAGCTTTAAAGTAATATTCAACAGTACTTCTCCTTTCTTTGTTTTAAAGTTCTTTTGTTACCTATTAAGAATGATTGAGCTATTTTAATAATGAAATAAGAAATGTTGACACACTCCTGGGAAAAAGTGTGGAAGAATAATTTCTGGATTACTGGATATCCCTCAGAAACTATCAGCCACATGTAAAAGGAGAGAAAAAGGAACAGTGATGCCTGGTTTGAAAAAGGGACTTCCATCAAGAATTACAAGCGGAATAAAAGCTAATAAATTGGCTGATGAGCAAATGTTTAAGTTTAAACTTGGTAACGGTTCATTTTTTTCTAGAAATATAGTAAGGGTCAGATGCAGATGAATATAATATGGGACCCATTTAAAAAATCATATCCATTTAACATACAGAATAGTAAAAAAGACAAGTCACATCTTTACCTCTCCAACAGAGTAAATAATCTTCACACACTGCTTTTTTCTGAGGCTGACRTAAAGTCACCATATGGGTCATAATGGAAACAGTACCTTCCACCTCTTTGTACCTGAGCAAATAACCTCCTTTCAAGATGAATTTTCCAGAAAGAACGTAATTGAATTACTTGAGTGCTGATCCACTTCAAAGGTTGTTCTTTATAGGAAGTATAATCAGATTCTGATGCTTTGATCATGGGAATCTATGAACCTGCTTACTCGATCACAAACTCTGCTATTTGCCATGAAGAGATAACTAATCAATTACAGAAATACATCTGCTCTGAGTAACKTTATTGATGACTTGACAGAAGGAATGCATAATTCAAAGAGTGAAACCCTTGGGAAAGCTGGCAGTGGCTGTGGACCAAGGAATTCAAATGAGACAGAGGGTGGCCAGCCTACAGGTGAGTTGTTAATGATTAAATGGAGTATTTGCTGTGGCTCCATGGTAGTGAAAGGAAGGGTCTGCTGCTCAAATCTGGTTAGAAATATGGTCTGTCAGCACAAATCCTGGCACACTTCCCCTTCTCTGGGCAAGCCTGATCAGCTTCACAGCAGACCCTGATGGTTTCAGCTGTACCAGACTAAGGAAGTACTGGTTCTCTTCCAGAGAAGTTTCTCCGAGGGCAGAGTTCATTCACCTGTCTTGTATGCCAAGCACAAACCTGTGTTTCTGAAGCTTGTGTCRCCTTTTCTCAAGGGGCCATGATCTACCAGACTTTTCTCAAACACCCATATGAAGTGGATGTCTTACTCCTTCATGACACCAGCACTTGGATAATTAATATTTTAACTTTTTGTTGAGAAACAAACAAATGGATTTAAGAATATTAGAGAATGAACAGAAAATATTCTACAAACTTGGCAGTAATGAAGGATATGGATAACAGACGGAATGTTCTTGTTTGCTGTCTTTTATATTACATACGAAGRTAAAGTGAATTAAAAAGGAAAGGCGTACATACAAAACCAATGAAAACAAACATTCAACAGAATAGTTATTAAACCTATGGAACTAATGTAAAATGACAAATTTGAGTCAGAGGTATGAATGGGAATGAAAAAGTAATCAGATATTTACAAGACCATCATTATAAAGTAAGTAGGTTAAGTTATTGTTAAAAAGCATCCAAGTCCTGGTCAGTCGGTTTATATGGCAACCACTGTTAAAGAAAGGGTTACAGAAACACTTCCCCAGTAGGAACTGGTTATTCCACAAGAACTCAGTCCTGCTCCTTTAACAGCAGTAGGCTTTCCTATTGAGTTCAAAGAGTGGAATCATGTCACAAGATTATTTCTTGCAAAATCCTGTAATGTCTCTGACACCAAATTTGATTGATGGCATGTTTGATTTTGTATGCCAATTTCTGTACCRTGGTATGAACCACACTGTTGCTGAAATTGACCTCAGTTTATGTCTCTATAACATCAATTGTTTGTAACATTTGCAAGATACATGCCTGTCTTATTTTCTCTTTATCTCCACAAGACTTCACACAAACACCACAAAGTGTCTGATAGATGTAATTTCTTAYAACCTGCCTTAACTCCATCCAAAAACATGCTACATTTCTTATGYTGGAGACACTTCAACTGAGAAATTAAAACTAGTCCGTATATTTAACAATCCTATATAATAGTTCACATGACTAATTGTACTAGACTGTACTCACAAGAAAATTCAACTGTAATAATTACATCCATGTGCTAAAGACTCTCACTATTGTACTATCTGAGCATCTCAGAGCATATTTACAATTCAGATGTAGGAAATATGTGTCATTAACCAAATCTGACTAATTAAAAACATCCTTGTTGAGTAGAGTGCTTTACAACTCTTGATTGAGTTACACCCAGACCCACAGGTGCCCTCCTCCTGTTCATGAGCAGTGTGATTCACAAGAAAAAAGCACACTTATTTTTAAGCACCAAAACCCCCCACAGCCACAACCTACAAGTGCTGTTCAAATTCTAAAATCAGCTTGAGGCCGACAYAGGAAAGTATCTGAGGGGAAAGTCTAGAGAGCTTAAGAGTACCAAAACAAAGCACTGCAAAAGAAGTCATCTTTGCAATTTCATCTACCTTATATAATTCAAAGGTCAAAATATTTGGCAGTTCAAAACTTCATTCTTTCCATTTAAAATGAAAGCAGCCTTTTTTTTTCCTTCATTAAACTCAGTTGAATTAGGTCAAACTTGAAGGTTATATTTCATTGCTTTGGCTTTGCCCAATGGTTCAATGGCCAGTCACAAGCTGACTTTATCCACCGCWAGCAGGACAAGAGCTGCCTGGGAAGAGATGAAGGTAGCCCTTGGAATACAATCTCCTCCCATTTTGGCCTTGAATTGTTAGCATTCACAGAAGACAGAAAAATAAAGTGTCTGAGGTCTGGACAAAATTTCGCTGAGTCACTCAGGTGAGTAACTCAGCCAAATCTGAGAACCTCCTGCTGCAAAAGGCTGCAAATCCTCACTGGAGGGTAACCCTCACAAAGTGTGGTTACAGCAGCTGAAATTCACTGGCAATAACAACTGTCCACAGGCTTCTAAGCAATCCAGGGATGCATGTGCACCTCTTATTCCTTCTCACATTTTGAATCTATGTGAAGCTGTTTATTTTACTACCTTTTATTTCAAGATGAAGGAAATCTGTAGTCCATGCACAGAATTAACAAAATTTTTAAAAGGGGGGGGAAAAAAAGCACAAGTCATTTGAATTCAGTTTTTATGCAGCATGCCAAAATAGGGTGAAGTTAAAAGTGATAGCAGTGCACTGAATGAATTGTAAGGTTTGTTTTTATCTTTCTTATTGAACAGATTCCTGCAGTTTACTTTTTTGAGCATCTTACAGCATCTTTGAATCAACCAACAAAGAAATTCCTTTTGCACACAGCGTGTGGTCAAATGAAGATTCTGTTCAAAGTGACATGAAATCAGAAATATTGGCTATATAACAGGTATTGTCTTTTTCTATACCTCTGTTCTTCATTGTCAGTAGTCTCCATAACTGAAGAGACACACTCACAAAGAAGTAAGAAATGTTCAAAGTGGGCAACAGATGCTTTATTAGAAGGCAAACCTTTCTCTTTTCTCTATTCATTTTATCCTAACACCAGCAGGTTTCCAAGGGGGAGAAAAAGCAGCTTTGAACTTTTTTTTCCTTCCAACTGCTGTATTTTTTAAAAAAGGTCCTAATTTCAAATGCTTTAGTGAAGTCTGACTTAGTGCTCTTATTCTACAAAACATTTAAAGCTTTAATAGCAGGATCACTATGAGTTCCTCTTTCTATTTGCATTTTTTTCTGATTATTAATTGGACAGACAAGTCCCAGTTATTGGTACTTCAGAATTCTGCTCCTCCAGGACCCAAACAATGCTCATCTTGGGTGGTAGGGAGCTACAGGGGACCTTTGACCTGAATAGCCTGGGAACAGTTCATGGATTTGTTCCAGTGTCCTATACGAAAACTGTTTTTACCTCCACATGCATACAAAACTTGTGATGTTATCACCTTAAAAAGACTTACTACACCAGCGAGGAGTCAGGCTAGCCTCTTAATTGAAGTCAGTTGGAGTTTTGCTCAATCACTGAATACCAAATTGAACCCAAAGAAAAACAGCAGCCAGGCACAAAGCAGGAGTAAACCAGCCTTGTTGCACAGAAACCCATCTGCATCCTGCCTCGGAGTTCCAAAGGCCAGTGTCACGTGGTCAACAAAACAGCATCCCTGGAGCCCTGTTTCACATAAACGTTTCATCACACTGTGTGGAAACTTGGAGTTGTTCACTGTAGTTATAGCAYGAAAAAATAGCAGGACTAGCACATTCTTATATTCCATGTCAATGAACAGGGATGAATAGGCATAAATAGGGCTTAATGCCTATTTATGAGACTATGTAGGAGCCATGGGGACTGGATATACATCAGCATTGTGTATATTCTCTCCAYGGAAGCACATTAACTGCCATTCAACACAAAAGTTTTGTTTAGACCAGCAAGAGTATCAAAGTAACCGTTGACTAACCAGGACCCGGGGACATGAAAATAGATGTGATGTTAGTGAAAGACTGCAGTCAGCAGGGAGAGTTACTAGAATATAATTTTGTGTAGCACATCACATTTGATGTCACTCTAAAACTGCATCATGAATGAACATTTTATTTAATTAATACTAGGTCAAATCATATATTCYGTTCAATTGCTGATCAACAACGACCTCAGATATTGTTCTCCTTCTACATAGCTTAACATGCCCAAGAATATTAAAACAGGATGTTCTTGAGGTCTGGTTCTAAGATTATCAGACTCTACAGGGAACCAGAAGCAATGAGAAACCAGTCTGAGAAACCAGTGAGCTGTTGAACTTCCAAGGGGATGCAGTGATTCTGAAGTCTGGTTTCAGCCTTTTTTTAGCTTCTAACCTGTACCTCAAAAGGCAATGATCTATTCAAAATCTCCTGGGCACCTCTCTTTTTCATTCCTTCTTTTCTATTTTCAGAGAAATGGACAAAGCAACTCTTGATGATTTTTTAATGTGTTTTAAGTAAGAGCACAGTTATCAGAGAACAGCCTTTCCTACATTATACTTAACATTTGCTTGCTTTTCAAAAGCACAACTAGTGAAAAGTTTTAACTACAAACTACGCTTTCAASTAGCTGCTTCTGCCTGCAGAAGAACTAACTAGCAGTGGTAACTTTTAGAAATTTGCACCATGGTTACCTGCAGCAAACCTGTGATTCTTTGTAAAATAATGACCTGATAAATTTTCAGACCATTTGCATTGTTCTGTGTCTACTAAATTAAAGTAGAAGGGGGCACTGTAATACAATACCTGTCCTACACAGAGTTGGTTTGTTATCCAAAAGTTGAATTTCTCTTCTGCAAAGAAGTTGCAAGAGTGACAGAGTGACATCTAAAATGTAGAATTAATACTTTCACATGATCATTATTACATTTTTCCAAGGACACATTCAGAACACTGAAGTTTTCACCTCAGAGGAGCAGAATTTCTGGGTTTTTTCTATGTATTTTAATGCTCATGAGAAAGAAATGAAGATGTCAGTGTTTATTCCTGTTTATTCACATTTTGTGTATCAAGTTTTGCACAAATATATCAGAAATTATACAAAAAGARCACCACCACGACATTAAGGAATTGCATGAAAGAAAGAAAATTAGTTATAGAATGGGACCATACATTTCACTATTGAAAAAATATATGTATTCAAAGGTATTTTTCTGAAGAAAGAAAATKAACTTATAAAATAAAGTCAGGAAAGCAGGATTACATGAGGAAAACAATAATGGGGAGAAGGTCAAGAAAGATTCAGAAAGTACCAAAGAATAAAGCTATTGTGTAGATGAACTGGATTAAATTAACCTCCAACACTAGGGCTCATTCAGAATAAAAAAGTAAAAAGTAATAATTTAAGAAGGCTGGAAGTGATCTAAGTGTGCAGAAATTGCAGACATTACTGTATAAAATAGGATTTTGTGGCTTGTATCTAAATATGTGAACACAATCCAAGGTTCTGCTAAACACTGAGCTTTGACCCTGTTTATATGGCCAGGGTTTGCTCAAGACAGAGCACAAGGCAGTTGTCACAGGAGGTGCTGTTGCAGTCTCTAGTTCCTGTCTTTCTGAAAATTAAGTTCTGTGTGGTTTCTAGTCCCTACAGCTCTACATTTCTACTGAAGCAAGATTTATTTAGAAAGGTTTTTATTAGAGTATATTATCATAACTGGGTGGAAAAAAAAGACCTTTTTTACTCACCTGTCACCAGCAGGTTCAGAAATTATGTGTTCTCATCACAATATTCAGAGCAAGCTTGACAAAATGTAGCAGTAGCTGTTGTTGGATYAGTGGTCTGTGCTGATCCTACCCCAGATGGCAGCGCAAAGAAAAACTTTGGCAATCACAGATATRTCAAGTGAGAGCTGGGGAGGAAAGAGCATATAAGGCAGTCATTATGCAACACACTGTGAAACATAGTGAAATTGCTGAACTGCTCTAATAGTTCAATAATTCCTCCTGCTGAAGAGGAAATAGCATGGAATAAATTTTAGAAAGCAAGTCTTGAATGACAACAAAGAAAGAAATGGTCAAGCTGCAAGATAAGTATGTAGCAAGCAGAAAAACTAATTTAGCTAGAATCTGAAAAAAAAAAAATCCATTATGGCAAATAAATTAAATCCTAGATCTGGTAAATGGAATGGTTTAGTTTGTTTGGGATTTTTATTTGGGTTCCTGTTTTTAAGCCAATTTCAGAAACAGCAGCATTTGCCTTGTCTATTATTATTTATTCACATAAAAGAAGCCACAAAATCTCTACTATATGGAAGTGATAGAGACTTTATGTTAGAGCCCAACTACAAGCATTCTGCTTCCTGAATTGCTATGCTTTAGTACTGAGTGAGTTTCAAAAAGGCATGTACAGGGCAACTATTTACTCAGACAATAGGACTGTTCATTTCGGAATTTCTCTTTCCCTAGAAGTCTCCCAGTTAAAGAATGTTTCTGTTCTCATCTCTACATGCATGGGCAAAGCCACTTGCATATATAGAAAGAGAGAAGGGACACAGACTACTACGAATATGATGACTGATGAAGTTCAGCCCCCAGGCAACTACTTCGCACTGGCAGATGTCCTCTTAGGATTGCCCAGGGTACTATACAAGCTCTTACAGTTTTATCTGAAGGCTAGGGTTTGGAAGCACCCAAGTAGTAAAGCATTAGYCCTGAAATGCTAAAACTTCCAGGGGAATAACATTTGAAGGAGGACAGAGGTATTTTCATCTGCTATCCACTGCTGAGAGCAAGCTTTTAGCTCAATGCTGGGGTCTAAGATCCTGAGAAAGATAGGCCCTTACACTTACATGATCATCACCTATATCAAACAACTCAAACAAAAAAGAACATCTCTCATGTAAATCTCTTCAGAAAATGAATAGAAAGACCTGAAAAGGTTAAAGGCTACAGCATTTAGAGCTTTTATTCATATCAAGGAAAAAAAAAGGAGACAGTGTTCAAAAGTTTTATTCTTAGGCCATTTTCAACAATTCCCTTTTAAAAAATCCTACTTTTATGAGAACACTCTCACCTTATCCAGAAGGTTCACAAACAGTTTCTTTTTMTTTCCCTCTGTGTATGCCTATGTGTGTCAGAGAACAACAGTGAGAGTGTAAATCTTTCACTTGTTCTTTATGTACTCCCTTACAACAAATACCGTGTGAAGAGTCAGGGGAGTCCATTTAAGGTCTGTTATGTTTCAGATTTAAACATCCCCTGACATCCCCTCTCAATTGGATTGTCACTTCAAGTATTAGAATAATTGTTTTAGGATACTCGGATAGCATAGGCATCTCTAAGTATGTTTAAATATATCAGACTTGCATATATATATATATGTATATTCCAAGTAAATACATATAAACACCGAATCAAATGKTCCAGATGTATCCTGAATCTTCTTCAGTGAGTTGCTGCTTTGGACATATATATTTCAACAGAGCCTTTTATAAAAATGTAACCAAGACATCTTAAGACAAATGAAAAATATACCTCCAAGAACACCCACAGAGAAGTTGCTCATTTTTGTGGATTCCCCTTTTTCTGATATTATTGGCACTTTAGAATCCTTGCTACTATGAGGGCCCTTTGATCTCTACAACTTGGCGCCACAAGATTTGCCCTCTGTATGCTGTGAGTGCTTAAAAAGGATGGTTTAAGGAGGGCAGCTTCTGTGTAATTGCACATTAGCCATATTTAGAATGATTATGGCTTTCTTGACATTAGAATGATGGGTTATTAGCAGTATTTTAAGGTTTCTATGCTGGAAACATTGCAGTTCCTCTTTAGATGGCCCAAAGAGTTGAGTGTACAGCAAAGATGAGGAAAAACTACGTTCACTTTCACTTTACTTAAATCAAGTCTATTGCTTATGGGATTTATGCAATGGTTAAATGCTCACTCTCTTCCCTCTGCTATACCTTCTTTTGTTGTATTGTACCAGTCCTGAGTCTTTGCTGTACTGAGGACTCAGTAACAGGAACATGTCAGAAAGTACAACACAAATGTCATCCAAGAAATAATAATAATCCTGTCATTATGATAAACACTTCTATATAAAAAAAAAATTGACCTTTACAGATGTCAATATTGCTTATACTTCTCCTCTTTCTAATATTTCAGTCCTTCTACTAAAGCTGAGGTTTCAGTGAAAATGTAAAAATGAAAGGAAGATCCTCGTTTTTTCTTACTTCTTTTAAATTTTGGTAATTAGCGAGCTGTCTGCAAAGTAGTATTTTCAGAAACCACACAATAGTTTGGTTAAAAAATTACTTCCATTATTATTATAATGCCTGAAAATTTAAATTCTTTTACACACTTTCCCCATAATATCTCAGATAACATGCATGACACGATGTATGACCCTGGTAATGTACAGCTACTGCTATCAATATTCCAAATGCTATTTGGCCAGTCTCCACACTCAGAGATAAATCATCCAAATTATGCACAACTTCACTGTGTTAACTACTACATACATAGATAATTTCCAGTCTCACATGTTTTCAAAATAAAAAAAAAGTGTTTAAATGGCTTTGTAGTACTCTAATGAATAAACATTATTCTTCTTATCCCAGACCTGGGTATTCTTCAGTAATTAATTTCCATAACAGTTGAATTGGAAGGAATCAGAACTCAAAAAAAGATCAATATCAATTGACTGATGAGTTTTTCCCTATTCTCTTCAATATAACTTAGAGATATATAAGAGATAACTTTGATCACTACTAAATTTCTAAAGGGAATACTATTTCAATGTTAAGACTAATGAGACTAGTTTAATCTCATCCCTATAAACAAACCAGCTTAAGCCTAATGAAATCTTATTTTTGTACATTAATGTACAAAGGAAACAGTTCAGGGTAAACAGACTTGTAATATACATTGTTTGGAGACTATTGACTTTCGAATTAGCCCGCTTTTCAAACATTTCACGTCAAAAATATAGTCAAAATGCAAATGTAGCATAAACGGCTCTATAATAAATGCTCATTCAACATTTATTCTTTCTCAAATCATCTTTTAAAGCTCTTTCATGCTAATGTCTAGAAGATGTGACATTAGAAAAATTGCTTTGACATGCTAAGGGGCTCCAAGATTAACAAAAAGAGAAAGAACAAGATAAAGCTTTCAAAAGACCTATTTCAGAGGAATTATTACTTCCTTTGAAAGTCTTCCAAGGTTGCAGTGCATTTAAGCTTGTTGGCATACATGTAAATGAAGGACTACAAAAGTATTGCACTAAATACGACTTGAATTAAACCTTCAGGCTAACGTTAAGGAATAAGGATAAAGGCCAGAYCCTAGGCTGGCAACAACTCATTTAAATTAAAGTTCTTTACTTGAGGATATGAGTAAGGGAGAATTATTTTTTTTAAAAAATCAATACAAGAAATTATAGATGTAATTCCCATATGAAATGGCTTGGACTGATGAAACTTTCTGATTGAGCAACTGTCATTCTGAAGGGGTATATTAATGTACTATGAGCCATGCTGTAAAATAGAAACAGTCTCAACCAGCAACTTCTTGGGTAAAAACATCCCACTCCACCACACAAATTCTTGATTTCATAACTAAAAGACAATGAGGATGTGGTTATCATGCAAAAAATTATTTTGACTTGTAAGCTTTAAGTTGTGATTTAATTCTCTAGTCCTTTTATCATCCAAGGGAATGTTACATGCAGTTATAACTTTCTCTTTAAGGTTTGTTAGGAAAGCATCAAGAGTAAGGTCCATTCCACTGCAGAGGTTCGTATTATTTGTATAAAATTAACCATCAACCCAGTTCTGCTACCCCTTTCCAGGCAGAACTGCTCAAGAATTTTAGACTGAGGACAGATTGTAGAATTAATTACACAAGGCCAGACTTATAAACAAATAAACAGCAGGTGTCCAACTAGGACAGACAAACATGAACACCTAAGACCAAAATTCTGACCATGAAACCTCCCCGTTAGCTGCCGTGTAGCTCAACAGACTCCAAAGTCTAGTTAACTTTCTTCCTGTAAAATATTCTATCTCCCTGATGCTAGAGCAGAAATCCTCTTCTCTCCCAATTTATAGTGATCTGCCATAGACTTACTACTTGGCTATTGTGCGTCCTCCTTTGTCTTACCCCAACTTTAAAATAAACATGCGTTTATCCTACAGAAATTAGATTGAATAATTAATTAAATAAATAATAGAAATATTTGGAAATATGTAAAGTGAATGCAGTTGTAAAACCCAATGAATTAGCAACATCAGGGTTGTTATTTAAGAAAACCTCAGTTTGTTACCTTCCATTCAATAACCTCATGCTACTTGGCAGCACAGTAGGTGCATGATAAATTTCCAGTTACTGGTAATGATGGATTCATGGTGCCTTTTTTGATCATGCTTTGGTTTTTTATAAAGAAAATTTAGTTTACGTTTAATGGTGCTTGCAATGCATTCCCAAAAGCATCAAAGGCACATTTAATCATTACTTCACTAATAATATTCTTAACCTGTTACACAAAATCATACCTATTCCTGCCAATAGATTATGTCCTTTTCTCTCATCACCTTCCAACATCACAGACTTTCTATGCTGGTTGTACTTGTTGGCCCCTGATGAGACACACTTGCACAAGTGGTGACATTGTGGGCTTCTGTTCTCCTTGCCTCACATCCTCTCTCATGCCCATAATTAATTCACTGTCTATCTTTCTCCTTCATGAAAGGTACTTTTTCCCAGAGTAATAAAAGGTACAGGACTTGGAAGCAGACCAGGATGGACCAAAGAAATGTTCTTCTTTGTCTGGCCTGTCTGGTCCTCTATGGGGTTATACACCAAAATCTGTCTTCTAGTGAAAGACATAGTAATGTATTRGCCTGTCTTTACGGTGAAAATCCAGCCAGGAGTCTTGTCCTATACAGATGAGCCAATTCCTATGTAATACCTCTATTAAATGATAAACCACATTAACAGGTACATTTGCAGCTGTGTTTCCTCATAACCTGCAGTTTGTGCTATCACAGATTTGATAGCAGATCGAGTACTGCCTCAAAAGAACCACATCACAGCAACAGCAGTTGTAGGAGACAGGGCTGCAAAACATCCTTCTCAGAAGGTTCACAACTTTCTCTAAGCAGGCTGCTTTGGAAGAATAGTCTATTAGCATTTAAAATTTACATGAATGTTAGTAAGAGTTTTAGATCAACAATGTTTGGCAGAATATTTTACAATGTATCTGCAGAAAAATATGGTTTGAGAGAAACAACTAGTGAAGACCGCCATCTATACACTTTCTTTTTC
The DNA here is from genome assembly GCA_018881555.1 of Amblyornis subalaris. Lineage (NCBI taxonomy): Eukaryota > Metazoa > Chordata > Aves > Passeriformes > Ptilonorhynchidae > Amblyornis > Amblyornis subalaris. The sequence continues at coordinate 4,171,032 of JACAXG010000027.1, read as the reverse complement.
TGAAGTATCTCAGAAGTATGCCCCGCTTATGCATGTCAGTCACCTGCAAAATCTCTACAATTAGGACCTATACTTTCTACAGCTACACAGTCATAACCTCACTACAAACTTGCTGGTGTGAAATCTGAGTTTGGGCAGTTTTATGAGGAGGGCTCACCACCTCACCTTTCACAAATGTAGATGCATTAGAAAGTAAATTTATTCTACAGCAACTACTAGATTAACTTAGATCATGCAACTTTTAATCAGTAAAATCAGAAATAGCAATATCCATATAGAAAACTGAGCAGGCATGAAGTCAGTGTTCAACCATCTTCACCTAACTTAGGCTGCTAAGAGATGTCCGTGCACATATTTAATTGAYGTGCCCAATTAAAAAACTACAATAAATCTATCTCCAATATTATAATGAAATTCAAATGTTGAAATATTGATCATTTAAAGTGTTCTTGTAGCTTAAAAACTGGCTAATTCTTCTTTACAAAATGATGTGTTCATATTGTTTTGCAGTCATATACAAACAACGAAAAGAGAACAGAAAAAATCTTCCTCATTTTAGCTTTACRCTTTTTAATTCCCCACAGAAATATCACATGATATAATTAGGGAATTTTAGATGCAATTCTACAGAYTCCTTTTTCTTAGCTCCCTTTCTCTCAAGGGAAGGGAGGAAAGGTTCCTGAGATGAATGTAAGGCTGTCAGCATTTGCTTTGGTTGCACTTATATTCCACCTGAACACTGAACCGTAAAAAAAATGAAGCTCTTTGATGCAGACTTCCATTCATCTGCCTGTAACACAAAATGTCTGGAGCAAAACATCTTCTAAGCAGCTACTTTCCTATATGGGTAGTTCACCTGAGACTGCTGAGCAGGGAATTAAAAGAGATCATCTCCATAAAAATCTGCTTTGGATAGAGGCTTTGATGGGGACAATAAATTTTGTAATGGAAATTTTTATTAAAAAGTGGCCTTCTTATTCCCGAGATTTCATGTATGGTGATTAAATTACAAGGAAACACATTAGAATACATTGTTACACTATTCACTCGCCACACAGATTCAGAAAGAACTTTTGCTGATATAAACAATCGTGTGTTATTATGATATAAATAATGGCTGATTGATGCACACTGTGGTGAGTGGACAGGGCAGTGCTCTTGGAAAAGGGAACCAAAAGCGGTGCAATTAAAATGTTCAGTAAACCACCAGCTGCATGACAGTGTTTCTGACAAAGCTACTGCTGTTCAGGTGTAAACCCCCATGGAGTGTATATGCAGAAAAAAAGTGACCTCCTGCCTTCTCTATTGTGTGATCTCTTCCCACACTACATTCACTTTGCCAGGCTGGTATTCCAGAACCTCCCAGTAGAAAAGTAGTCCTTTTTCATTAGCTTGATCTGGCCCTTACATTATCAAACTGACTCCACACATCTTTGGGAGAACTGCCAAAGTCACCTGGTCATGCAGTAACATCCCATTAGCTCTGGATTGTACAGGCAGAGTTCAGCTGGGTCTCAGTAAACTGCTTTTTGCCTTGTTTTCCCTTGCACTTTTCCAAATGGCCTCAATCATGCATTAAATATTTCAGTCCTAGATGAAAATACAAGGACAAAAGCTCAGCCTTACTACCAAACTGGAGTTTGCAGCCAGATGCAAAGATATGTACAGCTCAAACAGAATTTATAAACTGTACATACTTAGATACTAGAAGTTATCAAAGTCTGAATTAATTCTAGACATGATTCTTGCTGCATCCATTCAACCCAGTACATTTTTTCTGCAACTACCATAAAAAGCAGCAAAGTGACAGGCATATTTTTATATGCTACTAATACACATAATTAACACCAGCACCACCGGTCATTCTACTCACAACTTCAGCACATTGTGCTTTCCCTGTGCCACAAACTCTCCTGTGCTCTTGGGATCCACGTGTTCCTAATTACATTTCCACATGCCAACAAATTCTTCTGGCTATTACAGGTCATCAGAAGGCACTTTTTCCACACATGTAGCCGTGTTATTCTTTCCTAAATCAAACAGTCCAACAGAGATCTAGTACGGTTCAGCTATCCTTTACATGCCACAGAGAAATGTCTTGGAAATCAGGACAGTGCTCAAATTTTAAGGATCACTGCCCTTGCAAGAACATAATGCCCCTTAGTCTGAAATCATACTTATCTCCAGTAAAATTAAATGAAAGCAAATACAATCATTTATTTACAAACATCATGACCATTTATAGTTCAGTCACATTACCATTAAAACATTGAAGAAAAGGAAGAAAATCCTGCTTAGACAAAAAAAGAAAGAAAACTCTTTGTCCTCTCTGTGTGTAGCTGACAAGTCACAGGTGCTTACACACTCCCTCAGTCAGGGATTTGGTCGACATCCATTCACAGGAAAGAACTTCTGTTTAGGGAAGGATGCTGGCTTTATATAAGCCAACATWACTATTTAGGGGACTCTAAAATGAGGGGAGACTCCTTCAGATTTCAACATCTTTCTTTTGTTTCCCTGCAAATATGAATGTACAGGAAATTTAATCTGTTCAGGGCCTCTTGACCCTCTCTCCTTGGATTATCAGCTGCCTTCACTGCTGCTGTGGCAAAAGATAGTATGTAAGAATAATTAACCCACAGAATAATAAAAAACGCTTTCCCATTAGGTAAAGCAATATAAAAATCTCATTGTGAAAAATTTCCATATGTTTACCTGAATACTCCACATACGTTTGAAAACTCCCAACCACMCTTTACTGAAAAATATACAGGTGACTAATATGTAGTTCTATATTTGATATCAATTGGGATGAAACATAAGACAATATTTTGGCATAATAATGGTCTTGACCCTAGTTCAGCTCTGAAGGGAAATTATGACAACCTTTAAGATAACAACTAAGCAAATATAATTACTGCAGCAAGACCTGATATGCATGACAAAATTGAGATGTGCCATCCATATACAAAACAAAGGAGCAAATATACTATTTGTTACAGTTTCTGGGAAAAGACAGACACCATATTACAATTACACCAAGTCTCAGAATTAGGACAGCCTTCTTGCTGTGTCTCATCATAAACATTATCCTAGAGCCCCACATAGCTGCAGTCAGAACAGCAGCTCCATAGGAGGAAGCCATGAAACGTTTCAAAGTATTAATTCAGGCTCTGCCTGAAACATCCTCATTTTGGTACTCTTAGAAAAAGTGAGCTACAAAGCAACACATCCTTTAATGCAGTTGTCCCCGAATCTCTTGCCAGTCTCGAGAAGATTAAGAATTTTGTCAGTGTCACTTGACAGAAGAGAAAAATTCTCACGCTGTTTTATTTAAAAACAACCTCCATTAATTTTTCTAGTTCAGTTTGTTCACTGGGGGGTTTCCATGCTCCATCCCTATGCTTTGCTTCATTGGGCTGGAACTATTCAGTGTTGATGGCCAAGGTTTATCATGCAAGGACAATCATGCTGCTGGAAAGAGCCACATCGAAGGCTATATTGTTAAGGAGTATTTCACACAAACACACACAGAGAATGAAACTTGTTACTTAGCAGACACTTCCCAAACACTGTCATCCTGTCTGGATTGTACAATATCCACAATACATTTAAAAAAATAATAAAAATCAAAATATGTGTCATTGTTTTGCACTTATTTTTTTAGTTGAGTTTGTTTTAGGGCTGTGGAAATCCTTGTACAAACCAAACACATGCCTTTCTCTCTGTTTCAGTTTAGCAAGAGTGGATGTGTCTGTAAAATTTAACAGCATCCTCAAAGAATGCTTGTAATTATCAAATATACTATGATACTGTCATCTGCAAATCATTTGACTGTAAAAAAAGGTCTACTTTCATGATATTAAGGTAGAAATACTCCACAAAAAATGCTTGGGGAGATCAATCTTTTAAACAGAAAGCAATTCAAATCTGAAAAACAAAAAAAAATGCACTCTATGATTTAGAAAAGTTAGTCTTTTAGCACTTCTAAATTCTGTTTCTCAGATACACAAAAAAGATTACGGGGGACCAACGTCTAGATGCTTGGTACCAAAAATTCCATAATCATGTCTTTATTTTTAAGATTGATGCATACAGCGCTTTCATCTGTGGGTGCTACCTATTTTTCCTAATTAGCAGTTTGAAAGAGAATGCCAGAGTTTTGTAATGCAGASGGAATGCTTTTTTCTCATCTCAGTCTGTTCCAAATGTCCTGTCGACTAGCAGGAATCTTTGAAGTTGTTCTGTGACTCTATCCCTTGAATCACAATCATGTATAAATCCTGTTACTCATGCTTACATTTGGCTTCTATTTTCCCTGCTTCCTGAAGCAGGCAGTTATTTGTCCATTATAAAATATTCTATGTCCATCCTTCAGAATAGTCACAGGAAAACTAAAACCTGAGAACTCCCTATTTAAAATATAATTAGACTGCACAAACTATAAAACCTCCTTTTATCTATAAAGAAGCAACAGAGTCGATAGAGTGGGCTGCACCCTTCTGATTCAGCAGCACAAGCACAGGCCTCCTTCCATGGGACACCAAACAGGAGCAGCTCCCTGTGTCTTGATATCCATGCACAAACCCTGCTGTTCACCTGCCCCTCCCTTATAGAATCACAGAAGAGCCCAGGCCAGAAAGGACACCGAAAAATCACCTCTCCAATGTTTATCTGAACAGTTGTAATATCTCTGTGGATAGACAGCACTTTTTTTAGACTTTTTTGCTGGTAGAAGCAAGTGTGGTATAGACAAGCGAAAGATGACATTAATTAGAATCAGCCAAGTTCTAAATGCAGAACTTTCCCCTTCCATTAGCCAACATTTATCAGATTTCAGTGGTGGTTGTTCGTTTGGAGCAGAAGTTGCAGTGGCTGTTGAAAGAAGGATTAGTCTCTCAAAGCTGTATAACAGCCTATGCAAAACAAAGTGAACTCAGCTGTCCCTCTTGGTGGACAGGTGTATCAACCACAAGAACCACACAGCTGACAAACTCAAGAAACCTTTTTCTTCATTAGAGCTTCACTAGACCAGATTAGAGAACATTTTATTCATGTTTCCTCTTAGAGTTATGGATAAGTAGTGGCAAAAATTCAGCCTGCTGCACTGTGTGCCAGAAGATTTTCTACCCATACGCTCTGACTGGCAGGTATCAGAAGCTCTAGTAAATACTTGCAGTGGCCCACCTAGTAACACTGTTTAGACAGATTTCCTGTAGCTTAGCACGTTATATTTTCTGACAACCGGTGCAGAATTCTCATTTTCTAGTAAAATTTTAAATAAGGCTTTTGCCTACTTCAAATATTTTTCTGACTAAAACTTCTTCCTCAGGCAACTGTTATATTTTRGTCCTAACTAAAAATATGGTACGACCCTTAGGAATTGAAATCTGCTTTACTGTTTAAGGCTTGAAACTTAAAACTCTACTGGGCACAACAATTAAACTCTACACAGTTTATAGCCCTGGCTAGAATTGTTTATACTATTTTGTGACTAAGACAAAATGAACCAGGCAGAAAAGCATAAACAACTTCAGCCTTAGAATGGGCAGAATTATGCATTGGTATCTTGTTTGCCTAAACCATCACTTTGTCTTTTTACAAACCAAAAAGTATTATAAATCAACAAGTAATATAACATTGCTCTGACCTTTCCTTACTAGACTAATAACTTTATTTTTAAAGCATTATTGGAATCAGATTTATATAATTTGCATGTGAGGAAGAACAAACCAAACAAATATAGAAATTTACATGCTATTAAAAATATATTTGAATAACTTTTTCTAACATTGTTTGAATGTAAAACAGGATGGTACAAGCTCAGCAAGACAAAAACAGTGCAAAAATAGAGAAAACTGAAGTTTCCGTTGCTAACAAGGGAAATTGGTAACAATTAAATAAAATTGTTGTTACTGTGTCTGTAAATCTTTAAAGTCACAAGTTAAATTTCAGTGTCACTGTGAAATCTTGGGCAGTTTGTCATTAGAGGTATTATATTATATTATATTAGCTATTTTTCCAGCCTGCAATTCCTGTTTTCAAAGACAACATTCTCTTAAAGTAAAACCTATCACGTGTAGTACATAACTCTTCCTGGAAGAAGAACTCCATTTGTTGAGAAACACTCAGACTTGTCACAAAGCACTACCATGTACCCTTCAGTCTTGTAAATAAACATTCTGACTTCATTCTGCACCACTTATGGTATAATTGAACAGCTCTTGCCTCTTGTCCAAACATCCACTGAAAGACTTCAAACAGCAAGAGGGTAAGTTGACTCTATGAGAGGGACAAGGTGCAACAACAGAAGAACAAAATCTTCTTCCTTTCTCCTGACAGCACAAGAGTTCCTACATTCTGCTCTCTCAGGACTAGATAATGACTAATCTTCCAGCTTGATCAACTGTGTCTTGCAAGACTGAAAAAAACCTTTCCGCCCCTTGCCCCAACAGTGTTTTTAGTGTAATGGRAAAGCATCTCTGGGACTAAGAGCAATCCTAGAAGAACAGCCTTTTTCAACCTCGTTTTCTGACACTTGGTCCCCCACTACCATTTTTTTCATGTGAGTCAAGCCCCAAAACATTTCTCCATAGATGCTCCAAAAACTGGAACAAAATTTCCTTTATTAGTAAAATTTCCTTTATTTGTTGCATCTCTGCAAAGRCAGATAAAGTTGCTAAGATAAACCAGTCCCACTGTTTCATTCCAGCAAGAGCACCATCCTGTTCATGCTCTACAGCACGTTCCAACTGCTCCAAGCAGAGTTATCAGACACTGAAGGGAATCATAAGAGTTTGTTGAGCTGGACCATGGTTTCCTTCAGGTCAAAGTGACATCCCACAATGTACAGTGGTGCTATCTGAAAACCTCAGGCACAAAGCACATGAGCAAACTTAGCAAAGCAGCATCGATATGCTTTCTTTCTATCATATGCTGCTGGGTAAAACATAAATAAATTAATCTCCTGGAACATCCCCACCTAAATAAATGCTTGGTTGTACAGAGTGGAAGCATTCGCTGTTCTTAAATATCATAGCAGCATAGGAAAAAAAGGTAAATCTCTCCTTCTGAATGGTGCTGATCCTTTGTCAAATAAGCAATACTCTCAGTAATTAAGTCTTAATGACTATTTTTTTGCCTTTTTTATACTGAAAGAAAGAAAAAAAAACCCAAGGAAAAAATCTAGTGAACTTGCTGTATGAGCCTCTAACCATTCTTGAAGAAACTCCAAGATGTGTCTGACACTTACAACATTCTGCTTAAATAGGATACACTCAGATAATCTGTGTAATATTTACAGGTTTGGTCAATAAAGATTCTAAGTAGAACACAGACCATATAAGGATCACTTGTTTAGGGTSGATAAAGTTTTGCTTGGACCTTTACCCAATCACTTTTATCTTAGAAAGTGTAAATACCACTTAACCATGGTCATGGACCACTGGAACACTAGAATTCTTTGACTAGCCAATAGTTCATGTGACAAAAGAAGGATGTGGTCTCTGAGCCAGTCATTATTAGGTAAAGATTAATGGGTATTTTTATTAAGCTCTTAATTTGCAAAAGCTTGACACAAGAAAAATGTCCTTAGAAATTCAGAGCATTCATCTGAAATACATTATCTAAATCAAAGATACAATAGCAAGGGGTCAAGTCAAAACCTTACTGAGACACAAGTTCTGTGATGGCAGAGAAATCAAGGATATTTATTGATCAYCCCTGAGCAAAAGTAATTTGACATCATTTCCTTAATTTGTAAACACACTTATCCAAGTACAATTTCAAATCCATTTCTTATAAAATCATGGAGTCTGGGGGTACCTTGTCTTCCTCATTACTTCCATGCTGCACCTACAGCTTTGTTATTTCTATGTGGTTCTATTTTTACAGGATTCCAAAGCAAAAGCCTGCTCTAAACTTGTATGATTCTTCAGAAAACCCCACTGTCTTTCCTTTTTCTGGAGAGCAACTGCTGTCGTCATTCATTTTTTAATTTTAACATCAGTTGTRGGTGCATTCCATAAAATACTTCAACCATAACAAATTTGTGGTCCGGTTATGCCTTATTCATTTTGATCCTTCATCCATGTTGATAAGGATTTAATCATGGGAGTAATCCTCCTGGTTTATTTGAATGACCTTGATTAACTGGACCCTAAATTTCTAAATATTTGCATCTAGATCTCTTTAGTTTACAGTAAAGTGCCATAACTTGAAGTATTCTCTGAATTTCCACTTGAATTGTGATTTCATTTCAAACATGGTATTACTTTTTCCTAGTTGTTTTTTTTTTTATTGTGCCAAAATAAAAGAAAGCCTTAAAACAGCAAAAAGATGGCAAGAGAAGGAAAACAAAAACTTGTTCCTGTTGGGTGATACACAGGAGAGTTCAAAAATGTGTGTACACAACAGAGGAAAAGAAGCAACAAACAGTACTTTAAGACTGAAAAATTTAATAATGTACAAGAAATTTAAATGAGAGAAAAACAAAAATAAAAGCATTTTATTGTCAAGTTTAACAAAAATAGAAGGATGTTGTGTAACTTGGGAAGGATTTCTGAACAGCTAAATTTTGTGAGGGGATGCTTTTTGCTCTGGATGGTGTGCTGGCAGTTATCAGTTTTGAGAAAATAAATCACTAATAAGATGGTTTAAAAATTCAAGCAATGTATGGTCATCAAATGCACTGTGCCATTGGGAGGATCTGATATATGAGGTTGCTCATGATTTAAATAAAACTGGTAGTGATCCTTTAGGTACTTCATATAACATGTTAAACCAGATTGGCGTTCAATGACCCCTCATTTCGTAAACAAGATTGAATGAAAGCCAAATTGCACAGAATGGCGACTARAATCAAGTTAGTTAATGGAGTACCTAAGCCAAAGATGTTTATGTAATTTTGTTATATAAATGTTAATATRTGAAAAGCATTAGCTGATGATAACTATGGCACAGTGGTATTTCTATTCATACTACAAGATTATTCACAGTACTTCAAATAACAGCTGAAAAAGCTCATTTAGTACAAGCTATTCAAGAGCTGTACTTTTGAATCCTAAACCTCCAGCCATATGGCACTGGAAGGAGACAAAGTACTTTTCCTTAGAACATTATAGTAAKGAACAACTATTCATATGTCAGTATGGAATTATGTTTATCTTATATGTGGGCACTGTACAGAAAAATAACTAATTTCCATGAGAATAAAATAGTACTAAACATATCATATCTATATCAGCAGCCGTTGATCTGAATCTCCTTAATTGTCATGCTAATTTAAGCCTCAAAACACAGTCCTCCCTTACAGTAATTCTGTGAAGCAAATGGAGAATCTTAGTCACAAAAAATGAAGTGATGATTATCTTTTCCACTCAAGAGAATAAGTTTAATAACTTCTCCGTCCTTGCCTTTTGTGAATAAAAATAACAATCATCACCAGCTATAAGTAAAATATCCCAATTTCCTACCATGTCTATATGCAAAGGGATAAAATAATGAGGAAGCAAAGCAGACACTTCTGTGGTAARAAGATAGAAGACAATCCGCAATCCCATGCAGTAGCACAGCTGATAAATGACTATCATACTATAGTCCTTTGAGTAATTTTCTTTAGGATGACAAAGTGCTGCTGCTGAATTCACAAAAAGGTAGTTTGTCCACCGAATGCAGATATACAATTTAAAATGACAGTATAAGCTCAGCATAAAGGTCTGTGAACACTATTTCCAGTAGAGCTTTGTAGAGATTTGGATTTCTAGTTTCAGCAAATGGAGTGATTGCAAATAATAGCAGCTTTTCTAGTGTATAGCATGTGCTTGCTCTTTGAATTAATTGCTTTGCCTTTGTAAATGCTGGGGCACAGTAAGTGGTATAACCAAGAAAGCCAAATGTTCAGGAAGGGAAGCAGTCAGAAATTGCTAGCTAGAAATCACTCTTATACCATGCAGGAATAGACAGTGCGATGTACAGTTACGTTAAAAGGTGATGGGAAAAGCAGACAAGGTAAAAAATCCACTGCATCATTTAGAAAAGAGCTGTGGGGTGGCTGCACTGCAAACAAAGTATGTAAGCAGGCATCTCCTTTGTCAGCAAGGCTGAGCTTACATAATTATTTAGCCGTTTCTTGTTCACACTCCATATTCATTTCCTACCTAATACTGCTGAGAAAGAGAGGTAGACAAGAAGCTCTAGAATTCTAATAACAAAAAGCCCTCAGCTGCTTATTTAATTTCACTTGAGTTTTGCAGCAGCCACCGTGTGCACTTACCCTAAATCAAATGCTCCTGCTGTGCACAGTGCCAGTACTTACAAGATCAAAGCCTTACAATAGATGATACAAGTTAGTAAACTTTTAAAATATTAAAATKGAAATGGGACATATTTTTAGCAATCTCATAATTTCAAAAGTAAGCTTTCTGTGTACCATCTGCATCCGCAAACACTCCCCCCACCATTCATGCATGGATATATTCAAGGTCTTCCATTACATGATGTCAGTGTTGCTAAGGTTAAAACCTGATGGTAAAACACACACACTATGCTCCAGGGATTGTTGTTGTCCATCCCATTATAAACGTGGGACTTCTCACACACACTTTCAAATGTATTTCAGGACATATTTGCTGGATGTTCCAGAATAGCCATGACACTGGGAGCTTTCATTACTTAARCTGAGTAAGCCCAGGCAATACACTGTTCCTGCTTAGCTTGAATTATTTTCTGCTTTGTCATTAGTTWTTTTTTACTATGTCATGCTACTGGATAAGCTTATCTGAATATTTAATTAGTAGTAATTGGACTCCAAGACCCTCATGGGTCCCTTCCAACTCAGGATATTCTACGATTCTACCTCCAAACATTCCATGACAGCAAAGTGTCAACAGACAAGAAGCAGCTCCTAGAATTGTGACACGGGTACACAAAGAAGGGAGACATCACTTCTGGCAGTGTTCTACCAAAACACCAGTGGTGAAAAAGGCTTTTCTAATGCAGACATGTATCTTAAACAACAAGTTAGTTGTGTTACATGACTAGAATGTAAATGTTTTTCATTTTATTCTATTTTTTTTTTTAAGTCCRTGAAACATACCTGAGTTTTCTATTGAAAGATTTGAATAGTCTCTGATTAAAGTGTGAAAATCAATTGTAGGCATGAAGAAACACCCTTCACAGGAATGGGAAACTAGACATTTGGTCAGTAGCCTGGTTTAATAAAACGGCAGTAATATAGTGGAACCAAAAGGAACTGACATAACTAATCTTTTAATCCTGTCTTCTTCTTCTTCTTCTATCCATTTGTGTATAGAATAAAGGGGGTCGACAATAAGCCATAAAAATGCATATGTTGCCCAGCAGGGTTTCCATTTTGGCCTGTCTTATATGCTACGGAATTGAGATTTTTCTCATCTTTCAATCTGAAAGTGGTCGAACTGTTCTATTTATTTCATGCAAGCTGTAGCTCTCTCTAGCACAGCTCACTGCTGGTATATGARCAAATGGAAAATAAACTAGAGTCCAAAATAAAGAAACAGGTGGAAAGAAAGAATACTGAACGATCTCAAACACCAACCCACAAACGCAAAACCCTCTTCTGTATTAGTACCTGTACAACAAATAGGTAAAGTTACCTGGATAAATCTGGAGTATTTTTAAAGTCAGAGAAAAATCTTTATAGATTTACTAATAGTAAAAATTTAGATCAGCTAAGTCTAGAATATTGTGCAGGATATTTTATAAACTGTATAGAAACAGTCTTGCCTACTGGGTTAAAAATGATACAGTACAGTCTTAATAAAATTCAGGCACCTGCTTCTCTTGCTGATTTAATCTCTAAATTATTACTTTTATTACCATCATTACATCATCACTGTACTAACTGAAGCTTATTTTTCATTAACTACCAAGTTTATCCTCTTTTTTTCCAAAAGAGATTGCTCCATGGAATAATTTTGCTCAGCTGATCATCACTTGCTGTTGCTTGAATCTCAGTAACATTGGTTCCTGCAGCAAACAAAAGCAAACTAGTTGTAACACTGGCCTTATCTTCGGTTCTGCAAACAGCTCAGCAGGTGGTTCACATAACTAATATATAATTAGTCAACCTTGCACAGAAGCATTTCCTACCATCTTTTGAAAAATACTAATTCAATTCATCAGTGGCAGTTCAYTATTTTTGATACAGTTATAGAAGAGATAAGCATCTTCTTTCAAACTGAAAATACTAACTCACTTTTCCTCCAGTTAAATTCTTGAGTTTCTTGCATCAATACTTGCAGACTGAACTCTGATAGTCTGTTAGGAATTCTGCTGTAAATATGCAGATCCATTTCCCAACAAAGTCCTTTCCCTTGGAATCCTCAATTTTTCCCCTCTCCTTTTTCTACTCTAGTTGTCACAGAAATAGCAGTAGGTTTGTGTGACATTTTGATGTCTATGAAATTACTCACAAAACAACTAGCAGTTTTCCCCAGTAAAACAGGAATCTCTTTTTAGCACAGAAATATATTTGCTATTATAATCTTCCTATTATTATCTCTGGGTTCTGCTGTTGTTGTCAACAAAGAGAAAAAAGTTTCAGTAGGATTAAATGTTATTTCAGTCTGATAGAAGAGGAGTAAGTTCTGGTCTGAAAATAAGAGTCTATGTGTATAAAAATTATGCCATTCTTAAAAAAAAAAAAAACAGATTAAAAAACCAACCTCTCCTATCACAGAGATTTCAAGGAACTCAGGAACTCTAACTACTTTAATTACAAGAACTCACTTCTCACTTTAGCCTCCAGAACTATGCTCACAGAACTCTTCACACATCAAGCAAACATTGCTACTAATTTTTCTCCTTGCAATAAATAATGTGCAAAAAATAATGAGTTTGCACAAGTGCTTCRGTAAGCACCAGATGGTTGGACTTCGGTGATCCTTGTGGGTCCCTTCCAACTCAGGTTTTTCTATGATTCTATGTATGGGTGTAAGCAAAAGTACATGATGAGGACATATTATTGAACCCCTGCAGATGTCAGGAGGATCCCCGCTATCAACAGAAAGGCATTTTTTAACACTTTTCTTCATATCAGATGAGGTAAAATGGGATGCATCAGCTTGTACTCGTTGAAGATTTTGTCCACACGAGGACATGGATATTTCACAAGCAAGAAAAATATTTTCTTAAGGGGTTTCCAGATACTTCTAGCAGTTACAGATATGAGCAATTGCCAGTATTTTACAAAGACACTTATCAGAATTTACCATCACATTCCACCAGCACTTCTTTTTTTATTATTATGGTGTAGAAATATAATAAAGAAATAATAAACGTTATTAATTTAGTTCTTATAATGTCCTATATTGCTTTTCACAAATATCAGTATCATTTCCAAATCCACACAGAACGTCACCACAAACATGACACTGACAAAAAATAAACTGAAAATAAAACAATTGATTCAGATCTTCAGCTAATACAAGACAGCACAGCTCCATTCACTTAAAACAGACTACTGTAAAGATAAAGTAATTCATATCAGCTATAGATCTATGTAACTCTGTATRGAGTTACACAGCTCATGGGATGTTTTATTGCTCTGCCGACATCTGTTTAATTTCCATTTCAACTCCCCCTTAGTAAATTGTTCTTCTGTTCATGAGTTTATTCTCCATTCAAGATGTGCAAAAGTCACAAATGATTTGGGTCATTCCATCATCAGACACCTTAAAAAACACTTATTCAGTGGGAGTTAGATAGATAACAACTATTGACATTTATAAGAATTCCATCCTGATGCTACAGAGCATTTTTGAGCAGCTCTAGAAAATTTAGCACTGTCTGATTAAACTGGTGTTTGCAGTAACGCCTTCAATAAAGGCTTACAGTTGTACCGCAGTTTAAAGAAAGCGTATATATTCTAAATTCCCAGAGATTACCCAGAAACCATGCACTAGACAATTCAAACTTTAAACCCTTGCATTCTTATTAGTAATCAAGCCAATCTCATTTTGATCCATGATTGTCACTTGGCAGGAGGAAACATCTTACAGCTGCTCAGAAGTAGAACTGAGGTTCAAAACCAGAAGTCCGTGGAAAGGCCTTTAATTACACGTACAGTGCTCTTACTTCCTCTTTCACTATCTTCAAATATATAAACAATCAGCAAAAAGAAAAAGAATTCTTTGATACAGCAGCACAGAGGAAATGTATTCGGAAGAAGGAAGGCAAGTCACTATGAGAACAGAAGAAACAATTTCAAAAGGATTGTAAAAAAGAAATGCTTGGGTTTGTGCTTTGAAACATGTTACAATTTTGTGAGACTCAGAAGGCTATGATAACATGAGACTAAAATYATTCATAATTAAAAAGTTTTCCCCAAATAAAACATTTTAAAAATTGTTTAAAAGTAACAATACATGGTTTCAAAATCTACATATGCCTTGAAAAATGTGAACTAAACTGAAATGCTTCAAGATTAGACAGCTGCTCTCTTATCAAAATTTATGAGAAAAAGAAAAAAGTTTATTAAAACTTACTACCTAGTCCTAACACTATATATAACACTCCTTCTTATTAAATCAATTATGTTTGTGTGCTTCTGTATATTTTTGTGTGTATCTATGTATATCCATACAGACACACATATATATAAAGATTGAGCATTAAGAATTCTGGCATTAAAAAGCTGAAATATCTACCACTCTTAAAAGGGGAACAATCAAACACAGGTTTGTGTGTACAACCATAATTCAAACAGCTTTGGAATACTTTCATAATTTTTCTGTCCTCTTGTACCTCTCCCATCTGTGTCCCAGTCTATTAATCTTGCACTGTGCTGCTTCCTCCCCCTACCCGGCCTGGGCCAAAGGGATGTGTTAGAGCACAAGGAAAACCACCTCCCCTCCTGCTGCTGCCAGGCTCAGGTGTTCAGACACAGCCCAGCCTCAGCTGTCCAGAACTGTAATTGCCAAGGAAGGGCATATCCAGGTAAGACTAAATGGAAGCCTCTGCCTAGCTTTTCAAAATGAGCAGCTTTCACCAAGGGCATCTACACTCGCCAGAGCTTAGTGACTGTCCGCAGCGATAACAAATAGCATGTCACTGACTCAAAACACCAACACTTTTCTCCCCACTGAGTTTTGCATTCTGTAGTCAATCCATTTTTCAATGTCAGGATCATGATTTTTTCATTATGTGCAAAGATATATCTCCACCCTTATTCCCAAAGTAGCACATCCACTTTCACTGAAATTTAAGGTGGGAAAAGTCAGCTAAAAGTAGGTCTCTTGAAGGAGAGTTTTCAAACCAAGTCATTGAATWTTGGGGAAGCTACCAGCAAGTAGTATGCTACTAGTGCTGCCTAAAGAACCTAAGAATTTGCAAAATACTATTGCAAATGTTACCTCTTATCACCTGTAGTGTTAACGTGCAAATTGGGCTGAAGACTCTGGAGAGGGAGTTCTATGACAAATTTCATCCAACCTGCACAAGTACTTGAGATACAACAAAACACCCCATCTTTAAAATACATTGCAAATCGTCCTGTATGAATCCAGGATAAGGTGGCCACAGTCCGAGAGGTCAGTAGCCAGCTGGCAAACAGAACCCACAGGCTCACCACACAGTAGAGGCACGTGGCTATGGACCAGCAAGACTAGCAAGACTTCTGACACTTTTCTCCTGCCTCCTTCTACCTGAAAGTAGTTAAAGATTGCATCTTAGGTTCCACAGTATAAAATGAAATAGAAATTAATGCAAATATAACAACATTTTTGCTATCTGCACAGCCTCTTGAAACTACGTTTTACAGAACACTCCTGAAAAAAATAAAAATACACCTTCAAAATTCACCCAAGATGGACTTACCAATCCTAATTCTTATTCAGGAGGATGATACCATTCACACCTTTTCAATTCTTTTTACTTGTGGTTAGCTGCCTGRGATAGAAAATTCCAGGTCTGCCAATTAAATAATGACTGCTTTTAAGTGTTGCTATTTCAAGCTGATAAACTTTGTAAAAACACATATGTTTCACAGGCCRCCAGGACTGAAATTTTAGTTTCCACATTGCTACTCCAATCCATATTTTATTGTGCATATCTTATTTTTTTTCTGTGTAGTGTCATTAATCTGCTCCCTGGCTGTGCAGAATAATATCCCACAAGAGCAGGCTGCTTTTTGAATATTTTATTATCTCTCATTGTATTTCCAAAGTAATATATATTTACAAATTCAATCTCCTACAGGCAGAACTATATTGTTTTCCCTCTATGTTTGAGAACCAAGGCATAGATATCGAATATAAATAGAAAAATCTATCTACACTCATTTGCGTTGAAAGAAAGAACCAATCACATATCAAGCTGTGCAAGAAAAGAGGGGGAAAAAAATTTSCATACTGCAGGAGAAGACAGAGGGGGAGGGAGGTACACAAAGGGGTTATATTCCTAATGGAATACATCTTTCAGTCCTGCTGAAGGACAAGTCTCTTTTCAGGATGCCTCTCTCCCATCTGAACAGTTCGTAGTCAACGAAGTGAAGCACTCTGGAAGGGCTTGGCTGAGTATTTATACCTCACAGCCCTGACTCGTTTCATCAAAGAATTTTCTGGGGTTCCATTTTTTGACACAGAGATAATTTCTGGCTTTACTTTTGTGTGTAGCATTTTAGCAGCAAGAAGAGTGAAAATACSCTCTCCTGCTCCCCTCTTCACCTCAGTACTAGTAGCCAACCTTGCCCTAATACACTGAACTCTCAATGGTTCCTYCACTGCAGGGAACTCCTGTGAGACAAAGATGGATCTTTTCTAGTTTCTGAACAAAGTGAAGCTGAGCTTGAACTTGACTCTTTACGGGAGAATACACTGTAATGTCCACTTGGTCCTCATCACTTGATGTAGAAAGAGTAGAAAATCGTCTTGCAAAGGGGAGGAGACACATTCTCATAGGCAAGGAATGATGTTTTGGAAGCGCTTTCACCATTCTGTCACAGATGCACTATGTGTCTTTGGCACTGGGGCCTCACTGTGTCTCAGTTCCCTCTAAGAAACACAACTCACCACACCTCATATAGCTGTAAAGATGATAAATGTAAAAGCAAGGGACTGAGAGCTCTCTAGGAAGATAAGGACACAGCAGATTCACTAGAGCCAAGGCGCGTGCACATTTATCAGTCAAGTTATGCAGAAGCTGAGAAAGGTGGACAGAAAATGGGAGGGAGTTGCCCATTGAAAAAAAAACCAAACAACAACAAAACTCATTGTGTTGAAGGCCCCAAATTCAGTTTTTCTAGGCATTAATATGAATTTTGACCTTAACATTGAAATCATTATAAATAAGAAATGTGAAAATACCATATACACCATGCACAGCATTTGCAAAGCCTTGTCCTTTTTATGGAGCTTTGTTGGCATTCTTAGGTTTAAACAAAACAATCCAGCTGCATAAGAGTATCCCAAGACTGTTATCTAAACTATGGAACTAAGGCATGCCTAAAATAGGTCATCTGATATTTAGAGAGACATGTATGTGTCTCTGAATGTGGGACATATTACAGATATCGGATTTCCTGCTTTTTTGATCCGTACAAGATTTGAAGCTGGTTTTAACCAGATATTTTCTACTATATTACAAATATCAACCACTTGAATGCTGCTTTAAGTACCACTCCTTATTCTTTAATACGAGAATGGGGGGATACATTATTAAAAAATACATGGTCAGAAAAAGCAAGCCCCAAACCTGATCCTCCCTCCRGCATTTCATAGCAACTATGCATATTTTATTCGCTACTTCAAAAACCAAATATTTTGGATCTTTTTCATTGTCCAAATTAAATGACATGACAGCTCTTCAGCACCCATATTCTTCAATTACATGCAATTGCTATAGATAAGCAATTTTTCAGAGTAGGTGAAGGATTGTACACTGTGATGCAAACAACCAATATTCAGCAAAAACTTTCTTTTCTTACTGAAAAATAATTCACAATACCCTTTGACATAATTATTTTTTATTATGTCAGTTCCTTGTCAGATAGGTGTTGCCTAAGTTTGAATTGAAAGCAAATAAAATAAACACTACTTATTTTTAATTTTTTTTACACTAGTCTTAGTTTTCTACCTGTCTGCAACATTATTCAAAGTGAACAAGTATGACAGCTGTTTTTCTCTTTGCATGTTTTTTTTAATTCAATGAATTCTAGCACACAGATTATTCCTCTGTGTTTCACCAGTATTTTATGATCAATGATCCTGATCCAAGAGACTCTGAAATCTCTAGAWATTTCTTAGTTGTCTTAAACAGATTTTGGTTCACCTTAACACCATCATTATCTCAAGACTACTATTATACGAAAGACAGGTTTACTTAACTAGTTCACCGTTCTAAAAAGAACTACCTCGTGTATTTATGAGCTGATATTACACGTTTTGTACCTGCAYGATTAGAGGCTGATACAGATATTAACTCCTAAGTAGCTAATAATTTTTTTCCTACAAGTGCAATCACTTTTAGCATTGTGAATTCTATTCATAGAAAAACATTTCCTCAAATAATTCACCTCCCATTTCACTCTCCAAAGCTTATACAAAAATAGTATTTTGTAACAGATCTGGAATTAAGAAGTGGAAATCGTAAAAAGAGTTCACACATTYAATTTTAGTTGGAGCTCAAGAGTTCTTCTAAATTATCCATAAATCTGGATCAACACTTTCCTCTCACCAATATTAAAAAAAACCCAGAAAACTAACTCTAAATTWAAAAATAATCAACAGCACCTTAAAAATCCATTTTCAGTGAGTTCCCTATTTCAAAGTGAATAAYGAGCCTTTATCGCTTTTTTTAAAACATAGGATGAAGAAAGGAATCAACCCCCTAAACAAAACCAACAAGTAACTTCGAGAAACTTCTTTCCCATATRGGCAATTCTGTAATGTTAACTGTTTCAAAAAATCTGTTCATTTTGAACACTTTATTTCTTTCTTTGGGGAAAAGAGTCTTTATTTGGAGAATTTTTGCTTCAGCTATGMTTTTGCAATAATATTTTACCCGTGCAGTTTCTAGCAGAGATAGGAACTGTGCCCAGCTGACAGCAACAATCTTCTCATGCCTTCTCTATTACTGTTTTTAAACAAGCTTTCCACTGACTTTTCCCCCTGTTCCATTTCCTAGATTGTATCTTTAGAGGGATAACTTTTTTGAAAAAGAGCTGTAACTTGCTGCAGATAACTCGCACACATTGGCCAGGTTTACATGGAACAAAAAGTCATGTGTTGAAATAGCAACAGATATTTGTCTTACATGCCTTTCTTGGAAAACCACCTATGATTTCCAATATAATCTGTACCAGTAGTTTATACTACTCTGTTAAGGTCAAATCGAAATAGTGKTAATAAATTCTGCAGAATCTAATAATTAAAGCTTTTACTCACTTTATTTACCATATGCATCAGTAGCATATTGAGGAAAACTCAAGTAATCTGTCCTCATGTAGAACTGAAAACAAAAAGGTTTTAAAAAATAGCTAAGCAAAGGGAKAAAGAAGTATACTTGTTAATTCTGAATAATGTTATACACAGGTAGAAAAATATGACTACGTGGAGAATAAGACTAAACAATAAAAATTAGAGAAAAATAAATACTGCTTTCTAAGTTTGAAATGAAAGAAAATTAAAATAAACAGCACGCAATATTTAAAGAAAAGTAGCATTAGTGTTTTACAATACGACAGCTAAAATTTCCTGCACTGCAAGGACTTTTAGCAGGCAAATAGCCTGATTAAATGTACATTTTAAGAATTTCTTCTCTCCCTAGCATACTGGAAATAGGTCATCAAAAAAMCAAAATATTCACACATCCACAGAATGGACCATTGTACAAGAAAGAATTCGACACCAGATGTTTCTGTTCCAGCAGGAATAAGATAATTGTATTATGATCTATTAGGCATTCAAATTCACATCAATTAACCAAAATCCTGAGCTATTGAAGCAGCAACAGTCCTCAGGTAAGTTTTGAATTCTCTAACTGTCAAAGGTCAGAAAACCCACRTACAGATGATCTACAAACTTATTTTAAGATCTTACTTCTATTTTAATCTTTCACAAGAAAGAAAATAATAACTCTATCCATTTGTGTGAGCCATTCAAAAGGGGTTACACATACAATAGATGACACTACGATGAGTTAGCGGAATGACAATTCTGCCAGCATGGCATTTCCCCATTTTCCAACATTGTGTGCCATCTGTTGGTTGGCCATTTCTAGCAGCAGGATTGCTGGGAGCAATGTCTAAARTGGCAGGATAATTCAAGACCAAGTTCCTCTTTCTGTGAAAAGACGTGGGTACTTATAAACCACAAGTGCAGAATAGCTGAGAAGGAAGACACTTGCCATGACCTTGCCCCRTCACAAGGACATGCTCCAGCCTGTTTCAGCTCAGGTTTAATCTGACAGTCAGCACTGCCACAGGAAGTGCAGCCAGACGGATGAATGAAAAACAAGGCATATTGTGCCAAACCTCAGCAGACACAGTACAGTGAATTAGTTGAATTATATATTGAAGGCAATAGTTGAATTCTATTCATTCAGGACAGTCGAGGCGACGTGGAATTACTACACCACATAAAAATGAACTAGCATTCCCTTTGAAATAGCTCCCRGGACCAAGGCATTAAAAGGAGTCAACTCATCTCTCATTTTACTTTCTTGGACAAGGAATCTGAACACAAATAATAAAAATAATGCCAAATGTGTCTTTGACATGGTGGACCATGGATGGTCCAAGATGGACCAAACCTCTGCTTTCTTTTCTACCAAATTTCTAGCCTGTGTGTTTGGAGAAAGTGGTTTAACGGTAAGAAAGTTTTCAGGTGGAAAACAACATTGTCGCTTACATTCACTTAAATTTCTCCTTAAATCTACTTATTTCATTATATATCTATATTCACTATATATAGAAAACCTCATGCCATGGAGATGAAGAAGTCATTAATCTTTTTGTTAAAATTAGAGAACCAATACATTGACTTCCCAAAGATCACTCGGGAGCACTATGGGAGAGCTAGGAACTAATTCTCAAAAATCTTAAAATCTCAAAAATTTTAACCATATGACTGTCGATTCTATAATAATTAAGACAGATACTGCATGCCTCTTGAGCGAGCTAGCAAAGGTCAAGGAATAGTGTCATTAATAATTGAAAATAATGTTGTGATCTCTTGCTTTCCTCACCAGGAAAATGCATACACAAAAGTCACAGAATGCAGGTGCAATCATGAGAAGACCACATTCTTCTCAGGAATTGAGACCAGAGAGGCTCTGGACACTTTCTGGAAAGCAGCAGATTGATTGCAGCATTCAGATTGATAAGGATGTAGGACATGTAAGTACTGACRCTTTTTGTCTCACATAAGAATTTTTTCAGCTCTACAGGGTGAATCTCAGGAAAGGTCATAAATCAAGTYCAAAAAGTTAAACACTGCTGCTGCAGCTCAGAAAGCAAAGGATATTGTTTGGATTAAAGTGCCTGGGTGAGCATTCAAATGAAGCTCTTTTGCTAGATTAAAGAACAGATGCTTTATTTCTTTTTATTTTAACATAAAGTAATTACTCCACTTCAACGACAAATTCATTGAAAGGTATAAGACTGGAAAAGCAAGATACTTTTCTCATTTAACATAAAAATACCAGTTTTGAATAGAAGTACGAGATCTACTAGTTCAAGGAACTCAAAGAACCTGGGAACTACAAGCAACCAGCTCAATTCACAACCTACCAATACTATCTATTTTTAGCAAATTGGTCTTGAATGCAAAAGGTCTTGATAAACTCACCTTTTCTAACTCATCATCATGCTAATGCTGTTATTTAATGAATAAAACCCTCCTTTAATTCAAAATAGTATTTGACATAATACTCCATACATATGGACTTCAATTTATTTCAATAAAGTTTCATTCCCTGTATTCTAATGTAATTAAATACAATCTATCTTTATCTAAACATCTAATTATATATGTAAAAACATAGTAATTTAATTAACAATTCTCTACTTTATGAAACAGATAAAACCATAAATATAAAACATTATAAACAATTAATCATTTTTTTTCTGTTCACAGAATTAGTATGCAYTTCTTACATTTTTATTTAAAATAATCAACCCAACTGATGAGAAATTAAAAACTGGCACTTTKTAGGCAATGTAAATCCAAAATTGAATTCTCTGTGCACTAAAACTTATGAGAAGGGTTTAATAAAAAGTRTTATGCATAACACCAGCTCAGTGACACTGAATAAGAATTAAACAAGAAATGCTTTTCCAAAATGCAGGAATAAAACTCTATGTATTCATGCTTTGTCCACACAGGCTATTCTGGCTCACGTACTGAATACACACAGTATTTTAAATAGTCTGACCATCCAGTGCAAAATGAGTATGATTAATGGCTAATTGCTCTTTCTTGTTTGCTATCCTTCACATGCTATGATATCAGAGTTCCACAAGGGCAACTGTAGTGGGCTGGCCAAAAAGCCTGGAGGGGAAAATTAAATCCCCTTCTTAAGCAGCAGACTAGCAGTCTCCTCCAACAAAGGCTTTCCTTCCCTTGGTGGTAATGTGATTCATTTTCCTATAAAGAAGAAGGCTGGTATTTCAATGCGTAAAGACAGCCATTACTGTGACATTTAACAAGCCTGAAACCTCTGGCTTTCTTGCTAACCTAGATCTGCCTTAAGGCTATCAGAGACAAAAGAGGCCTTCTCCTCCAGCAAGCATCAAAGACCTAATAAAAAGCCAAGAACGAGTAGGCAGTCAGCTTCTGTGTCAGAAATGCAAAATAAAAATATAATCTATGCAAATTTGAGGCATGCAAAAAAATCATGGAACATTGCGTGTGTGTACAGTTGTACTCATAAAACCTGTAATGCACTTTTTGAATTATTCAGCAAGAGGAGGCTGAAAAGCAGCAAAGAAGCTTATTATGTTTGCTTTGCTTCATAGACTATTAGGTGGACAAAAAGAAAAAGGAATTTAGTTACGCTTGCTTATCTCCTAACCTTATAAACTTGGGATTAACAGATCAAAGGAGGATTTGGTTCAGTTGATAGAAAATGGAGCTCTTTTATAGCTGTTTGGTCTCCCTGTCCCTTATGATCAAATGAGCTTAAGCAATTGATAAAATAAATGGGAGTTTGAATTCATGTGGTTTCGTATATACACTTAATATTTGCTGTATTGCATTGTACATTTGCATGCAAAATTAAGTAACAAGTAAAAGAAGATTAAATATTGCACTTTTTTTTTTATTTTGCATATGCCCTACTAGTGGAATCCAAAGTGCAAACACAAGGTGCTGTACCGATATGATTTAATTTGCTTCATGAGTTTCTGAGGTATGCAGGGCTGCCTGTGTATTACCCTGTGTATAAAGGGTTTCTGGTGCTTCATTCTCTCCTCTTGCCATTGGTCTGAAAATTCACCCACGTCTTACCTCCACCTTGGAGCACTGCACAACTCTGAGATGTGGACATGGAAACACCCGGTCAGTGGTTCAGGCACACTTTGCTCCACACACCACTGACATCAGGCAGCTGCCTATAGGTCACAGAGATGACAAGGCACGATGCTGCCTGTTTTCTTCCAGCATTTCCGATTACAATTGCAATACACCAAAAAGCGACCTTATGATGGCAAAGATGATGCTGCTTTTTATTCATTCACCAACGCTGGAGATGGGTGTATTCCTGGATGCCTTAGAAGCAGTTTCACCTTTTAAAGGACTGTACCTATTCATTGTGAATCAAAATTAAATTACATATGCTTTTGAAAGCTGAGGTGAGTCCATTTAGCTACTAATTACTACAAGATATGTATCATTTCATTAAAAAAATATCATCCCATCCACATGTAAAACTGTTTTTCCATGTCAATTAGGGCATACAATTTCCGGTTGCAAAGAACCTCCTATAAGAAAGGAATTAAGGAGCTTGCCTCACTAATTTTCCTGTACTGATTACTCACATTGGAAATGCATGTTTTGACTACAACTTTACCACAAAGTTGTAGCTCTATTACTACCAATGGTTGCCTATAGAATAATTGAGTGGGAATTGCACAAACAMCACACATTGTCCTCCAACGTGTTTGGTTAATGTAAGAACTCACGGGATTTTCCAATTGCAAATTGAGGATTGCTCATAGTATTAAAATGGCTAAAAAAGAAGAAATACTAATGTCTTATTTACCCCTCAATACTTCAGCATCAGTTATCGTTTTTGGGTACTTGTATAATACTTTTGTTCAGAAACATTGCAACCAAGCCAGAACCATTTTAAAACTAGCACAGGAAGAACTTCTAAATTTTTACAAGGTTAAATTTCTTCTGGCATAACGTTTGTTAAAGACAGATTTATCAAAGTCATTTAAAAACACGTCAGGGGAGGGAGGCAGATGAAGGTCTTTTCATGAAGGGAAATGTAAAGTACAAAGAACAGATAAAGCCAAAATTCTGTGACTGACCCTTTYTTGGATGGATCTTCATAACTAAGGAAGAGACTCTCTCCACAGSTGAGTTAGTGGCTGACTTAGATTGAGGTTTATCCCAAGCAGCGTTTAAATCAGTGACCGAGCAGAGAATGGCCACCATGTTCTAACTGGGCCAGAGACTGACAAGTGAAATCAGAATGGTGCAACATCACTGAATTGACAGATACAACCGTTAAGATTTCAGACACTGAGGCTGAAATAAAATCTTGGTAGGTCCTTTGTATATATGCAAATTAGGCAACTCCCCTTTTCTCTTGCAGCTTAGCTCAACAGTTGCAAAATCAAGGGAAAAATTATAAACTTCTGCAATAAAAATCTGCTAGACCTGACAGATCCAAAATCTGTGGATCTGAAGACAACTATATCAGATTGATTTTTCCTGTGGTGGGTTTTGATGGGCACATATTAGACATTGTTTATACAACATAATTTYGCACTGCATGTTTGCTGGCACTGTGTACTCAGGATCTTAGAAGAAAAGGGGTGAAAAGGGAAAACCAGAAGGAAAGAAAAGGAGGGGGAAAGGAAAAGGAGAAAGCTTAGAAATGCGCAGAGAAAGGCAAGACCTACTATGTAAGTTTGAGTACCAAAAAGCCAAGAATGTTTTTCCTAGCTACAGAAGTATCTCAAACAAGAGGATAAAAGGTTACCTCCTAAACCATACAATTTTTCAGAAACTGTATATTCCTTATCCATTTAGGGCTAACATTACAAAGAACAAATAAACAATACAAGTTGGCTTCAGATTTTGTCATTTCATTCAAATGACAGAATATCATTTGTTTTGGTTGGAAATATAACAAACGACAGCCAAGCTATACAATATTCTTTGGCTGCAGCATAGATCTATGTACAATTTTACTAAAATAAATTAAATAGACACTGGGGGGATAAAACACTATGTTAGTGTATTGTATTACAAAGATAAATGTTAACACTTCCAAACTTGTTTGGCTCAAGAAGACATACCAAGTGAATTGCAAAAATATCTTTAGGATAATTGGTCTCAAAAATTACTCTGTAAAACCTTGGTGTTTGTGATCTAAGACAAAAAATAGAAATTGGTTTATTTAGCAACGCTATTTGGTAACACTCTAACAAATCAAAGACCAAGAGAAGACCAGCTTTCACTTTCTGAATGGTTTTAAAGAAATACAGTGAGTAAAGGTATAGTTAGTTTCTGTAGCACCTCATGGTGTCTCCAAACTCAAGTTTTCACTTCCCATCCCAGGAAATTTTACAAGCTCTTTAATTCAAGATATTAAATCAGTATGTTAAAGATTTTTATCAATATGTTAAAAAACAAGTACTCTGTAAGAAACAAATACTGAAGTAGTTGAAATGTAGACCTATGAATGCCCTATTCCTTRGCTGTCTTATCATTCTATGCTGTAATTGCAACCTCGCTGAAGCTTTTCTGTTCAAAGTTACTAGTGAGGAAAAATTACTGTGGAGAGGTAATATATGGTACTAAAGTGATATAGGGAACATCTGTTTCCATCACAGTGCCTGCTGCTTTGCCTTGTCTTTAAATACTGAGTAAGAACATTAGTTATCTAGAAGTCTCAGGCAGAAAGCTTTGGGAGGTTTTATTATTATAATCAAACACTGGAGTCCCACGTGCTATAAAGTCCTGTTACTACYTGTGGTGTGGAGTCTTAAACTGAAAATATGTGCACTTAGAAAGTGGCGAGTTTTGCTGGTTTATAATTACAGTGTAATTCTGTAGATACATTAAGAACTGCTGGTATTAATTTTTCCCTAGAGTCCAAAAGGTCAAAGTAGTCTTGGTTTCCCTCTGCTGATGGACTCCATTTCATATTGAGTTGCTAAGTGCACTTCCCTTTGCCATGTAAATCTCAGGAGAAGACCTAACTGTGGGATAGATGCATTCCCATGTCGTAGGTACTACCACTGCCTTTTGCAGACCAGTAAGCTGATTCAGAGCAGTTATATGATGAATCCATGGGCAACCAAAAGTTGTGACTGAAGTAGAAACACCTCTTTATTCACAAAGGGACTCTSTTGCATATTGATACTGCATGTTTCAGAGTGCAGCAGTGATTGATAACCAAATAAGGTAGAGTTASCGCAGAAAGTATTTATGTAGTGTAACTGTGTAAGATTCTGTGTATTGGAGGAACTTTATATATAGAGCAATATGACTTAACCTAATATTTATAATTAGTGTTGTTTGCACAGGATCAACAATCTAAAACACCACAAGAACTTTCAACTATGCCTTGGTACTCTTTGAATGATCATGCAACAACTAATTGCTTCATAGCGAATATTACAGACTTTTACTGCAATGAAAGAACTGCAAACCTGTGCTGAAAAAACCAGCAGGCACATATACAGAATAAATTATATCCATTTTCTTAATATCTGGTTTTCCCTCTAAAGTTATTGCCAAGAACAGACACACACCGCATATTTTATACCCCACAGTTWAAGTTCTTAGAAGTATTATTAGTTGCTTTCTTTGGCAATGCAACAAAATATACCTCCAACATTCAGGTAACTGGATATGGTATTAGTTGAAGCAATTTGCTGAACACAGGCTTTCGTTCTCAAAATATGTTATAGGACTCCACCATATCACTAATAAATACTACAGCTAAAAGTCATCAGAAAAAGCGCAGGAGTGCCTGCACATGTGAGAGTAAGTAAAAGAAAGTCTGGTTTTATTTTTAAATTTTTCATGTGCAGAAAAATCTTCACATTCAAGAATTTCAATCTGAAAAATTTTAGTTTAATTACGAAAAACTGTGATTGGACTAAAGACTCTTATAAACACTCCTCCGTGAACTCCCTCAGGAAAGGTTGTGAATATCATTCCCTAGTGCATAGTTTCACTCACATACAAAGTAAGACAGGAAACAATAACAAGAAGGAAGGAAAATTGAGCAAGACCACTTCATTGCTCGTTGCTAAAATGCAACATAAAAGGATTGCAAGACTAAGGGGATCTTGAGGCTTCAGTTATTTGAATGGGTTCCCATAAAATTCCATGTCAAAAAGGATACTTGTGCAGGTGGAGCCTACTTGTTCCCTTCCTCTGTGAAACTCAGTCTTTCCAGGTCCCTAATCATTGAAGAAGATCTTTCCCCAGGTCTTCTCTCACTGATTTAACCTACTTTTTCTCAGTAGAGAAAGGTCTCAAAAGAGACCCTTCCTTTGAATGCACACTATTTTCTGGATTAATTATTCACCCGAACTACCCATTGACAATGGAGTCTACATGATCCATTTTCTACCCTCCAAAGAACAGTATCAAGGTAATAGGTAGTACAGGTACAAGGACAGCCCAATTTGTCATTTCTTSTTACAGATAAGAAAAAAGTTAAGAGCATACAAGTGGGGTTGCAGAAGATGTTGGCACTAAAAGAGGAGTTCCTTCTGTGACAATTCAGATGTTGGCAACAATCCTGCCAGAAAAATTTCCTGGTGCAGCAATGTTCAAAGAACAAATGCCAGACAAACAACAGGATTCGGGGACAGTGTTTCAAGTGTAGGACTGTACTGCTAGTTACTAATTTACCTGTAATAGCTCTGCCCATTACCAGTCTCATATACCTCCTACTAAGTCTGCACCATTTTGCAATCTTTATCCACAGCAAGGACTAAACTCCTTGAGGGTTACAGATTCACTGCTGAACCAACAAACATTAAATGAAAGGAAGGAGATGCAGAACCATGCTGCTCTAGGAATACCATGACCAAAAGCTAATTATCATCAATAGCTTATCAATCCAAAGGTTACCATGAAATCTAGCTCCTACTTTGTTATACTGATTATTTTCAGTTTATTTTCAAGATAGAAAAATAAAAAGACACACAAATGAAAATTACAGAAAATTCCAAGTCAGTTTATCACACACTTTGGAAAGAAGAGTCAGAATTTAAATTGATAAAGTGAAAGCCTATTGTCAACAACCTGAAATTCAGCAGAGGTGGCATTATACATAAGGAGAAGAATTTCTAGATAAAAAATAGTTACAAGATAGGACAGAATCCCCTCCCCCCCACAAGGACAAGCTCATCACTTAACCAGTTCAGCAGTAAATATTTTGTATTTCACCACTAAAAGTCATTAATAGCTACAGTCAGTTCATTAATAGCTATTCAGTCCTCCTCCATCACTAAGTTTCAGAACTTTACCATGGTTTCTTATGTTTAACAACTAGGGAAGGGAAGGCAAAGGAGTGTTATTCTTAATTGAATTGATAAAACCCACAGGTAATCAACTGAAATCCCTCTACRTCTGAAGCAGTGAAATAAACTGAAGAACAGCCTAGAAAACTCTAGAACACTCATGACTCAGAAGGGACAGTTCTTTACTTTTACACCAGCTTTACYGTCTGCTACCTACAAAGGCTAAGAGGCAAACAAAGGTGGGAGAAAAAATTAATATAAAGAATAAATTCCTGAACTGAAGGGCACCCCAAAACCAGGTATTTAGGACTTGAGGCAAATCTCTTCACATAGATGAGGAGCTGTATGGAGGCAGGAGCAAAAGAGAAATAATTCTTAGTCAAGAAAGAAATATTACCAGTTTCTAACTGAGTCTGAAAATGTTTATACCAGGATTCAGTGCTGATACACAGCTAATTTTGTTTTCTGAGCATCAGACTGGCTGTACATGAGAACTATGCACCTGGGAGTTCCAATGAAAACATACCACCTATTAAGCATTCACTTTGGATAGCACACGTATTTTAATATGACCAATTAGGAAAGCTTCTAACTGCTGCCATTTACAGGATTTTTCTCTGCTTCTGAACTTCAGCTGTAGATCTAGGTTAGCAGTCCCAAAATATTCATTACTTGTGCTATTTATTTACATTTTTTGAAACTTCACTCATGCAATTAAGATGCTGATAGCATTATTACCAGCAAAAAGAAAGCTCCTCCATTACTGTTAGCATATTACAGATCTCAGGGGTGCTTTTACAGAAAACAACTATTATTTTGCTTAACATTTGGCCATAAAAGATGCTTTTCCCAGGCAATTCTGGGACTCCAGAGACAATCTATGTTAAAAAGTRTAATGTTCAGTCAAGATTCAAGTAGACATTTTCTCTGTGTGTGTGTTTAGAAGACATACTGCAATATTGACAAATGATGGAAAAGAGCCTTACAGCAAAATAATGTTTAATTTTGGAATACTCTGTGATGCTTTAAGTCTTACTTCTGGACAGCAGGTCYCAAAATTATCCTCACTGCTAAACATGGTCTATGCTAAAATAACAGAGATAAGATTTCAAGTACTCTGTAAGATCTCAGTTTTAAGGTATCGATATGCTTAATTCAGGAAAGAAAAAATCTGGAGATTGTCAAAACTGGTTTTTTTCTGAAAACAGATCCTAATGAACAAGTATACTTAATACTGAYTGATTTTGTCTTCCAGAAAAAATTTTCATACAGAATTTTAATTTCAAGTTGCATACCTCTAGCATGTATATCCTTTGAATGTTTTTGCAAAAACAAAACCAAACAAATATCATCTTGCRTGCAAGAATTATTTATGGTCTCTGGATAGCTTTCTAGCCCCAAACTATCTATGCAGTGGTTAGTTATCAATAACAGGAAGTTTAACAGGATACATGACTAATATCAGTCATGTATCCCATTCTAACAAGCTATATTGAGAGATATGGAGCACTGCTCAATTTTTTTAACTTACTTAAGGGACCTTCTGTCCCTTTCTTTTTACAATACCTAACAAGTTTCTACTTACTGAGCTCATATTACTGAAGGAAACAAATCTAAATTATTTATATATAATTATATATAAATATATAAATGCAGATGGGATATTTGAAGATTTCAGATTCTTAGCCAAAACCATCACCATAAGGGTGCATTTCTCTCATGCAGAAATACATTAAAATATTTTCCTTAGTATTTAATTCAAGGAAAAAAAATAATCTGAATAACAGAAGGTTTAATGAACTGAAAAATATTAAGGAAACATCAAAATCTATCATTTTATGATTTATAAAGAGCAAAAGTAATCAATATGCATGAATTGTCAGATGTATGAAACTACTTAATAAGCTACATTTACAGATGAAAAACATGCAAGTAGGAAATAAAAGGGGAATTTTTACCATTATCATATATTCTTGTTTTGAAAAAACCCCAATCAGTGACAGTCAAGCACTTTCAAATTTGTGTCATTTGGGTTGAAAATCGTCCCAAACATAACTGTTGAAGAAAAGAAAACTTTATTATTATTATTACAGTCAGAGATGCTGAAAGCGAAACATTTCTTTATGGGGGCTCAGCGAGTGTTTTGTCCATTATGAATTTTTTGTCCTAGTTTTCTCCACAATCTCTAGCCAGTCTGAAAGTAAAATAAAATCTGCAAATATCTGTATCTTCTATAATAAGAGCAAATCATGCATCTCCAAGTGTACGTTTGGCAACTTCTTTCACGCATCTTGCTGAAGATGTTAATAGTTGTCCASACCCTTTTCAAACATACTAAGCTTCTAAGTAGGTTTCCATCAATGTTGATAAGTAYCCCATCAAACTCTTTCCCACTTACATTAACTTCCAAAGAATTCCATGTGAGTTAGGTAGCTAACCATCTTGAATCTGGTCTACTCACTGGTGTTCCATTTACAACCTTAAATACCTCAAAACCTTTGAAAATAGGGTCCTTATTGCCTCTATAAATAGGGGGTTTGCCCAYGCATTGCCTTCTTCCATGCCTTCCATGAAAGTGAAATAAGTGATCCAAAGCTCAGGTAACTATTCAGACCAAGATGGTTTAATACGTTGTTAAGCTCAGACCTAACATATTAACTTCATTCACTCTCAGAAATAAAACCCAGTTTCTCATAACTAAAGTAGGCTTCACCAACTCTTCATCTTTATATTCTCAACCTTCTGCATGCCAGATGGATACAGGAGTGTGCTGCCTATGAGGATTCACCCTCACAGCAAAAAGAAAAGTCTGGGCTGTTCAAAATCTAGAGAAGTTGAAGACTGTCTGAAGCAGTTCTTAATTTGATTGGGATTTAAGCAGTTAAGTCCTCTAGGTTTCTTTGAAACATCCATTCACTGATGCCCCAAATGAAGAAAACTGCATTCTGATTGAATAAGTGAACATGATCACAAACATGGTCACGAACACAACTTGGTACCACTCTGTGTCAGCTTGTTATTTCTTACCAACTCCATTCAATAATACATTTTCACACTAATTAGGACACATTTACTTAGTTATTATACCACCCTTTTGCTGAAATCTTAAAGGCAAGTACTGTAAATGTACCAGTTGCAAAAAGAAGATTATTATAAAGGATCAAGACAAAAATCAGTCAGGCAAACAAGTAAGCTTGGCATGCAAAGCTTCTCTTGGCAAACAAAATACATACACAATAATAACTAGGTCCTTTTGTTAACACATTGGTGAACAAAAAATTTTGAGGTGTTTTGTTGGGTTTGGGGTGTTTTGTTTGTTTCRTTTTTACTTCGAGAAATTCATTCATCATTAAATGAAAGTACCCATAAGTAAATAACGGCTCAGAGTGAAGGCACTCTAAATGGAAACATACCTGAGAAGATGTGAAATGGCTCATTGCATTAAAAGAATGCAGGACTCCTGTTCCGCCATGGTATAAGCAGAGGTTCACCACACGAATTTGTTTTACATTATTTCGCCCTCAAATGTCTATATAACAGACTCATTTAGGCCAGAAGCTAGAAGAACAAAATGTAAACCTGTAACTAAAATTCTAGTAGATCAAAATATTTCAGGGTCTAGGCTGAGAAGAAAATGAAAGCAAATCATATGAAGAAATATAGTGATGTTTTTTTGAAATCTATGGCTTAKAAAATTTTGGAGACCACCCACAGACTTGTGGCTTATAAAACAAAAATTACTGTTACAAATTATTTATAAAAATATTCCCATTCTTCACATCTGGATACATACATATTCTGAAACCTTCTAAATCCCCTGCCRATTAGGGGGCTCCATCCCATATTTTTAGTGGTCCTACCTTAATTGCTGCAACTGGAAATGGTATTGTTTTCCAGTACATTGGATTGGAAAATAAACTCTATTGCTGATTCTGAAAAACTGTCAAAGACATAAAAAGCCACTCAAAGCAAATAGTAAATTAGTCTGTGATTTATGCTCAACATAGTAAAATGATCAAAGTCAGATACATATTCTGAAATGTGTAGGGAACCAGAAAATGTACCAGGTCCTGCTAATATATGGAATTATCAAAGACCTCCCAAATGACTTAAGTTAACTCAAGTGCCTTGTTCACAATTAGACTGTTATCATGAAATCTGCCATTCGGTTCTTGACTATTACTTCTATGCCAAGAAASTAGCACACACTGGAAAAGAGTTAGATTACTAAACCCTTACATCTTTTCTCTCCCATAAAAAAAGTCTTTTTAAAGAAATGTATTTTCTTTCATGTGAACTTGATGCTGTCTAATTTAATTCTTGATGTTTCTTCCATTGTACGGCAAGGCRTCCTTTGAGGAAGGAAAAACAGCTTGTGTTTTGATAACAAACACAAAAAAAATAGTTGCATCTCTGCTTTCAAAGAGGCAAGCTGTTTTTATTTCCTCTGAAGAAGCTCATTACAATATGATGGACAAAATGTCAGAAATAATTAAGTGCAAAAGGTGATTTTTTTTTTCTTGAGAGATATCAAGTATTGAAAATGCTGCTGCTTTTTTGCTAGTCTCTCCTGCCTCTCCGTTCTCCCCATCAATTCTTGGTCACTCGACATGAATTTACCACAAAGCAAAAGGAAAAGAAAACTAAAAAGAAAAAGCAACATCCAACATGAAAACAGCATTAATGCTTTTACTTAGTGAAAAGAAAGTTAAAAGAGCTTGCTGTTGGAATAGTTGCAAGACGGTCTTCACATGCACACACACACAGAATCAAACTCTTTGCACTTCACAGGAGGAGCAGAGCTCTCTGTGAGGCTCGAAAGCCTTTGGACTGTTCTCATTTCGTATTGAGGGGGTCGTGCTTTCCCCCACCCTGGGGTCAGCATTGTAAACATCAGCCCATCAAGATAAGAAAGTTGAGGCAGATGATATTAATTACCTGTCCTTTCAAGTCATCCCTGTCTCACATCTGGTTTCCTCTTTGTAACATTCATCTAGGCCAATAAAAGCAGGGGAAAGGAGGGAGAACAGAAAACCACTTGAGCAGCTCTCTCCTTCCCCGGGCAGCTAATGGCACACGAGTGCTCCTCTTGCTGCACACACACACTCGCTCCCTCAGACACACACTGTGGTACATCAGGTAATCCTATGCAAAAAAATTAGTTGGCATCTTGCAAACCCAAGTCTATCTAGAAACTGAGATTTGCTCTAGCCGGACTAAAATACTGGAAAAAATTCACTCTGTATCTTTAACTATTTTCACATAAATTGCTGGCAGCTATTGGACTTTCCCAGGTATATCATGTATGTTTCAAAAAGCCTGGCATTGAGACTCTTAAACAGATCAAATATTGCTTTAGTAACTCAACAGTCTTAATAGACCCCAGTGTCTGAACATCTCCCCTTGCTTGGTCTTTATTTCACTATATTACCTGTCACTCAGACCACACAGGTGGTAACTTCTCTACCAGCATCTGTAGAGATCTGCATCTGCACCAGAAGAAAGAATGGCCATTCTTTTTTTTCTCAGGTCACAACATGTAAAAAATTATCATTTAGCAAAACTGTATAAGCTTATTTTCTTTTTTTTTTCTTAGTGATATCATAGTCATTTTTACTGCTGTTTAAATGAAGCCTTTATCACATTAGTTTTGAATACAAATGCTGCCAGTTCAAAATTTTCTTTTTGTTGCTTCTTGTAAACATGACAGAGAATTAAGAATCCCAGGGTAATCCACAAGGTAATTTCTACTTTATTTTTTAATGGAAGGCATTTTCAAATTTTCCAAAGTTCTTTGACAACATCAACAATTAGATAGTATATTCTCAAGTTCAGGCAAAAAAGCTTGTTTAGTCCACAGCGAGGCTCTCACTAACACAGCCAAACCTACATTAGTTTCAATTCATAATTTGAAGTAAAAAGCAACATACCTAATTCGCATTCCTTATCCTATCCTGTCTATACATTTCTATTTGCTTTCAAAGTCTCAACTGTTACTCTATTTATTTCCTGTTATTTTTGCAACCACAAAGCTATTTTTATGTGTGTTATACTATCAAATCTAAGGGTCCATTAGTTATATCACACGTACCTGGAAATCTAATGCTAAAGAGTTGTGTGTCTGTTCTAAAGGAACAATATATACACAAGCTTTTATTTACTAAATGAAAGGATATGTGGTTCCTCTGAACTCTTTTCATTTTGTTGCCAAAGATAAACCAGATAAATACTGTGGTGAGATCTGTTTATTGATTAACATAACTGCAGCTGTTATCTACAAAGAAAACTATATGATAGTAATTCTAAGTCAGATACAGAGATATGCAAACAATGTTAATTTCAGGATTGTTTCAATTCAATCATTTTGTGTATATCAATTTTCACGTGGATGTATTTAATTACGTGCTTGCATTTAGGCTTTATCCACAAGAACATTGCCTCATTTAGTGGACATTATTTTATCAAAACTCGGGTTAGACTATGGCTGCACGCGTGACAACGAGCTAATTTCTCATGTAGTCCCTGGACTGCAGTGTTTCTTTCAAGTGTTCACTATAGAATGATTTAAAAAAAACTGAATGGGGGAAATAATGGTGTCGGTCATACCTGCACCAGCTAATTGATCCCAGCAATAAAAATTATCATTTCATCCCTGTTAGTGCAGCACACTCTGATAGAGCAGTACAGTGCCTCCATAACCCATTAGCAGCACTTACATTTAACAGTGCAATGCCATTAACCACAGAGAAGCTGCAGCAGATTTAACACTGTCTCATTCCAAAAGGTTTTGAGACCTGAACTGTCCCATTTACAGGGAGCACAGGTATCTCTGCACACATGGCAATCACTACAGCAGAYGTGCCCTTTGATCCATCTCAAATTTCTGATGCAGCCTTTAGCAAAATAATGCTGCTGCTCTTTTTCTTATTAGTAAACCTGGGACAATAATATTTATTTCCCTCTAGCATTCAAGAATGTGATGCAGAAATTAACCAGTTTGAAAATATTTTCAACACAGCAGTATGTAAAAACCAGATTTAGGCTATTATATAAAAAAAGCAACTGATCTAGGCTAGTTAAGGGACGGAAATATTCAGGCTACACGATCACGAATGTTCCAAAGATTCTGATCTAACAATGCAACAACTTAACTGCRAGCAAATCAACCAGCAGTGTGACTGCAATGAATGTGTCCTTATCTCTCAGGACATAATGTGATAATTAAGCTAACAGATCCTTAGGAAGTAACACCATAAAATACCAACTAGTCAAGTAATTCTTAGCTTGTGACTGGATTCAAAGACAGTACACAGCAAGAGCTGGATGTGAACACTCAGTTACAGAGCTCATGAGGTAATAAGGTATTACGAATGTTTTGTCAGCCTTAAACAATCATCCAGTACTGCTCTACCAGACACATCGATTGGCCTACTGGTGCCCAACCAGATAAGAGCATGCAAAAGTTACCGTTCTGTTTTCTGATAGTACGCAGAAATCATGACTTAGAATTCAATTCTCTATACATAAAAAACTGTCACACAATCTTTGCAGCTCTTTCAAAATAGCACCCCTGCTGGTCACGTCTATAAGAATTTTAAGGGCCTGACTAAACAGTACACCTAGTTTTAGGCCAGAGAAGTACCACCCAAGTTCACCTCCTTTGAAAATGCCAGAACAGCTCAAGTTTCCTACACCTTGGCGTGCAAGAAAAAACAATTGCTGAAATATTTTCTCCAGTGATAGCCACATGAGATATSCCATTACAAATATTTAAAGGAGAATTTAGATTATTGATTCAGTAAATGAGTTTAACAATTTTGGATCACAATTATCAGACCTTAAATCAATTAAAAGTTTTTAGATAAAATACAGGGAAATCATATAGGGATAAGCAGTAGGTGTGCCTCTACCATGGCAATGAACCTTGATTCATGAATCCTTTTTACCTTTCTCAACYAGCATACATACCCATTTGAATAGTCTATGTGCTTAGGGAGAGAAAACATTTATTTTTAGTTTGATTCAATCCTGGATTTGAATTTGCCAATTTGATTTCAGCATATTTGCTGGGTAAGCACTTTGAAGATTATTATGAGAACTTATTAGGCTAAACTCACAAATTAACATAAGCAGTTTTAGGTTCTGGCAAATTTTTTAAAAAGCAGCCTAGGAATTCAGCTGATGCCAAGTCACACTTTTATGAAAAAAATAAGAAGGCACAAGAGTTAAAGCAATGGATTAACATTTAAGTGATGTTTCTCTCCAGGACATTGCTGACACACACTGGACTCCCTGTGTTTATAATGATAGATGCAGGTTAGCCCTTTATCTACAGCAAATCACCCAGTGAAAGACGGCTTTGCATCTGTACTATGCCTTTAAATGTCTAGCTAGAAAATGTCAGAACTATTTGATCTGGTTTTATAAAATGAACTTTCAACACTCTTTGAAAGATAGTTTACACTTTGAAAAAGATTAAAAACTTCTGTGTTGATCTCAAATAATACACAGAGAACATTCACATACTTCAGGGGAAAGGAGGTGCACTGCAGTATGAACACATAAAGCCAAGCAAGCAGTCTAATGCTTTCTGGGTATGTTTTCCAGCACAAATTTAACACAGACATAGGCAATGTAAGTCCCCATTAACATCTCTTGGTTAACAACACAAAATACTCAATGCACGAGATATATAACACCAACACCCATGCACCCAGACTGACAAAGAAATGAACAAGGAATTTAGAAAGAAACGTGGCTCCTTCATGAACTTTCATGAATTTGGGGAGTACAAATTAACTGGGAAATGCTGTCTCTAATTATTTGTTTTCTGTGCAACCTGAATTCTGGATGAATTTGTCTAATTGTGACTGTAGTAAGAAAAACAGCTTTCATAGTTAGTGTCACCGCTACATTGTCTTTGCAATGGAGCAATGCAATTCTACAACCATGAGAAACAATACTTTCAAGAAATACAAATAAATTAATAATGCAAAATTAACCAAAATGTAAAAGAAGCCATTCATGTGTGCATGTTGAAGCATTATAAATCAAGTTTACAAGATGAAGTCCAACAAATAGACTACCATAACTGCATCCAGAAATTCCTATATGTTTTCATCATATATAGCACACAGAGAAAAAAAMCACCATCTTCATGCATGTAAGAAGATACATTTTTTAAAGGTTTAATTTTAAATTCTTTTTGGAGAAACATGTATTCGATGAATATTGATGAAATAATGTAGCTAGATYACCAGCATACAAGAGAAAAAATTAGGGTCCAGGTTCAAGGTTTATCCCATGTGTTGTATGATAACAGGGAAAAAAATTAATGTCTATRTTTCAATTATTTTTTTTCAGAAGAACGCAATGTATTGGACTGCCAGTATAGCACTGGACAGTTCATTCTTGAGTCCTGCCTCTTTTTKCAGCCAGTTTTGTGGGTTGAGCCCAGCTCAGGAGTCACTCGCACTCAAGGCCTCTCACAACCACAGTCTGCTATTATTGACTCCTATTTTACGGTGCACTGACACCGTAATGTCAGCCATACAAAACCGAGACACAGAACATATGTGAGGTGGGAAAAAAAAGTCTCAGCTAAACTGAAAAACCAGGTACGTCTCAGCCTGATTGCAAAAAATCCATTTACCATTCCTAAATATTCTTTGTTAGGAGAGCCATTGAATAAGAAAGGAAAAGGAGCTGCTAAGAGTATGTTAGACAGTGCAAATGAGATCACTGATAAGAGAGAACAGGAATGCTAATGACTATGACTACTAATAATTAATATTTAGCACTTCTAAACCCTTTTTATCTTTAGACCTAAAAAGCTCTTCTTAAAATACACAACTGCTACTCTCTTCATTTAACAGATGAAGAAGGCGAAGTGTCTCTGCAATGTATTTGTATTGAAAAAAGAGTGAAGTGCTATTGCCTAGGGACCTGCCCAGTACAAGACCTGTTCCCCCAGGTTTTGTGCCAAAATCTTGTACTAAAATAGCTGCTGCCTCAAAGGAGCAGCTTACAATGGAAGTAGGCAGGACAGTCAAACGACAAGGAGAGAGGTTTAACAATACACCTGGTATTGAGCACACAGCCCTTTTGGTAAGGGTTTCGGGGTTTTTTGYAGGGGGGCAAGGAAGGCAGGTGAATTGAAGGAGTGGCTAAAGGAAACATGAGCAAAAAGACACACTGAAAGAAGAGACTGATGGACTATATAGAGTTTAAAAGAATTATCAGGAGAAATGTGGAATGTTGGTAAGATTAACAGAGGGGTAAAAAAGCCAGTAAATCATAAGGCAGAGGAAGCTCACCAAAATGGACTATGCTTTGCTGTTACTACATGAACTGAAGCACCTGTATTTGATGCCTCCCAGCAGCTGAATTGATGAGACTCTTTTGCTGGCTCCTCTCTGCAGATACTCTCCCCAGACAATGAGCACCCTAATGGCTCTAAAGGAGGACTGATCGAGCAATGATGATAGTTACCTCCATGCAGTGTACCAGGGTAAAATCTGCTAAACTCTGCATTCAACTAGGGAAACTAATTTGCTAGAGCAATTAGGAAGTGAATTAGACTAGACATAGAGAAATATTTCCGTGTCTTTGTATATGCATTTGTGTGCATGACTGCCCCCAAGTATGGGGGTCCTTTGATTCTCCAAACTAGCGGATGTTGCAACAACCCGAAAGCTTAAGAGGGCCTACTCAACTGGAAGAGGACAGTTTGATGAGACAAAGCCTATGTCTGAAGAGCTGTGGCAGCAGACAAATATCAGGAGTGAAAATGCACAAAATATCATGGACATAAAGGAAAATCCTAAAAGTTATTTTTCACATTACAGCAGTTTTTAAGACACTCCATACCACTARGCACTTTACAGGTTCCTGTTGTGAAACAGTCCTGCCTCACAAAGCTTGTCATCTAAACAGATATGCAAGCAAGGCAAGAAAGAAAAATAGATGCACAGAGCAGGCCAGCAACTTGCTCAAGTCACAAGCTGAGGGCCAAGAGAGAAATAAAACTTTGTAAGTGCTGGTATGTTAGTCAGAAAAGAAATAAAGAAACTAGAAAAGTTTAAAAAGCTATTATTTGTTAAGGAGAAGTAAATTTTAAGTCACATAAGCAATCCTGATGTATTTCTATCCAGAYTAAATCAATTTTAATTACAATTACAAGTGAGAAAGTGAAACTACAACTTAAACTGAGATAAAAATCTACTAAAACGCCAAACTGACACTGATGGTCAAATACTACATGAGTGAGACCACGTGGACTGTCTGAATACTACAGAAAGTGTCAGTGTTTTTGTGTAGTGATACTGGTTTGCTGAAACAAAGATTCGACATATAGAACTACATCAACTACATATACGTCTTTGACACAAATCCTAACTCACATCATGAACTATTTATATTCATTTCATGAAGACACACCACTTTTTCTGCTTTTTWAAATACAAATACAAAAAAAAAATCCCCAGAATATTCCTTTCAGTAATGTCTAAAGAAAAATTGCATAATCAGAAAACACACCTTATTTACAGGCCAAACAGAAAGTAGGATGGTCATCTGGAAAAGTCTTTGAGGAATTTAGACTGAATAGCCATCTGACACCGACCAACCAATGAAAACACATAGAAAATTAGATTCTCATATTGATGGAGCAAAAATAAGTATATTTGGTTATCTTTGCGTTCAGCATTGTTGCAGAAATTCTGTGTCTAATAATAGCACCTACAGCACAGGTAGGCTACAGAGAGCTCTGAGCTATTAATAAAATGGTAGCTCCTGGGGAAATAACTGTGGAACTCAAACTAGCTGGGCTAACACAGAAGTTACAGCCTTGTTACAGTCTGTGATGACCTAATGGGAAACAAATATTTGATAGTAGCTACTTCAGCAGACAAACACATTGCAAGAAAAAGGATGGGAGGTTAGAACCAGATAAATTGAAATCAGAATTCTTTTACAGGGCGAGCAATGGCTTGCTGAAGCCACCAATAAGCCTAAATAGGTATGTGCATATGCAGAAATTAAAGTACAGGTTTACCCAAAGGATAAGCTTCAGCTCAGGGGAGAATCCATTCAGTAAAATCCTCTGGTTTATGAACGCACATTACATCGGGAACAGGAAAATGTTCTAGCTTTACAAGTTTCCATAACTACACAAAATCTTCTGCATTTTGATAGTAAAGCAGAAAAATAAACTATGCCTGGACTCTAGTGTGGGCCTTTTCAGAGATCAATTATATTCCTACCAGCCACACATTTTTAACACAGTTTAGCATTTCTACTTGTGAGGCCAGATTTTCAAAGCAGTGAGTGGGAGGTACGTGCATAAATTCTGTTACTTCTTAAGAGTGTTTCTGCACATACTTTTCATGATCCCCTTTGGAAGTTTAGCCTGCAATCTCCACTGGAGAAATGTGTCTCCTGTAGGTGTAGACATGACTGATGTAAAACATCACTTCCTATCTCTTCAATTACACCAAGTAGTTTTTCATTTTCTTTTCTATGTTTTTTAAACTGAGTATTATATTCAGGCCTGTAGAGCAGTTCTGCTTGTCAGAACCTACATTCCATGCTCTGTTTTTCAGGACTATGTACATAAAATGGGGGTGAGGACAGGAAATAGCATAATTTTTCAAATCTTCTCATACCACAGTTATTGGACGATGATGTCTGCTTACCAACCAAAAAAACCATCAGTTTCATATAAAGTTTTATTACTATCAAAATACATAGTTTTTCAATCAAAAAGGAGGCATTGGGAATTTAAAATGAGAGCAGCTTCTTCTCTTTCTACATAATGCACATATGAAGAAATGGACAAAAATAGATTGAAAACCTGGTGAAACAAAAATAGCAAGCCTAGCAAAGCCACATAACTGGATTAATTCAATCGCTATGACATTACAGGAATAGGSTCTCTGTTTTCAGTGCATTGCAATGAGAAGTTGTGGCAGGAATCATTCCTCATGTTATAATGGTTAGTAGAAGCAGAGGCTTAACAGCTTTTGTGATTGCATTTCAGATTTTTATGTTGGGAATCCAGCAAAAGTTTCAGCTGTGAAGTCCCTTTGCCCTTTTATTTTCCTCTCGTGTAGCACATGCAATTTTAGCTGTCATAGCAAGAGTCAGCTGCCTCAAGAGACACCCTTGAAAATGTCATAGATCATCCCACCATACCAATATATAAATGTTCCAAAATACAAATAGAATGTAATGATGTATTATTTAATAATGGTTGTCATATCTTTGCTTAGACAAATAGCTGTGCAAACTGAATATTCAAAACACTTCAAAGTTAGAGATGGCTGAAAATTTTGTAGTAAATATTTTTATTTCATTTCAAACTGATGGTTTTCCAAAACTCTCTTTTTGTGGAAATATCTTTATTTAACAAAAATTTGATAAAGGGATATTTCCCRTTTCTACAATGGAGTTTCTGACAAAAATGTGTATCCAATAATTCTTATGCAGGGTCATGTCAAGACTTTTTCCAGTCAGCCACACCGTTTAGGGAAGAATCTGTCCCCTTCATTGGTGGAAGAAGAACTGAAGCTCTATCAACATTCAGAGGATATTTATGGCCAGATTCCCATCTGGTTCTCATAAAATTCAGATTTCAATCCATAATCTAGACTGTTAAAACAGAATGACAGCACAAGCAACTACATGCCTGCTCTGTGAATGACATGCAGAGTTCTGTGCATGACATGCAGAATATTAGAAAAGATATTTATAAGAACAAAGGCTAACATTTCAATAAAGCTACAGCCTTAGATTTGAAAGCTAATAAGAGCAGAGAATTACCATGTTTGCATATATCAGTCAATCAAAAAATCCAAGTTGCAGCTTGGATAAACAGGCAATGACAACATCCAACACTACTGTAGTTTTTTTCTTCTGAAAATCATTAA
Organism: Amblyornis subalaris; assembly: GCA_018881555.1. NCBI lineage: Eukaryota > Metazoa > Chordata > Aves > Passeriformes > Ptilonorhynchidae > Amblyornis > Amblyornis subalaris. The sequence goes on along the minus strand of JACAXG010000027.1, from coordinate 4,128,408 downwards.
ATAGTAAAGTCTCAAAACAATTTTGTTAAGAACGAAATTATCATTTCACTCGCGTGTAAAGGCCTGGTCCAGGAAAAAAATAGGATATTTGTAAGGACAAAATCTGTTGCATCTTTTATCACGGGTCTCTTTCAAATGAAGTACATCCCACCATACATCCTATAATGATCTCATAGTAAAACAGCATATAACACTGAGTAGACAAATAATATGTGAAGATATTTTACAACTTGTTCATTTTATTACTGAATCATTAGGAGTAAACAATACACTTTAGGCAATAAATATAGTGCCATATGGATAGAGAAAGATAAAAGACTGTCAGGAATATTGCCAAGATTGGTGTTTCTCTACAGAGGATATAGTGTCTACAGTGTTGCCAAAATAAAACAGGGACAAGTGAGGACAGAAAACCATCTGGGTAGATTGCAGTAAAACAAACAAAAAAAATTCCATTGTGAGCTAAAATAAAAAAGAAAAGAATGACTCAAATAATCACAATCTCATAAGTTTTCTACCACTAATTTTTATTTTTGTGATTTGTAAAAATTATTATTCAATACCCAAACTGACTTAAAAGCGTAATTTTGTTTCTCTATGTGCACTCACTTCTATAAYAGCTTTGCAAAAGACCCTTTCTAAATATTTCCTCACTGAGCAGTGCTCTGACACTTTTGACAATGGCAACCACAGGCCTACACTCAGATTAAGTACAGGATTTTTGTTAGTCTTGAGGGGTCACTATAGCTCTTGTATGCTTTGCATCTAAATGTATATTTCTGCTGATTTATATTTGACTTAAAACCACCCAACTAAACAACCAAATATAGCTAGCCCAAACAAATACAGACCATGATCCAAAAAAGAAAGAGTGGTCCAGAGCCTACACAATCATTAGCCATCAGCTAGACAGGGTTGCAAGCACAAATGAATGTATTGYACATATGCTCCTCACAGCCCTCCAGGACATTCACCAGCTGTCGTACAACAGGGAAAGACTCTGATTACAGTCACTGTTGTTGTGTGGCTCTTGCCATTGAGTAGCCATAAACTCAACAGATTTGAACTATCACTTCACATTTGGCTTGCCAATAAAAACACGACAAAAGTTGAAAGATGGATGCTTATAAGTGGACTTTCGTAGTCCACACTGAGATGCTCAAAAAAGTAACAAGGAATTCAAACAGTTAAGTACCTAGACCTTCCCACTTTCATCAATAAAACACTTGACCATTAGAAGAAACACATGCAGTGTTGTATCCTGCAGTTCATATCTCGGGGCATGTTTCTGCCAACATACGAAAGTGCTTCTATTTTTTTTTATATAATTTCATATTGACTCCAATGTTGTATTATAAAGAAAGCAACTACTGCCTTCCACCTTCATCTGCCCCAGTCTCTCACAAAACAACAATATTGGCTAGAGGTTCTGAGAGAAAGCAAAAACTCAAATGCCACTTCATGGTCCAGAAAATATCTTTAACTGTTTCTGCATAACTCATTCTGGATGAGGGAATTAGACCTCACCGTGCCTTTGTGCATGTTACCATTCCCTATGCTCACCAATTTCAAGATACACAGATCTTATGATATGGGTTGCTGAGGAAAATAAAGTATCATTGCAGCTCATTGGTAAAAGCAAGGGCTGCTATGTCATTTCTGTTTGTACAATTCATTTAGAGGGAAAAAAACTCATCGCTAATTAGGACCTCTTCAAGGCACTGAATGTTTCCTTGAAAGTGYTGAACACTGTCAGCTTATAAACCAAGGCACACGGCACCTCCCATCATCTGTGTAAGTTTTTTGCAATGCCAACTCAATTTGCAAATGTTTATTACCATAAGAAACTCCTGTTAGGATGTCTCTGCCAGCAGGATGAGACATGCATGTCCTATTCAGCTGCTTAGATAAGTCAAGCTAGTTTTAACCACTGAGGAGGAGAATTTAGCTAAGTTTGCCGACTTTACACTAGAACAGATGATGACCACACACATTCTGTTCCACCTGCAGGAATTCTAGGGCAGAAACCTCCAGCAGAGAGGCAGCTGCAGGGAAAGTATGGGGAAGGATGGGGGAAGGGAAAAATGACAGGAACGTCTCCAATCTCTCCAGCTAGAAGAGAGCATCTGGCTATGCCTTTAGGTTTTCTTGTTTTAGAAGAAAACAATCTTTCAGTCATCGCACAAAGCAAAATGCATCTTAGCTTATTTCTGCTTATGAAAATGAATAAGTGACAAAATTACTGTAAATCTTTCTTAATATAGCTTACAAAATATAAACATAATTAAAAACTTATTAGTATTCCTTGTTCTCGTTGATTTAGTGTTGAACTTGGAAAATCCTGCTTTACATAAAGAAAATAGAGGTCGGATTAATTAAACTCACTGTTGTGGTCAGTTGCTGTATCATAAATATTTGTTGAAAAGTTTTTTGAGTTTTTTTTGCTTTGTTTTTATTTAGCTCTACAAATAAAACGTCTTGCTTATAACTCTCTGTGAAATATCAAAATATCTTTGTCTTAAGAATCTGCTGGAGTTGAGCATTCGGGTTCTGAGCGTTTCCAGCATTATCAGGTTAGAACAGAACAAACAGACTAAAGTCTGACATCAGCACTCTTCCCAGCAGGATACACTCCTTTTTTCATTAGAATCTTTGAGCTTGAGATCAGACACAGGGAAAGATTAAAACAAATATGAATTTAATCAAGGGATTCTACTTTCCTGGTGTGGGAACAGGAACATGCTGACATAAATAGAGGACGAAGCACTAGGGCGTCTGAAACAAATCAAAGACGGCTTGCTTACCACTAACTGCTCAGATGATCCATATCATAACAACAAAAAGAAAAACAATTATTTATTCTTTTTGATGTTGCTGCTCAGAAGTAACTTCCTTTTTGAAGAGAGCAGGGTCAAAGCCAAGTTATTGTTTTTGCTTGAAACTTTGTCAGTAAGGGACTAAAAGATATTAGGTATGACTTACTTTGGGGATTTTTGTGGGAAATTAAGAGATGCTCATTTCTTGTGGGTAATAACTTGGGGGGAAAAAGCTAATTGTAAAATGAACAGAATTTTCATCGTTGTTGTGGAAAATCAGACCATTATACAAACAAAAAAAAGCAGATAATGCATTGAAGCCCCCTAAAATAGATGGTAGACAGCCAGCTCTCAGCCCGAGCTCATGGCCAAAATCAAGCCTAGATACTACATAATGCAGAGAAGATCCTGCAGTTAGAGATAAGTATGATCAGCACTTGAACATGAGTGGCTGCACAGAAAATTCTGAGATTTTCTCTAGTGCAGTGCAGATTTAACAAATGGTAATCAAAGTCTCTTTTGATCTAGTAGTTACTGCAACTAATAAAACCAATTAGAAGGACAAAGTCAAAAGGGACGGGCAAAATAAAGTATCTGCAAAAAGACAGATTTGGTGATTTGAAAGAGTGCTTTCTACTACTTAAAATTCATTACGACTCTGTCCTCAACCTCATAAAAGACAAAGACAAATCACGCCCAGAAGAGCATGCATGTTAAATTTATGTTCAGAAATAAACTGAGGGGTTTAAATTTGCAGAACATAAAAACATTAATGTTCATAACATGCTTTTTAAGTATACAAGCTTACTGTCCCCATTTTACAGATGAGGAAAGCAATGTTAATGTTCCAAGCGGAAAAAGAACGCTGAGTGCTCAGATCTCAGCTGGAGACATATTCATTTTACCTCATAGCTGCAAAATTATATGGCACTGATATTCAAGAGAAACAAACCCAAAACCTGAAATCCAAGTAAGCAGAAGTACCTCACATGCCATCTAACTTGTCTCATTTTATTTGCAGCCCATGTCAGATATTTGGACCTCAACATARCTTCTGATAGCTACAAAACTTCAGCCCTCCTCCCACTCCCACATTTTAGAAGAGGGCAGAGCAGGTGCGGAACTATTATATGTTTACTTCATTGTAAAGGGAGATTTGAGTGATAGTGTATTAGATTAAAATTTTGTTGCATTTACTAAGCTGCAAATTCAATGATAAGGGGATTTCACACCAAAATGGAAACGCAGCTTACAACCTGAGTTAATGTGGAACCAAACTATGAACCCCACTGAGTATACCACCCTCAAATWCAGTCAAGTTCAAAAACAGGTCACAGATTTTCTGTGTGGGCAATAGTGGAGTTGAGGCCAAAAGTTTGACAAGAGCTATCATTAGTGTTGTGGTCAGTGAAGACGACATACTTTGAGGGTGAAAATGTTTCTCATTCTGCATAAGAATTAGAAGAAAATCTAAGTTCATTTCACAGGAGAAGCCAGAATCCATGTGCCACAATTCCTAGTGGCAAACTCAAACCAGCATGTTCCATGGCAAGTACACACTTAAACAAAACACATCCTTGGGAGGGCAGAACCTCATGTCTCTCCTCTTCCTAATAAGTACACTAATCTTTATACAGCATTTCCCAACTAATTAATTCATGAACCTATAAATATTAAACATAGCAATTTTACAACTCCAGAGCAAAACATCAAAAATGGTGTCTTAGAAAACATTAAAGATTTTTGTTTCAGATGAAAAGATTTGACAAACAAAAGAAGCACATAGCTGACAAGAGTACTGTAGGGTCTTGGAGTCAGCCCTGGTGAGACAAAGGAGGTGCTTCTGAGGCAAATTTCTAGGCAAAGTTCCCATTGGCTTGGTTTCCATGACAAGAAAGAGAGACAAGACCACAAAATACAGTGAGACAGAGAAAAGTGAACACAAAATCTGAAGAAATTGTCTAAAATCATAAAAGATAGGGTCAATTAATACCTCATAGATCAAGGGAATGGGGTGTCTACAGTACTTAGGAGGAAAAAGAGCCATCTCTGAATAGCAATAAAACATGCAAGTAAGAGTAACTGGAAACCTTTTATCAGTAACAGGAAATATAGTTGACATTCACTGTGTCCCTGTTTGTATATTCTAAGTATATCCTGTGTGCAACATAGGCCTTGTTTTTCTGTCTAAAAGTTGGAAAGGCAGATGCACCTACATCTGCTGTTCCAGTAAAGATTCACCTCTGTTTTTCCTGCAYTTGATTCCTCTTTCTCCAGCATGAGGGACACTGTACTGGTGATGAGGGTGTGAACCACAACACAGACCAGCTAAATCAGAAAACAACATTGAGACACCTGATGGGGAGAATACCAGGAGTTCAAAAAAAAAAAATCAATATTCAACCCCAAGAAGCTACACAACAGCAAAGCAGACCAAAACAAATTTTAAAAAGCAGAGTTAAAAGAGACAATGTGGAAGGGTCAAGAACCATGATGATGCAGCTGATTTAATTCAGAATAGAAATACGGAGGTAAACCAAATGCATATTTTTAAGATGGCACTTTCTAACAATCAGTCTCATTTTCAGTGTTTAAAACATAGACTTCATGAATACATCAGCAGTGATTTTTGAAAAAGTGGGCCAAAGATAAGAACCTCCCATACAATCCAGACCATTACACCAAATCTGGCACTACTGACAAAGAAACAATCCCTCAGTTGTCCCACAGATGCGATTTAGAAGACTTACACATATTATTCAGTCAAACTGTTAAAATCTTTAACACATCTAATGCCAGTCAGAATGTTACAGAATGCAGCAGATATCTAATGCCATTGTGAAAGTTACAGAACTCATCAGAGTCTGGAAATGTTTTTGAATTAACACTTACATCATATGAGGAAAATGTGGGTCCTTCCTTACTCAGCTAACTGACAGATCAACAGCTGGACTCAGCAGGTTTCATTTCACCTCCACAAAGAATGAGAGCAAATGAAAATACAAACCAACCAATAACTAAATCACATGACCCGGTCAGCTCTAAGTGAAGCCAGTCATATAATAAGTAATTACAATATTCAGGGCCTGAATGAAGATGCTGGGGAAGACTATAATGGATGTGTTTGACAAAAGCAGCAGTTCTTTGGGTGTTATCCATAATGAGAGCTAATTTCAGTGACCTCAGGAGCCACATATGATGTATTTCTGTGTACTTTGGAACAGGGTGCAACAAAATACTTTTGAGGCAAGACTGCTTGATTTTGGTACCTCCACATGGTACAACACAGCAATGTATAGAGATGCCTACTCCAATTCCAAAAGCTGTTGAGCTGTTGACACAGGATTATGATTGAACCAACACACCTCTTTTCTCAGTAAGGCTAATTTGCTCAGACTCTTTGGGATTTCTGCGTTGTGTTCTGCTGTACACCACAGACATTTCAGTAGTTTGTCCAAGCTTCAACTCATGATTGATTATCAAAACTTAGAGCTTAGATCACAGAGTCTCAAAACTGGTGACTCACAAAAGTCAAATTCTGACATCTGTTCTTCAGCAGGAGTGCTCCTGAGCACAAACCAGCACTTCTGCAACAGCAAGACCAGGTGTTCTCATTTAGAGAACACTGGACCAAAAATCATCCYGGCAAAAAATTCCATTATGTCATTTTTATCTTCAGCCTCTCTTGAGACATAGGATCTTCCCTATGTTCCTCATCCTCATCCCCAACACAGGCAACATACTAAATGCCATCACTCCAGAGAAGTAAGAATACATGTTCCACAGCTTCTGATTTGAACTCTGAGCTAGGGGAGTGCTCCCTACAACAACACTCAATAGGAAGCACATCTCCATTATATGTGACCTGCAACAGCAAAGGGCAAAGGAAAGGGTGAGAGAAATAAAGACCCTTGGGATCCCAGCTCTCCTTTTCAAAAAGGTATGGCTAGTTACCTTACTTCAGGATAACCCTTGAACAAGGAACACAGCCCATGTTAGAGATCCCTAAGCTGGTCCTAAATGATGTGCTGTAACTATTATGGTACTACCACATAAAAATATATTAGCTTGGATTCCCAAGATCGTAGAGCTGCCTTAGAAGGATCCTGCAGCCTGAATCCAAGGGTCTGCTAATGCACCTCTTCTTGGCATCAGGGATCTCTGATCCCTTCTGTAGTGGGAAAAAAAGCCATCCTTACTGGAAACATAACTAGCCAGGGTTTTATGGGAATCTCTATCATCTGTTCAAATGGATTTCCATGCAGCAGAATTTAAATACATTTTTGGTGGATTTATTTCAGGTAAGAAGCTGCTTCTGTAACAATTATCCATTACTGCAACAGTATAAACAATTAACATCTATTTGCCTTACTGTGAATAAAGCCTTCTTTCTCTACTTTTGAAAAGTCACATGTGAAAAATGTGACTGTATTATTTTTCCTTTTACAAAATCTTTGTGACCTTTTCTCACTGACTTCTGGGAAAGACAAATACTTTTATGTCTTTATTTAAAGAAAACAATAAGTATGAATGCAGAAATCTTAGCAAAAAATTTATAGGTTGAAAGTTTACAAATTTAATGAATTATAATTGTGATTAGATTGTAGTTGAATAAATTATGTATGTGATAAAAATACTATTTTATAATTATTTCTACATCCTCAGGATAGTTTCATCATTATCACAGTACAGCTCGCTTTAGTCTACAGAATCCACAGCCCAAATTCCGCACTGCAGAATATCCACTCAGCATCAGTACCACAGTCTACTGCAATGCAATATATACTTCTGACTTTCTAGAAAAAAATCTTATTTTCTTATATATATACGTATATGTGATATAGAAATATATTTATATATAAATAAAATGTAAGAGCTGTAAAGCCTTACATCTAATAGCTATCTTTGGCCACAGGATTCGTTTTCTGGGAACTCTGATAGAAGGTTCTAGTAAGGTTTATTGAATCCAGCCGGTCTAGAATTGCTGAAGTAGTTCAATTAACTTTACACAGTTGTCTACATGCAAATTGCACTGTC